>CM035431.1:75058537-75543537 GCA_020310875.1 Ceratopteris richardii | reverse complement strand
TGTCAATAACGCCGACGTGCTGATATATATATATATATATATGTGTGTGTGTGCGCGCGCGCGCGCACGCGTGTATGTGTGTATTCCTGTCTATCTGTGTGTGTATATAATCCAACCAAAAGGGCAAGCTCAGTTAGTATGTGTGTGTGTATTTCTGCCTATCAGTGGCAAATAACGCACAAACTTTATGCAATCTATGTCGAGCTTCAAGAGGAAGACAAATCATTTAAAACGTTGCATATGGTTATGCTTATGAAATTAAAATTTACGACGTCAAATTCATGATAGGAAAAATATGTTTTAAGATTTTAATTAAATCAACCGTGATAAATTTTTGTTATATATTTCAAGAAATTGAACCCAAAGGTTTCAAGTTCATGAGACATAATTAAATTTGTTCTATGAAGATATGAAGTTGACATGGATCTCATATCATGGTATCTCAAAAAGTTGAACAGAACTATCCGGTCGAGTTCTACTAAACTTCTAGTAGACTTCGAAATGCTTATATTGGCGAACCAAAACCTGTATATATTTTTGGTACAAAAAGACAAAATTGCCTACATAATCAATGTGATAGTGCATTTGAAGGCCGAAATGAGCTCAGATGGCAATTCAACACCACAAAGTGAAGTTGTTTTGATCTCCTAATCACCTGAGTATGCTCACCAAATTCCATGTGATTCTGAGATTGTTACCAGAGAGGTGTTGACAACGCCCTAGATGAAGCAGCAACTTGCTCTAATACCAATTGTTGAAATTTGATGTCTGCAAAAGCACACGAATAGCACAAGGATGAAGAAGAAGCTTGGAGCAGAACACACAATACTGAATGTATTACCACTAGAATGTACAAAGATAAGTAATCTGTTAGGGCAATACGTGTATATACAAGCCGAGGGGAAAAACCTCCTAAAGAGGGAAAAAAGTGCCCCAACAGTCCTAATGTATTCACACACATCACTACCTAAATATATCAACAGATCCGAAGCTAGTTCCCCTATGATAATATTCACTATACCACATATTCCATGGAATCATCAGCCAATACCAATCCCAAAGGATCACTTAACTAACCTGATGAGATTATAAAAGGAGAAGATTGCTATGAGGATTTTTGAACCATCATCTACACCATATTCAAAACGATGGTTCATGATACTCAAAAAGAATAGGAAACTATACTTCATATAGGATCTACAACCCATCAATAAGGCCACTATCAAAAATGTGAGAATAGGACCCAATGTAGATGGACTTGGCACTCCATCTATTTGATGGATGATTTGTATTCAGGATATGACTAGTTCAATTAGCTATCGAGAGCAAATATATTACCACGATGAAAAATCCTTTGGGTCTAGTAAGTGTGTGTACTTTGCTACAAGCAGCAACAAATTTCATGGCTCAAATGATGAATGTTATGAATCTGGCTTTACACGACTTTATTACTAAAGTGACTATGCCTTTTATTGATGACATTCCGATAAAAGGTTTTGTGGAGAAGGAAAAAGATGCAGCTATTGATTCATTCGCTTGTAGGAAGTTTGTCTCTGACCATATTCTTTATTGTGAAAGAATCTTTCAAAGATTCGAAGAGGTTGGAATAACTTTCTCATTTTAGAAATCCATTTTTGGTGTCGATGAAGTTTTGATCATTGGACATCTGTGTGGACATTATGGTCGTAGGCCATATCCAAAAAAAGTTGATACCATTAGTAGGAATTCAGAGGTGTGTTGCAATGTCAGTGAAGTGAGAAGATTCTTAGGAGTTTGTTTCTTGTATGTAATCTAGATCCCTCACTTTTCTCATGTTGTAAACCCATTATACAATTTATTAAGGAAGAAAAAGAAATTCTTCTTGAGAGAGAAGCATAGTAGAACAATGAGAAAACTAAAAAATTTTTTATTAATGCTCCAATTTCGAAACGTATTGATTATTTAGGGAATAAACCTATAATCCTAACTATTGATACTAGTCCTATTGGTATAGGCTAGGTCATTGTTCAGGATGAGACGAGGGGCAGAGGTATGTAGTTCTCTTTTGTGCAAAGATTTTACATGATAATCAAAGGAACTATCCTCAGATTAAGCGAGAATTATGGGGATTAGTTCAGATAAAGAGTATTTCATCGGTGCAAATGTGATTGTAGAGACTAATTGTCTTCTATTAATAGGTATGATTGCAAATTGCTCATCTCTTGATATTGCGATGTTGAGATGGATTGCATATATCAAGTTTATTGTTCCACCTTTTGTTCATATTGCTAGAAAGCTCAATACTGTTACCGATATGCTCTCACGAGCAAGGTTTGAGGATGATGATTCTAATAAAGCAACAGATAGAGGGATAAGCTTGATATGTTATGATCCATATATACTTATGAGTGAATTAGAGAACATAATTATGAAAGAGAATGGAGAGACATTAGATATTATCTGGGAACTTTATAGCCTTTGTCAAGCTAGTTGGCAAATCAATTCGAGAACATCAATAAGAAGTCTTTCAACTTCTTTTCGAAAGATGGATCCATAGAGGGTTTTAGGATTGAGAAACCTTGAAAAGCAAGTCATGAGATCCATGCATGAGAGCTTATGGGCAGGCCATAAGGGCTTTTGTGACATATGAAAAAAATTTGAGAAAGCTATTGGTGGCCAAGGATGTACGTAAATGTCAAGGACTTTGTAAGCACATGTATCACATGTCAGATTCATTCCTTGGTCAAACATAAAGATCCCTTACACCCAACTTACCCACCTTGTATTCATTATAAGTGGGTAGTTGATCTTGTGACTATGCCTAAAAGTATTGATGGTATGAGATATATTGTACTTGCATGAGAAGATTTGCAAATTATGTGGAAGGTTGTGCACTTATAATGTATGTTTATTTCTTTTAGAAGAAGTTATATCCAAATTTATATATGTAGAAAAATTAGTTGCAGATCCAAGAGAGTTAGATGCTACAGAGGCAAGGGAACTCTTTGATCATCATGTAATTATCTTATCTCTCACAATAACATATAAACCAAAAGCAAATGGGAAGATTGAGAGAGGTCATCCTTCTATATTGAAGGCAATCTCGAAGGCATGTGATGGAGATATGAGGCAATTGCCAAGATATCCTATGTTTGCTTTATAGGCAAATAGGTTGACATATATGAGATCAAGTAGATTTATGCTAGCTGAGCTCATGTATTGTCAGAAGCCTATTTTTTTGATACATACTCAGATAATAAATTAGATAAATTTAGACTACGAAGATAATTTGTCATGCAAAGAGTTGTTAGCTTTGAGAATTGAACAACTAGAACAAGGGAAAGAAAATATGAAAGAAGTTAATAAGAAACTAATGAGTCACGTTTAAAAATAAGATCTATTTTGATAAGAAACATCGATTTAGGCCATGATCGATAGCATCAAGGGATTGGGTACTTCTCTATGACAGTAGCTTTGATACCCAATATGATGCATAGCATAAATTAACTAAAAGACAGTCTGGATTTTATGTTGTTTTTTCTATTTTTGATACAGGTACATTTGCTTTACACAAGCTTGATGGAACCCCTTTGAGAAATTTGACTTCAAGAAAGAGAATCAAGTTATTTAAACGAAGATCAAGCAGTGACTATGAAATTGATGAAGAGCTCTTAAATGAAGACCAGGAGGAGGAAGAATGACATGAATACTAGCAAAAAGATAAATCAAGTGAAAGAGTTCTTTACTTTGATTATTTTTCAATTTTCTATAAAGTTTTTTTCTATGCAATTCATGAATAAATGAGTACATTATTCTGACATGTAAAGTAAATGCCTAAAATTATGAAAATATGAATTAGAAACTTAATTAGGGAGGAGTATAAATTGGAGATAGGAATTAGAGATCCTATGGCTATGGCTATTGTAAAGATGGAATAGGGAAATCTTAACTTGCGACTCCTCGTAGAGGTAAAGCTTAGCTTATAAAGGTAGACTACCTTCGTCTTTAAAACCACTTAGCTAGTGAGATCCTAATTCTAGTTCTAGCATGCCTCTAGACTCTCAGGCCTTTCCCCTTAAACAAAAATGTTGCAAAGAAAAAAATAAATAAAAGAAGTAATACATCAATGGTTGTTGCAAAGTTGAAAAGAGAAAACGAAAAATAAAGAAAAAGAAAAAAAAAGATAAAAAATAGTTTTCATGAATCATATATGGTCCCGAAACCACTTTCGAGATTTACTAAGTGGGCTATATGACACACATGTATGCTATAGAGGAATTAATTAGGCCATCTTATCGCAAGTGGCTAAGAAAGTAAGTGATAGAACACTTATATAAGATAGACATTACTTATGAATAGAGTTAATAAAAGGGAGAGTACCATGACTATCTAAATGATTGTTATAGGATTTTCTAACACTTGATTTCAATTTTATACATTGAACAAAAAAAAAAATTAATTCAAGTTTGAGTAATTTTAAAGTTTCTTTACTATGAGAATCTGTATTTTCATTTAAAAGCATATTTGATACACTATTCGGAAACATTCAAAAAGATGTTTTCTCAAAAGAATTTGATATTAAAATCTAGGTGAATGCATGTGTGAGTATAAGTGTGAATATCTATATATATAGGATTTTAATTATGAGTTCTGTTTCAAATGTTTTTTTTTGTAGGTACATGAAAAGTCAGTTTCCACAAAGAGAGAGAGAGATAAAGACTCAGGTGGTTGTAGATGTGAACAAATTCAGCTGAGCAGAGGCAGGTGAATGGCAGAGAAAGAGAGATATATATGCAGGTTTGAAGGTGTATTTGGTACGCAAAGCGGAAGTGACAAAGATGGAGTTAGTGAGAGAGTAGGTGTGAGAGAGAGGCTTGAAGGTACAACGAAGACAAAGACACAAAGATCGACTTTTGAGATGATGCACACATGGAGAGAGAGAGAGAAGACATGGTAAATTCAGTGGCTTGCACAAAGGCTGAAGATGAATCTACAAAAAAATATAGTGGAGAGAGAGGAAAGAGTGAGAAAGCATAATGACATAAGAGAGAATGGAAGTAATAGATAAATGTGTTCTTTTTATTATTTGTAAATGTACTTATATTTTCTTCGAATGTTCTTTTTTGTAGAACATTATGAGCATTTACAAGATTGTATGAGCATTTATAAGATCTTACGAATTATTGTGAGGCTTTAGCAGAATTACGAATCAATTACCAAGCTTACAAAAAGGTGGAGCGAGATCAAGTGTTTGTTGATGCTCGGGGCTGTAGACGCCAGAGTTCTTATTTATCCATCTTTTCGATGTAGATGAATTTAGTTCCCTGAGCTAGAAACTACTTTGATATCTTATTTTTGAGCACATTTTGTATAGGAATTTACTTTCAACATCACTCGTACTCTTTTGAATTCATTTTAGTGATCATTCATTAATGGATGAGATTCTTCCACTATAGTGAATTCATCTTTTATAGAAGTTTCGTTCGATCTAATCTGTCAATCTCGAAATACTCTTGTACACCAGGACACTATTTACATTTTTCTTTCCACTTATCTACTTGCCATAGAACAAAATGCGTGTCAATCCCATAACATTCTTGTAGACTAGGAGACTATCAATTTTCTTATTTTCATATATTTGCTTCCTATGGAACAAAGCTAGGCTTCTCTTACTTGAAACAAAAAGGAACTATTCCTAAACTTAGTTAAGTTACTTAATTTCTTTGCACTTTCATGTCTTAGATCATTCATACATTAGCAAATACTCATACGCAATCACCTCAATTAGCTTTGAACTTGCTTCCCACTTCCTAAAGGAGTGCACCAAATGCCCCACGTGTAGCCATGAAGAGACTCATAGAAAAGCTGGACCCGATCCACCTGATGGTCTCGTTTTACATCTAGACACCACCCGAACACATTGTTACCTCTTTAGGAGGTTTTTTCCCCTGGCTTGTATATATGCCTATAACCCTAGTGGGTTATTTATCTTTGTACATTAACGTGGTAATTCATTCAGTGTTGTGCTCCAATCTTCTTCTTCTTCCTTGTCTTGTTCGTGTGATTTGGCAAACCCCAAAGTCCAACTCAATATTATTTAATTGACATATGTTTAAGCTATCCACTATTCCAAGGTAGACATGTCTTTTTCATTGTGCCATGCATAGATGGAATTGTTCTATAAATTGGGCATTCAACTGTCAATTAGAGAAAAGTGTTGAGTAATATGTGAAAATATCAAGCTCCAAGCCAAGAGCTATGGTAAGAGAACAAACAATAAGGGCTAAATAATTGAGATCTAAGGTCACAGTTATAGAATGCAATAGATAATGGGGAACATTATATGATTGATGTGTTACGTGATGAGATTATGTGTCAAGGGAGAAAGAGGTAAACATGCATGTAGATGTAGTTTGTAGGTTATTTCCCATTCTATGTATCATCTTCTTCTATATGTTCTTCTAGGATTTGATATTAATCAATGGATAGCGCAGTTTAGTCCCTCTCTGTGTGGCATGTATTATGGGCACAATTTCACAAATGTTTTAGTCTAAGGAAATAGAAAGGCATCTCTTACTTCTTTGCATATATGTGTTGTGAAGATTGATGTTGGGCTTCTTGGTAGTTATGCCTTTAGTTTGTCCTTACATCTTCTTGATGGTTGTGCCTTGTATAGTCCATCTACTATTACTAGTATGACTCTTCTCTATAGTTCTTCTTTGCCTTCCCTACCGTGCACAAGGAATCCATCCACGTGCAAGAGTAATCATTCATATTGATCATTAGTCTTCCATCATTATCCTCAAAAGCTTCCACCTATGAAATAATTTCAAGATGGGTGTTTCTGATGCAAGAGACTACTGTTTCTGCTGCACCTACTGCAGAGCAGATTCGTTGGGATGGCAGAGATGCCCAGGCACATGCATTGATAGCTTTGTCTGTCAAACGTGCCATTATTCCTCATATTCGCTCTTGCAGAACAGCTAAGGATGCTTGGGATACACTTACCACATTGTATCAAGCTATGAATGAGGCTCGTGTTGCTTACCTCCGAAAACAGTTGGAGAGTGAGCACATGAATGAAGGTGATTCTATGGACAGTTTCCTAACAAAGATCAAAGACTTGAAGGAACATTTGATTTCTGCTGATGAGGTTATAACAGATAGCTCACTTGTGTAGACCGTTCTGAATGGTCTTCCTGATTCATATTAGAGTTTTGCTTCTACTCTTCGGTTGATGATGAAAGGAAATCCAAATGCCTTGTCATTTGAGGAGTTAGTCTCTATTCTATTGCAGGAAGATCAGTCCAGGCAGAACAGGTCCATTATGCGTGTTGCAGATCAAGCCTTCCTGGCTAGTCAGAAGGGCAAAGGAAAATGGAGTTCTTCTACTAGTAAGCAGCAATCTGCAAATGTTGCACATTCGAAGAACCAAGACAAAGATGAGAAAAAATCAAAAAAGCAGAAATTGTTTTGTAAGTACTGTAAAGGGAATGATCATTGTCACGAGGGAGGAGATAAGGAAGAGAGCTCACACACACACTCTCACTCTCAAGAAGAAGCACACACACAAATTGAGGCAAGGAAGAATGATCTTCTTCTTCTTCTTCTATTACATAAAAGGAATGTACAAGAATGACCTAAAAACAAGAATACAACAAGTGCAATATATAAAGACCAGTACATAAGGAAAAACCTAATGTCTGCGAATGAGTGAGCTGGCAAGAAACAAATGTGCCATCACTCTCGATAGATAAATCTAATAAAGCTCAATGAAGTATCCCTGACATATACCGGCGTGACCACTATACATGTCAGAGAAACGAAAAACTGGTACGTGTCATCCTGGATCATCACATGTTGAGCTTGATATCTCAACACTCGCCCTCAAGCTCAATGCCATATCCTGTAATCCAAGCATCTTCCGAAACTTCTTCAACTTCTCAGCTCCAAGTGCTTTGGTGAAAATATCAGCAACCTGCTCATCTGTTCTCACGTAAACAAGATCAATATCACCTGCTAATACCTTCTCTCTGATGAAGTGATAATGTACCTCAATATGCTTTGTTCTAGCATGGAAAACAGGGTTCCGTGCTAACTGTATGCTACTAAGATTATCACAATAGATAGTGATAGGCTTCTGCACTTCCACACCTAAATCTGCAAGTAACATTTCCAGCCATGATGCCTCACATGCTGCCATTGCAACACCTCTATACTCAGCCTCTGTACTCGACAAAGCAACAGTGGGTTGCTTCTTGCTGCTCCATGTAATAGCTGCACCTCCAAGTGAGAAAAGAAAGCCACTAGTAGATCTTCTATCTGGAGTACTACCAGCCCAATCTGCATCGGTGTATCCATGAACCTGCAACTCCACACCAGCTTCATAAAACAATGCATAATCCAAAGTAGCACTCACATAACGTAGAGTGCGCCTCAGAGCATCCAAATGTGGCTTCCTGGGAACCTGCATAAACTGACTTTCAAGTCCAACAGTATAACTTAGATCAGGCCTTGTAATTGTGAGATATATAAGACTTCCCACAATTTTCCTGTACATAGTAGCATTTTCCAATGCTTCACCTGATGTAGTATCCAATTTCAAATTCTGATCTAATGGCATAGAAATTGGCTTACAATCAGCCATACCATACTTTTGCAGCATATTCAAGGCATATTGCCTTTGCGACATCCATATACCTGTTTCTGTATGTATAAACTCAATGCCCAAGAAATAGCGCAGCACACCAAGATCTTTCATGTCGAATTCCTGCATAAGAAATTTCTTTACCTCTTTGATGCTTTCTTCATTATCACCACCTACAATCAGGTCATCAACATAAATAGCCATAATAGTGATGCCATCATCAGCCTTCCTTGCATATAGTGAGTGATCTGCATCACACATAGAGAATCCAATGCTGGTTAAGTAATCAGCAATCCTTGCATGCCATGCACGAGGGGCTTGCTTCAACCCATACAAAGCCTTTTGCAACCTGCAAACATATTCTGGATGCTTTGAATCTTCATATCCTTGTGGCTGGTCCATATATACTTCTTCCTGTAACTCATCATGTAGGAAAGCATTCTTCACATCCATCTGATGCAAAGTCCATCCTTTTGTTGTAGCTAATGCAACAAGTGTTCTGACAGTAGATATTTTAGCTACAGGGCTGAATGTTTCCTCATAATCAATGCCATATGTCTGTGCATAACCTTTAGCTACCAATCGTGCTTTATACCTGCTTATGCTACCATCAGCATTATGCTTTACCTTGTAAACCCATTTGCAGCCTATGGATTTCTTTCCTTGTGGCAATGGAACCAGCTTCCATGTATCATTTCCATAAAGTGCAGCCATCTCCTCATCCATAGCTTTTTCCCAATGTGCATTACCAATTGCATCTTCAAAACAAGAAGGTTCAGCATCTTGTATTACCTTTTTCATGTAGGCACGATGGCGAGCCATGTAACTATCATATGTCAATCGCTGCACTGAATTACGCATCCTCCCAGATCTTCTTGGTCCTGGGTCACTTCTTCTTGTATCATCTGCATGTGCCCTTCTTACTCCTGGAGTCTTCACAAAGGGCAATCCAAGTTCCTCATCAATACTCTTTTCTGAACCACTTGAATCTCCATCAACATCGTCAAAACCTGCACCTGTTTTACTACCAGCAGAAAGCTTTTCTTTACCTTTCTTGGATGTATTTGATGAATTTGCCGGACTGAAATTTCCACGCAATCTTCCACTCCATGGATTTGAGTTGGAACTATTGCTTGGTGATGCATCTACTCCACTCAAAACTTGAGATTCTGCACTAGATTTTTTAGCATTTTCTTTGTCATTTGGTTCAAGATTCAGTCCTTCTTTGGCATCTGATAGAAGCTTGACATTTCATCAAATACCACATCTCTGCTCACCTTCACTTGTCGTGTGAGTGGGTTATAACATTTGTACCCCTTTTGCTCAAGGGAATATCCAATGAAGACACATTTTTCTGCTTTCGGATCAAGCTTCGTCCTCAACTCATCTGGAACATGTACATATGCAATACAGCCAAAAACTTTCAGATGTGATGAGTTTGGCTTTTTACCTGTAAACTTCTCTTCAGGTGTAACTTGATGTACAGCAGTAGTCGGAGTTCTATTCATGATGTATACAGCAGTGTACACAACTTCTGCCCAATAACAATGAGGTATATTCTTCTCAGCCATCAAGGCTCTTGCTATTTCTGCAATATGTCTATTTTTGCGTTCAGCAACACCATTCGTTGTGGTGTGTACCTGCATGAAAACTGACGCCGAATTCCATGATTTTTTAGAAAACTGCTGAACTCATTTGACATGTATTCACCTCCTCCATCAGATCTTAATGTTTGAATGTACTTCCCTGTCTGCTTTTCCACCATAGCTTTAAAATTCTGGAAGTGATTGAACACCTCGCTCTTCGCTTTCATGAAATATACCCATACTTTGCATGTATGATCATCAATGAAGGTAACATAAAACTTGCAATTGCCCATAGATGTGGTCTTTGTTGGACCCCAAACATCTGTATATACTACTTCTAGTACATTCTCACTAACATGCTTGTCATGTGGAAATGATGCTCTTGACTGTTTACCAAATTGACATGCTGCACATACCTTTTGCATTTCTGCAACTTTGAAATTTGGTAGTCCATGGACAATGTCCTTTGACTCCATCATTTCTAGCCTTTGCAAGTTTGCATGTCCAATCCGTTTGTGCCATATCTCTATATCTGCAATAACTCCTGCACCTTTTGCAAACATGGCTGCATTCATTTCAGGAATCTTCACATTTAAGGTGAACATCCTACCCACTTTGTTTCCTTTGGCAACCAATCATCCATCCTGCTTGTACTCTTCTACATATAATCCATCAGCATTGAACCTGACTTGTAATCCCTGGTCAACCATTTGTCCAACAGAAACCAGATTCTTTGTTATATTTTGAACATGCAACACATCAGCAAGATGTTTTACCTTCCCGTCCTCCATAGACAATGCTATGTTTCCTGTATGCTCAATAGGATGCGATGTATCATCACCTCTTTCAACATATCCAGGAACTGGCATTTTCTACAAACTACTAAACCATTCTGCATGACTGGTCATGTGATTTGAAGCACCTGAATCAACGTACCAGACATTGTCATTCGATTTTGAAACACCAGCAGACATCGTATTCATCATGTGATGTTGAACCATAAACAGCTTCTCAGAATCATCTGCACTTGTGGATGCATAGTTGTTTTGGTGCCTTCTCTTATTTTGATTCTTTAACCTGCAATCACGTTCAAAGTGTCTAGGTTTACCACAATTCCAACATCCTTTACTATCATTACCTGAATCATTTCTTTGGAAATTTCTGCGACCTCTTTGGCTCCCCCTGCCTCGAAAATGTCCTCTTTCTCCTACATGATTCTGTTGTTGACCTTGGTCTTGGTTACTGTTTCCTCTTCCACTTCCAAAACCTCTAGCTCTGCCTCTTCCTCTGCTAGAGTAGAATACCTGCTCAAAACTGGGCTTTCCTTGGGAGTTTGAGTCCTCACCAAGATTCTTTTCTTCAATAATCAGCATAGATACCAGATCAGCAAAATTCGGAATATTTTCCCTAGTCTGTATGGAAGTTCTGAACTACTTATATGCATCTCCTAAACCACGAAGGCACACTTCCACCTTATCATCATCATCTACATTCACGCCAATAGATGCAAGTGACTCACATATGCCTTTGATTTTAAGAGTGTAGTCACTTACCGACATGCTCTTCTTTTCCAATGTATGCAGCTCGTTCTTGAGTTGCAATTTCCGTGCCTTTGTATTAGTCTCATACAAAGTGACCAAGCTGTTCCAAGCCTCTTTTGGAGTCTTGGCATCCTGTATGTGTCCAATCATGCTATCCTGTATGCTAACAGATAGCCAATACATTACCTTTCGTGCTCCTTGATTCCATTCCTCATATGCTCTTAACTGATCTGCAGTCCGATTCCTTTCTGGTAACTGCGGAGCATTTTCATTCTCTCCTTCGATGTACTTCTAGTAGCCTTTTCCCATCAGGAAATTCGTCATTCTGAATCTCCAAGCATGGAAGTTGTTCTTGTCCAGCTTATCGCTCATAAGCTGACTCATTCCATCTGCGTTTGCCATTTCTGCAACAATTCACAACACTGCAAAACACTACAAGCAGCACTTCTGCTTGAACACTGTCGCACTATGACATGACAGTTCGATCTCAGAAAAACACAGTTTTCGTGTATCAACAGTACACGGAATCCCTTGAAATTCTGGATCTGGAATATATGAGTGTTGCCGAACAAAACACAAGTTACAGTTTCTGAAACTGACCTCGTTTTTTTGTGGGCCCCACCTTCACGGCGATTTTTGTAGCAAACGGAGGCCGTTTGTGAAATCGCGTTTTCTCCACGCCTTGCCGCGTAGTCTTCACCGTCTCCTTCCCCACGAGCTCTCTACAGCCACGTTGGCTCTGATACCATGTCACGAGGGAGGAGATAAGGAAGAGAGCTCACACACACACTCTCACTCTCAAGAAGAAGCACACACACAAATTGAGGCAAGGAAGAATGATCTTCTTCTTCTTCTTCTATTACATCAAAGGAATGTACAAGAATGGCCTAAAAACAAGAATACAACAAGTGCAATATGTAAAGACCAGTACATAAGGAAAAACCTAATGTCCGCGAATGAGTGAGTTGGCAAGAAACAAATGTGCCATCACTCTCGGTAGATAAATCTAATAAAGCTCAATGAAGTATCCCTGACATATACCGGCGTGAACACTATACATGTCAGAGAAACGAAAAACTGGTACGTGTCATCCTGGATCATCACATGTTGAGCTTGATATCTCAACAATCATATCATAAAGAACTGTCCAAAACTGGCTGCAAAAGAGGCTGGAATGGTTGTTGCAGAAGCCTCTATACCAAAATCGGAGTCCACTAATCTTGTGCAGGAAGAAGAATGGGCGTTCACTATTGTTTACAGTTTTGACCCATCTTCTCATGAGCAGTGCATGTCTGCAGTAGACTCAGATGTTTAGTACTTTGACAGTGGAGCGACCAAACATATTACCTCGCAGCGCAGTTTCTTCTCTTCACTCGAGCCTGCCCCTACAGGGAATACTGTTACATGCACCAACAACTCCTCTTATCCTGTTATGGGAGTTTATAAGATCATTTTGACTACTGCTGATGGTAGTTCTTTCACTTTGTTAGATGCTTTATTTGTGCCAGGGATCAAGAAGAATCTGTTATCATTTTCTGCATTAGCCAAGATTGGCTTGGTTGTGAAATTTGTTGATGACAGATGTAGAGTTCATGATCTGTCAAATGGCGATGTTATTATTGCTTCTGGCATTTTATGTCGTGGGTTGTATAAGCTCATAGACTATGAAAGATTTGAAAATGATTTGGCATGTGCAGTAAATGATTCTCAGGCTATGTCAGATGCAAAACTTTGGCATGCATGCTTTGGTCATCTGAATTTTGCTAGTTTGCTACGCTTGCAGAAATCTGAAATGGTGTCCTCTTTGCCCAAACTTGAGGCACCTGGAAAACATGTTTGTGAAGGCTGTATTTTGGGCAAAATGCAGCGTTCCTCCTTTCCAAAAGATGGTTCAGTTCAGGCTACACAGAAATTGCAGCTTGTACATAGTGATGTCTGTGGTCCTATGCAGACACCCTCTTTTGGAAATTACCTTTACTTCGTGACTTTCATTGATGATTTTTTCAGGCATGCATGGGTATATCCACTCAAAGCAAAGTCCGAAGTATTCATGTGCTTTAAACAGTTTTTGGTTTTGGCATAAAATTTGTCAGCATGTAAAATGGGAACCCTCTGTTCAGATCGAGGGGGGGAATATATGTCTTCTAATTTTAATGCATTTCTAGCTAAACGTGGAATAAAACACCAATGTACAGTGCCGTATACACCTCAACAGAATGGAGTTGCTGAACGAAAGAACAGGTCACTCATGGAGATGGCGAGGTGCATGGTCAAAAGTCAGGCTTTACCACATAGTTTCTGGCTTGAAGCTATCATGTGTGCAGCATATGTACTGAACAGGTGTCCCACTAAAGCGTTGCAGTCTATCACTCCATATGAGGCTTGGCATGACCGCAAGCCATCTGTTGCTCATCTGCGTGTTTTTGGTTGTTTGGCATATGCACTAGTGCCTGAACAACATCGTAGAAAATTGGATGATAAGGCAGTAAAATGTATTTTTGTTGGGTAGAGTTCTGAAAGTAAAGGCTATCGTCTGTATCATCCACAGACTAACCGCATTCTGGTTAGCCGTGATGTTGTCTTTGTGGAAGATGTTATTCAGCCATTGCTTTCATGTACTAAGGAAACATCTGTTAGCTCCAAATACATGTATGATACTTTGATGCCTCTTTTTACAGGTAGACAGTCTAGTGCTGGTCCTAATGAGGCAACTTCTCAACCTTTGCAGGTTTCATATGATGATGCAGATCATTCCATTTCTGATGCAGATTTACATGATGCACTCGTTGATGAGAGACCTGATATTGAGCAGGCAAAAAGTATGCCAAAATGGTTGGTGCAGACTTTGCATGATAGCAAATTAGATGCACCTTTGTCATATCGTACTTGTTCAAGCTCTCATAGTGCCTCCTTTGCATCAGATTGCTATGATATGGCTGTGTCTAGTTTCTGTGATGAGAATGAGCCTGTTTCTTTTGATGAAGCACAGAATTCAGAAAATTGGATGGCTGTTATGCAATCTGAATATGATGCTATGATGAAGAATGGTACATGGTCTTTATGTGACTTGCCTCCTAGAAAGAAGGCCATTGGCACTAAGTGGGTATACAAGCTGAAGTGTAAACCTGATGGTAGAGTTGACAGGTATAAGGCTAGGCTTGTTGCAAAGGGTTATGCACAGGAAAGAGGCATTGACTTTGATAAGACATTTGCACCCACATGTCGTATGACTACTGTTCAGAGCATTTGTGCACTTGCAGCCCATCATGGTTGGAATGTACATCACTTGGACATTAAAACAGCATTTCTGAATGGCGACTTGCATGAAAAAGTGTATGTTTTTCAGCCCCGTGGCTTTGTGCAGAAAGGGCATGAAAACCAGGTGTGCAGGTTAAAGAAGGCATTATATGGTTTAAAGCAAGCACCACATGCTTGGTATGGAAGATACATGCCTATCTGGTTGCACATGGTTTTGAGAACAGTCCAACTGAAAGCACCTTATATGTTAAGTGTGCTAATGATGTGCTTTTGATCATTGTTGTCTATGTTGATGACATGCTGCTCACTAGTCCTATTGAGAAGCATATTGTTGATTTCAAGGCTGATTTGCATGCCTCATTTGAGATGTCTGATTTGGGGCATTTGCATCACTATTGGGGCATTCAGTTTATGCAAGTTGATGGTGGAATGGCTTTGTGTCAAACGAAATATATTGACACATTATTGCAGCGTTTTGGCCTTGAAGACTGTAAGCCTATTGCCACTCCTATGGAGACAGGTTTACGATTGAGTCTCATGATGTTAGAGATGCATTTGATGCTGTTCTCTATCAGCAGGCTGTTGGATGCTTGATTTACTTATGCATTACTCGGCCAGATATTCAGTTTGTTGTCTCATAGATGAGCAGGTTTAGGCATTGCCCAGGAGTCACGCATTGGAAGGTGGTTAAGCACATCTTTCGCTACTTGAGTGGTACTCGGCTACTTGGATTGTTTTATCCCAAGGGGGGATCACTACCGCTAGATTTGCATGCTTTTTTTGACTCAGATTGGGTTGGTTGCTATCACACTCGTGTGTCCACTAGTGGTTTTTGCTTCATGCTTGGTAGCTCATGTATATCTTGGTTGAGCAAGAAGCAGCCTACTATGGCCACTTCCAGTTGTGAGGCTGAGTATAGGGCAGCTTTCACAGCGACTGTTGAGTGTGTGTGGCTCAGACGCCTTATGGATGATTTGGGTGTTGGCCAGTCTTCTGCCACCACCATCTTCACTGACAGTCAGAGCACATTGGCAGTTGCAAGGCACCCTGTGTTCCATGCTCACACTAAGCACATTAAGGTGCATTATCACTATGTCAGGGAGAGGTTCTCTGCTGGGGAGATCAGCTTGGCATATGTGCCCACGCAGGAGAACATTGCAGACCTTTTCACGAAGGCTCTGCCTAGGGAGAAGTTTGAAGCTTTCCGCAAAGCTTTGGGCTTACTTCCTTTTGTGGAGTGATTTCCACATAGCTTGGCACTTCCTTATACATGAACACCAGCTCCTTGTTCACCGCATCACTCCCAAGAGGGATTTGTTGATATATTTAGGTAGTGATGTGTGTGAACACACTAGGACCGTCGGGGCACTTTTTTCCCTCTTTAGGAGGTTTTTTTCCTCCGGCTTGTATATATGCCTATTTCCTTAATGGACTACTTATCTTTGTACATTCTCTAGTAATACATTTAGTATTGTGTGTTGTGCTCCAAGCTTTTCTTCTTCCTTGTGATGTTTGCGTGCTTCCGCAGACGTCTAACTCCATCAATATGACCATGTTTCTTGAAAAGTAGTTTATGCATCTTACCTTTCAGACAACCTTCACATATATCTGAATCATCTGGTAGCTTGAATGAGGGTAAACTCTCAACCATACCTTTGTCTTTGATACTCTTGAGAGCTCCAAAACAAATATGTCCAAATCTTTCATGCCATAGCTTCATATCTCCCACAGGTGACAAAGATTTGACTGCATAGGCCTGACTGATTTTGACAAAACAAAGATCCCTCCTCTATGCTCACCTTGCAAAATACACTTGTCGTCTTTGTGTGATAAGATCTTAAAAAAATCTCTTTCAAATACAACTTCAAAACCATCACCTAAAAATGCAAATATAGATAGTAGATTCTTCTTCATTTTAGGTACGTATAAAACATATGAAATCTGAAAATTACCACCTTCTCTTGACTTTAGGGTTACTATAATTATTCCCACAATATCCAAATCATTGCCATCTACAATAGTAACTCTTCTACCTGTAGAATAAGCAAGGGAAGAAAACACATCTCTGCAACTTGTCATATGCTTTCTAACACCTGAGTCAAATATCCAAGGACGTGCTGAAAGAACTTGTAAAGCTTCTTGATCAAAAGCTACTTCCTCAATAGTGGTACAAGCATACGAATCACCTTGAGATTTCCCTTTTTTATCATCTTCTGCAACATTGCCTAATGCCTTTTTCTTTTTTGCTGCAATCCTTTTATAACACGCTGCTTTTAAGTGTCCAAGTTTCTTACAGCAAAAACATATTACTTCCTTCTTCTTAGAAGAATTCTCTTTAGATGTAGTAGAAACAGAATCTGAAGTAGAAGGTGAGTCAAGGGACCTACTTTCCTTCTTGGATTGCTTTTCCTTCTTATCCTTCTTCTTCTTTTTAACCTTTGATGAAGATGAAAGTGCTTCTTCATTCTCTTCCGTTCCCTTTAATTGATCTTCATCTTGAAGTAACAAGAACTCTAGCTCTTCAAATGTAACCTCTCTATCTCTTGTGGTAAGGGTAAGAGTGGTTATGAAAGACCGATATGAGATAGGAAGTGAATTAATCAGCGTATTTACCATTTCTTCATCAGATATCTCAACTCCTACATTTAGAAGTTGATCTCTCAAATCAACGAGTCTCGTAATGTGGGTTTGAATTGACTCACTAGCCTTCATCCTTGTATTTTCTAGTTGTCTCCTTAAGTGAGCTTTCCTAGCAGGATTTCTACTCTGAAAAAGATTCTCAAGCTTCAACCAAGCTTGTCTAGAAGTTCTTCAAGATCTGATCTGTGGTAGAATATGCTTTTTAACACTCATCGCTATGAATGATAATTCTAAAGCATCTCTAGCATCCCACCTTGCCTGATCTTCAGTAGGAGGAACTGTAGGTAAAGACCTACCTGTGACTCTGGATGTCGAAGTAGTTACCTCTTCTTCAGTTGGTTCTATAACAGTAATTCCAGTACCTCTTGAAGCTACTGTAGCTCCTTCTTTGCCTTCTCGTCTAGGTCTTGTTAAGGATCCATTGATGATACTCCATAAATCCTTTCTCACTAAAATATGCATCATCATGAAACTCCACATGGGATAATTAGAAGATCCATCCAACTTTTCCTCAATCTCAATTCTAATCTCACTCATCTTTACTAAGTGTGTATGTCAATTATGCTCTGATACCAAGTGTTGGAATTTGGGGCCCCAGGATCGTTCCAATACTAAAACCTTTTGAGCATATAGACTTAATTAATTAAGATGATAAGTGAGGGATAGAAAGAAAGAGATCTTGAGACAAGGATAGCAAACGTTGGGATTTGAACTCACGTGGCATGTATGGGAGGCTTCTGCGCTATCCAAGGCACCCAACGCCTTCTTGCTGTACAAGTGCATATGATAATTAATGCATAACTATAGGCTCAAGATTTTGGGACCATATTGACATTGATTCCAACACATATTTTTGTTGATATTATTGCACCAAAAATTCTTCAAGCTAGATTGTGGTAATCCATAATATTTAGAGATGCATATGAACTTGTAAAGCAATACAACATATGTTAGCATGATGATTTCCAACTTGATAGGAATCTTATGACCCACCAACCTCTTTTTCCATTTGATCAATTTATGAAATGGCAACTCAATTCGGCAGATCTAATTTATCCACTAGTAAAGGAAACATGTAATTAATACATTTGCCATTGAGTACTAGACAAACCGGTTAGAAGCCTCAACTCTCAAAGATAATAAAATGAAACTCTTACAGTGGAAAACTAAGCTTCGGATGCCACACACACTACTCTGGATAGGACTTATAGAGTATGCAAAAAACACACAGTACACAAGGAACACGAACAAAGATTTCTTAGGTGTTACAAAATGTATTTGAACTTACAGTCTATGGCTGAACAAGCCATTACATGTTTTATTAAAGTACATATTAAAAAAGTGTTTGGCAACTATTTGGCCTTTCACATGAACATTAATGGTAACAATCTCCCACTAAAGGCCAATATGGACAAAGTGACTATGGGAGAAAACTAAAGAATGATAAAGAATACCTGAGTCTAAGTATACAAAATATAACTCCCACCTGATGTGCATGTTACATAGTATAGAAGTAACTATGTAAGATCATGAATCAAGTAACCCCCATCAGATGACAATAGTATTGAAAGCTATCCTATGGCAGAGCTTTGATCAACACATTTGCAACATTATCTCGAGTATGAAACTTCTCAAGAATAATGTGTTGAGCGGCTAAGCAATCTCTAATGAAGCGATACCTCACCTCAATGTGCTTGGTCTTTGCATGATAGACAGAATTCATAGCCAAAGCAATGGCACTCTCGCTATTACTGAGCAAACGAGGTACATGCTGAGGTAGACCCACATCACAAGGAAGATGAGAAAGCCACAATGCTTCCTTACATGCCTCACTTGCTACAACATACTCTACTCCTATGATGGGAAACAATTGTACATTATTGAAGACGAGATCTTGAAGAGATAGCAACTCCAACGAAATGAAGAATGTACCCTCATGTAGACTTTCAATTGTCTACATAACTAGCATAATTAGAATCTGTGTACCCAACAATGGATGCCTTTCTCTACCTAAGAATAGACACTTGTCCTTAGTGCCACTCTGATACCTCAAAATCATCTTGATTGATACCCAATGCTTCTTGCTAGGATTAGACATATATCCGCTTACAACTCCCACTGCAATTTCAATGTCTCGTCACGTACGTACCATAGCATACATGAGATTACCAATAACAGACTGATAAGGAATTTTGGTCATGAATTCCTTTTCCTCATCTGATTTGGGGCAATCATCCTTGCTCAATTTCACATATGTTGGTAAAGGTGTACTCAATGACTTTCAGCCCTAGATATTGAACATGTGAAGTACTTTGGATATGTACTCACTTTGAGACAAGTATATTCATCTTTCACTTCAGAAACGAAAACTCATAAAACTGCTTCCCAACAACCAACATGTCATTGACATAAAGTATCAAGCATATCAAGTTGCAACTTGCACATCTCTTTGTGTAGAGACAATTATCCTCATTGCTTCAACAATAGCCTTGAGACTTCATAAAAGCATCAAAATTTTGGTACCATTGTCTAGGGGACTGTTTGAGTCCATATAAGCTCTTCTTTAGTTTACAAATTAGACTTGCTTTGCTAGGAACTAGATAACCCTTTGTTTGTTCCATATATATTGCATCTATAAAATCTCCATGCAAGAGAGTAGTTTTCACATCCATTTGGAATAGCTTTAAGTCCTCCATTTCAATGAATCCAAGCAACATGCACAATGTTTTCATCTTGACTACTAGACATAATATTTCCTCAAAACCAATGCCATGTTGTTGCATAAAACCATTTGCAACAAGTAGTGCTTTATACTTTTGAGAAGCACTATTTGATGTGAATTCAAACGTATATACCCATTTACATGGTAAATCTTTCATCCCCATTGCAAAGGTACTAGATCCCAAGTACCATTCTTGTGAATAGAATCTTATTCAATTCTCGTGGCATGGCCCAACTTGACATGATCCTTTGTCTGTATAGCCTCTTTGTAGCAAGAAGGATCACTTGCATCTGTTAGCATAATGAAATCCAAACCTAGAACATATCTATCGAGTGGATGCGAGACACGTGCAAAATGTCTCAATGCTTACTAAATAGGAACATTTGCAGCTTGATTTGATTGGAAAATCTATTGAACATCCCTATGTGTAGCATTTTTATGCATGCTAACTGGATGACTAGTATCCTCAACACTTTAGCCTTTCTAACTACTTGTTTATGCATCTTATGTCAAGGGAGCACTAGATTGTGCCCTCTGACTAGACTAGACAAGATTTTGGAATTACACTTTGGATTACAAGATCACCCACATAAGGGAATAATAAAAGAATATGTAATTAATTCAAGATGTCCCACAACTTGGGAATGATAGGTATAGATAACTCAACTAGAGATAATACAAAAGATCCCGCAAGCTAGGATTGTAGGTATGAAGCAAGATATTTGGATTACAAGAACTCTTTTCAAGGAGATGAACTATATACAAGGAATAACTCGAAAGGATATCATACTACGAGATTACAACACAACAAGATAGGAAGTCCAAGATACAAGACTAGATAAGACTAGAGCAAAGAACAAGACTAGAACTCGAATTGGAACCTAAAACTACTTACTTGGTGATCACGACTCCTTGAGCTCCCAAGAATGGCATTGGCAAGACTGAGTATGTATACGGCCAAACCCTCCTTATGTAGGTTGTCAAGGGTGGTTCATCAATGACAGTTATGAATTGATTATGTTATTGATGATGTCATCAATTCAAAACATGACCTCAAGATATCAAAATCAAGCAAGTAGATAGTTGATCTTAGGATTTTGGCATGTTTCGGACACAATGGAAGCATTAGCTTCTCCAAATTTTGAACCAATCATGAGATATAGAAATTCATCTAGAATATAAGGTTCAAGATGGTTTCCTTTGTCCATGACATCACCTCCCCCTCAAGCAATGAGTTCCACGAGGAGCATTCATGTTCTCTAGTCTCGGCTCCATTCCATTTTTCTTACAAAATTCTCAAACCTTGATTGGTTCTCTCTGACGGTTTTCTGTAGGTTCTTAAGTATGATCATTGATGACGTACTCAACTTTGAATTCTTCATGATCATCAATCTTGATAGGTGGTTGAAGGACTAGGCCTCTCCCCCCTCAATGGTAAAATCTGATATGGTTCCAAGATGAACACATGGAAAAATTGGATGTGTTCTCATAGTACTTGATAATTGGAGCTTGAAAGTGACTGGATTAATCTTGGCCAAGATGGTGAATGATCCAAATCTCTAATGATCTAGCTTGGCACAAGGCCTTGATATCTCCAAATTATTTCTAAGTAACCACACTTTATCCCCAATGTGATAGGATGGATTTTGAACACAATGCTGATCTGCATAGTACTTATATTGTTCTTGAGCTCTATGGATCTCTTCATTGATTCTTTTGTGAATATCCATGAGGTAATGGGCCTTATCTCTGGGAGTTGGCTTATTGACATGATTTGAGAGTTGTATATCCATTCTTGGATGTTTTCCATAATTTGCAAAGAACGGAGTCTTCTTGGTAGATGTATGAATATTGTTGTTATAGGAAAACTCTACAAAGGGTAAAAGATCAAACCAATAATTTTGATGATAGTTGATGGTGCAACATAGATAAAGTTCTAGGACGTAATTCACCTGTTCTATTTGTACATTAGTCTATGGATAATTGGTTGTAGATAGTTTAACTTGAACACTAAGGAGCTTGCGAAGACTATTCCAAAAGGTGGATATGAATTGTGGACCTTGATCACTGACAATATCATCAGGCAATGGATGAAGCCTAAAGATGTATTTGAGAAAACGTCTAGCAATGGCTGCACCTCTGATTACCTTGCTAGGTAGAATGAAGTATGCCATGTTTGTAAATCTATCCACTATAAGAAGAATGGCATCATACTTACCTGAACTTGGTAGATCTATGATGAAATCCATAGATAATGAAGACCATGGCCTTCTTGGTACTTTAGATCTATTGCAAGTGTCACAAGTTTGGATATATTCTTTGACTACCTTCCAAATATGAGGCCAACAAAAATCCCTACATATGAGTTCTATTGTTTTATTCACTCCAAAATGTCTTGCTGCAAGGTTATCATGTTGCTGAAGTACTTGGATCCTCAGCTTTCCTTGAGGGATGTATAATAGGTTCCTATAGAATAGTAACCCATCATTTTCTTGGAACTTTTACTTCATGAACTTTCCCTTTGCTTGTGATTACAAAACAATTCATCATGTGGTAGAATCTCACAAATCAAATGCATCAAGGCTGAATCTTCTTGATGGTTTGAAGAGATGATTGTTAACGAGAGATATTTAGGCTTGAGTAATACACTCTCTTGTTGATCAAAAGCCCCTTCACTTTTCTTTGGTGCAAGGTAAGATCTTCCTGACAAGGCATCTCACTGACATTGTTGGCGTCCTAGATGATACGTGATGACAAAACCAAACTTGGATAGAAAGTTACCCCATCAAGATTGTCTTCTATTGAGGATTCGGGTGGGCATAAAGAACTATAAAATCTTATTATTTGCATACACAATAACTTTAAGAGATAGTCCTTGTAGATGGTGATGCCAAGTAATAAATGTATCCACTATCAAAAGAAGTTATTTACCATGAATTTCATAATTAATCTCTGGAGGAGAGAATTTCCTTGAATGATATGCAATTGGATAAAAGTGTCCATCATCCCCATGTTGGGATAGGATCAGGTGTAAAGTTTTGCACAAATCAGGAGTCAAAATCTAAGTTGGAAGGTAAGCTGTAAGGAATTGAACTCACAACCTCTTGGTTAGGAATGTGATGGGCTAACCACTTGCCCCAAAAGCCATGGTTGAGGATTACTTCCTAATCCTCTCTCTTAGGGTGTGGTTCAACCATCTCCTACCAGGATTATGTTACATTCTTCCCCCCTTGGTCGATCATTGTCCTCAATGATCTACTCTTGTATCCCTCTAGCCTCGGTGATCAGTCCCTTGAACTCCCTAGGTGCCCTTGAATTGATGTTCCTCAACCTCGCACAGTTTCTTGAACCTTGTTCGCAACCTTGGTCTCTTGAACCCTTGCTCTCAACCTTGGTGTCTTGAACCTTCTTGTTCGCAACCTTGGTGTCTCGAGCCCTTGTTCTCAACCTCAGTCTTGAACCTTGTTCTCACCCATGCTTGGTATCTTGAACACTCAATCAAGTGCCACCCAAGGATTTCCAAGGAATTCACACTTCCAAGCTAGCTCATTGGAAAGTTCGTTCCGAGAGCTTTCCAACGGTATATTATACGCCTCAATCCGACCTACGGATTGAGAGATACACCCCAATCATTGTAAGGTCCATCCTTGAAACCGACGCGCGCGCCTTCCACAATTCCTACCCTTTCACATAGAGGATGCCCAAGCGCCTTTTTTAGAGGCCATTGGATCATTCCACTTTGCCCAAGCCTACTTCCTAAGCTCTGATACCAATGTAAGGAATTGAACTCACAACCTCTTGGTTAGGAATGTGATGGGCTAACCACTTGCCCCAAAAGCCATGGTTGAGGATTACTTCCTAATCCTCTCTCTTAGGGTGTGGTTCAACCATCTCCTACCAGGATTATGTTACATAAGCCATCTGTGGCTAAAAGCATTTGAATAAATGGGATCTATTTTGGGAGAACCATGCATTAGAAGTTGCAGGTGTCGAATTCGACTATATAGAAGTACAATTTTAGACATAAGTACATTTTTTGAATCATATCTCAAGATTTACTGAATTTTTTGAGATTTGGATAAGGTGCACAATCTTTAGAAACTTTACATATTTGATCAGTTAATGGATGAATTAAGTGCAAAAGACTTTTCTCTATAAAGACTTTCTTCACAATTAGCTAAAGTCTTGGTAATTTGGCCTTGGTCTTCTAAAATTGGTTAAGGTTTTGAGTTATTCTTGATATAGAGGTGCTCTAACATCAAGGATAGCTTGTCTTTTGGAGATTAACACTCTCCATCAGTGGTATCAGAGCATTGATCATCAGAATTGAAGAAAAGGAAGACCCTAACTGCTGCAGATATACAAAATTCAACATTTGAAGACTCAAAAGGGCAAAGTGTGAAGGAAAAGCTAAAGGAAGACACATGAAAGCTATTAAAAGGATCAGAAGGAGTAAATTTCAAAGCTAAGGTACATTCATTCCTCATAAGGTTGAAGATTTGTTAGTACGGGTGAAGAAAGGATGGGAGATAGTCTCCATATTGAGAAGTTGGATAGAGAGAACTATCTAGCTTGGTCTATGAGGATGGAAGCTCATCTTATGAGCAAAGATTTGATGGGATACATCATTGGAGAAGAAGAAAAGCCAGAGTTTAAAGATCCTAGTGTTCCAACTAGGGAGGAGCTTGCAGAATTAAAGATTTGGATGAAGAAGGATGCTCAAGCAAAGAGCATTATCTACATGGCAGTAAATGATTACTAGCTTCATCATATTAGAGAACTTGAAAGTGCAAGTGATATATGGAGTGCTTTAGAGGAGCATTTTCAGAATACAACCAAGTCAAGGAAAGCATCACTATGGGCAGAGTTTACCACATTCAAGAAGAAGGCTTCACAATCAATATCTAATTATGTGAAAAAGATGAAAGACATTGCGGATTCTTTAGGTGCAGTTGATGAGACATTGAAGAAGATAAATTGGTAAGACAAATTCTCACAGGTCTAAGAGGAGATGAGAAGGGGAAACCTTTCATCCTATCAACTGAACTTTCATTACATCATTCCTGATTTGAATCAATTGTTAGGACATATGCTAACTTTTGAGAATGATATCAACGAAGATGTTGATAAGAGTGCACGTCATGAAATGTATTCTAAAGATAAGAAGAAAGCTATCAAAGGGAAGCAACAATCAGTTGAAGATGAAGGTAATCCAAGTCAATCAAACTTCCTAAGAGGAAGAGGAAGTGGAAGAAGTAGAGGAAGAGCCAAAAATAATAAAGATAATGTCAAAGCTTGCTGGATATGTGGTAAGACTAGTCATTTATCTTATGAACATTGGCATAATAATCAAAACAATGGTAAATTTAATCAGAATTTTAACCAAAGAGGAAGAGGTGGAAGAAATTAGAGAGGAAATTACAGAGGTAGAGGGGGTAGGAGTTTCTTTGGGAGAAATGGAGGAAGAAACTTCCAAAACCAATCCTACAATAACACCTACTACAATTATGCATCAGATCAGAAAGAAGATTCAGCTCTTATTATGAATGCAACATGTGAAGCTTCAAATGAAGATCAAAGAGTATTCTATATTGACTCAGGGTGTAGCAATCACTTGAGTGGAAACATTGCTTTGATGACTGATTTGGATCATAAGGCAATCAATCATATAGTTCAAACAGGTGATAATACAAAGCACAAGGTGAAGTCAATTGGATCAGTTAAAGCCAAAGATGGAAGTACTCTCTTGAGTAAGGTTTTGTATGTTCCTACAATTCCAAAGAATTTGATTAGTGTAGGACAAATTGTGGAAAAAGGATATGAGTTAAGGTTCACTAATGATGGAGTTTATGTTGAAGACCCCATTCAAGGGTATAAGAAAATTGTTACAAGGAAGAAAGAAGGAAGGTTCTTCACATTGATGGTACAAGGTAATGTTGGACATGCCATGTTTACATATCGAGAGCAAAAGGTGTCTGAATTGGATCTTTGGCACAAAAGGCTTGGACACTTCAATGAAAGAGGTATCAAAGAGATGGTTAATAATGGTTCAGTACTTGGATTACCTTATGTTGTAGGTCAACACATGACATACAGATGTGAAGCATGTCAATTAGGTAAGGCTCATAAGCAATCATACAATAAGCATGGTTTCATGTATTCACAGAAGCTTGAGTTGGTACACAGAGATGTGTGGGGACCATCAAAGGATCTCAATACTAATGGTTCAAGATATTATGTGATTTATGTTGATGATGCTACCAGGTGGATCACCATATACGTGATCAAAGATAAATCAGAGGTGTTTAATACATTTAAACATTATGATGTGTATGTAGAGAGAATCATAGGGCAAAAATTGAAGAGACTAAGGTCAAATGGAGGGGGAGAGTATTTCTCAAATGAATTCAATGATTATTTGTGGAATGCAGGTATAAAACGAGAAGTTACTTGCAAGTACTCTCCTCAACAAAATGGTGTAGGAGAAAGAAGAAATAGAACTCTTGTTGAGTTTGCAAGATCAATGGTGAAAGAAAAGAATTGCCCTAATTATTTGTGGGCTGGGGCTATAAATATAGCTATACACTTAATAGGCTACCATGTAAATCTTTGCAGGGTATGACACCATATGAAGCTTGGTGGGGTAAGAGACCTACATTAGATCATTGCAAAGTATTGGGTTGCTTAGCCAATGCTTATGTTCCTTCTCAGTTAAGGCATAAGTTGGAACCAAAGGCTGAAAAATATATGTTTATTAGTTATGATGATAAGCAAATGGGATACAGGTTGTGGAGTCCATCCACAAAGCAATTTCTTGTATCAAAGGATGTCACATTTGATGAGCAAAGTACTTGGTACTCAGGTACAAATAATAGTTATGCAAGTCTTGAAGAAATATTGAATCAGAAGAAAGGTAAATCAAAGGTTCAAATATTTGAAGAAGAAGAGAACAATGAAGCACTAATTGAAGTTGACGAGATGCCAAGATTTGATCCAGATTGTGATGAACCAAAAACTTCAAGAAGTGGAGAACTCAGAAGATCATCTAGACACAAATGGCAACCAACAAGGTATAGCTATGATACTTCATTCTTGACTACTAAAGGTTATGCTTATATGGTAAAAGTAGATGAAGACCCATCCACATATGATGAAGCCAAAGGAAAGGAGAATTGGGAAAGAGCTATGAAGGAAGAGTATGATGCACTCATTGAGAATGAGACTTGGGAATTGGTACATAAACCAATCAATCAGAAGGTAATTGGATGTAAGTGGGTTTACAAGACAAAAAAATTTACAGATGGAAGTGTGTCTAGGTACAAAGCCCGGCTTGTTGTAAAAGGATATGCACAGACATATGGTGTGGACTATGATGAAACCTATAGTCATGTTGCAAAGATGACAACCATAAGGACTCTCATAGCTATTGTTGGTTGCAAAGGTTGGAAGTTATCTCAATTAGATGTGAAGAATGCATTTCTGAGTAGTTACATTTGAGATGAAGTTTACATGGAACAAACAGATGGTTTTAAAGATCAATTTTATCCAGATCATGTGTGTAAGCTCAAAAGAGCTTTTTATGGCCTGAAGCAGGCCCCAAGGGCATGGAATTACAGACTTGTAAAGTTCTTGAAGGAACTTGATTTCCAAGCATCAAAGGCAGATAGTAGCTTGCTAGTCAAAGCAAGTGAAGATGGGTTTATATATGTTTGTATTTATGTTGATGACATAATACTTACAGGTATAGGTGAGAAAGGCATTCAGAAGCTTAAAAGACAAATGGAGAAAGAATTCAAGAATAGTGACTTGGGAAATTTATCATATTTCCTAGGAATCAAGATTACATATACACAACATGGAGTATATATAACCCAAGAAAGGTATTTGAAAATTTTGCTAAACAAATTTAAATGGAAGATTGTAGGATAACACCAAATCCAATGGAGGTGAATCACAAATTGAGTAGATATGGAGGAAAATAATTCAAAGACATGAAGTTATATTAGATTTTGGTGGGTAGCTTGATTTATGCTACATTAACAAGGCCTGACCTATCATATGCAGTTGGAGTTTTATCTCAGCTCATGCATTGCCCTAGAAAGGAACATTGGATTGCAGGTCAAAGGTTGCTCATGTCAGGGGAGCACTAGATTGTGCTCTCTGACTACAGTAGACAAGATTTCCAAAATACACTTATGATTACAAGAATACCCACGTAGGGAAAATAATACAAGAAGATGTAGCTGATACAAGACGTCCCACAACTCGGGACCAATAGGTATGGAAAATTGGACTAGAGATGATACAAGAGATCCCACAACCCAGGATCGTAAGTATGAGACAAGATATCTCGATTACAAGAACTCCCTTCTGGGAGATGAACTCGATACACGAAAGAACTCGACAGGATCTCGTACTACGAGATTACAAGGGGACAAGATAGGATGTCCAAGAACTAGACTAGAACAAGGAACAAGACAAGAACTAGAATTGGAACTTGGAGAGTACTTACTTGGTGGTCACGACTCCTTGAGCTCCCAAGACAGGTATCCACAAGACTGATTATGAATGTGGCCAACCCCTCCTTTTATAGGTTTCCAAGGGCGGTTATGATTTGATGATGTCATCGATGACATCATCAACCGGAAACAGGACCTCTGAGTGTCAAAATTAAGCAAATAGGCAGTCGATCTTGGGGTTTTGGTACATTCCGGATGCAATGGAAGCATTAGTTTGTTCAAAATCTTAGCCAATCATGAGATATAGAAATTGACATGGGATCTAAGGTTCACGATGGTTTTCTTTGTGTCCATGACATCACCTCCCTCTCAAGCGACGAGTTCCACGAGGAGCAGCCATGTTCTCTAGCTTGGGTTTCATTGGATTCTTCTTATGGAATTCACGAACCTTGACTTTTGCTCTCTAGAGATTTTCTATAAGTTCACAAGTACAACCACTAATGTCATATTCTTTCCAATGAATAAAACATTCCAATCGTCCTCGCGAGATTCTTGAATCTAACACATGATTAACCTCGAATTCTTCATGATCCTTAATCTTGAAAGGTGGTGAAGGATTGGGTCTCCCTTGAGCTTCCTTAGCTTCATGACAAGATAGGTAAGTCCATAGTTAATGCATCTATGGTTAAGATTTGAGAGCCTAATTGTAATCAGGCTGAGAGAATTGTTTGTAGGAACATTTATATGTGAAGAAGTTATGAGTGTCTTCTGAAACAAGCACAATCTCGATGATCAAAGAATTGATTATATCTCACTGCATAGTGTAAAGTCTTGCACAAATCAAGAGTCAAAATCTAAGTTGGAAGGTAAGCCATCTGTGGCTAAAGCATTTGAATAAATGGGATCTAATTTGGGAGAACCATGCATTAGAAGTTGCAGGTGTCAAAGTCGACTATACAAAAGTACAGTTTTAGACATAAGTACATGGTTTGAATCCTCTCTCAAGATTTACTAAATCTTTTGAGATGTTTTAACTTGGAGAAGGTGTGCAATCTTTAGCCGACACTTTTTACAAAGTTTCATTAGAAACTTTACACATTTGATTAGTTAATGGATGAATTAAGTGCAACAGACTTTTTTGTATAAAGATTTTCTTCACAATTAGCTAAAGTCTTGGTAATTTGGCATTGGTCTTCTAAAATTGGTTGAGATTTTGAGTAATTCTTGCTATATAGGTGCTCTAACATCAAGGATGGCTTGTCTTTTGGAGATTCACACTCTCCATCATTTCAGGCCATGTTGTATGTTTGTGCAATTGCTTCACTTGTGTTTGTAAGGCCTTCCTTTGATTGGGTATCTTCACTAGGAGTATGCTTATCTCTACTTATTTCTTTTTCCTTAGCTAGTCCATGTGTAGTGAATTCTTGACTTGGTTGTTCATGAGGGAGCTTCCTCTTCTTCCTTATCTACATAATCATACATTCAATTTCTTCTAAATGTACTACTCTAGCAACTCATGATGGCATAGTCATTTCTTTTGCACCTTCTTCCTTATCCACAGAGATCATTTGTATATGTGGTCCTAATGTGGATGCTCAGTTCTTTGAGTAACACATGGTGTAATGGTATCTAGCTTCACAAGAATTTCTACGCGGAGAATCCTCTACTAAAGGATATTTTCTTTGGTAATGTCCACACTCTCCACACCCAAAGAAAATGGTTAGCCTTTTGAGACCATTTTCAAAGTTTCCCCAAGGATGTGGGTTGTGCGTATTACCTTGAGTTGGAGCCGTAACCATTAAATTTGGCAGTGTGGAAGGCGTTATTTGGGCTCCTCCATGTCCCCAATATGCTTGTTTAGGAATCTCACATGAATCACACTCCTAGGCTTCATGGCCAAACTTTCAACACTCACAATGGCTTAGCAAGCCACTTTTTGACAAAATACTTGTAGATGATCTCGTAGTTTGGCCATAAGTGCTTTGGCTCTCGTGACAAATTTAGGACCCAACACACAATCGTACACTGTGCAATTATTCAATAATATTTTCTATGGTATTTTCTTATTAGAATTGTGCCTCAAAGACATCCTTCATTAAGTCCCAAGTAGCAAAATGTTGTCAAAAAATTGACTAAACCATTTATCTACCAAGCCTTTGATTTTTTTTGGGAGGAGTATCAAAAAACCATCTTCCCTCCCCATTAACCATCTTGTTTTACATAAGGTTGAAACTTCCAAACATGTTCGTTAGGATCTTCATTTTCTAATCCTCTAGAGGAAGGGAATTTTCTGTTCGATTGGGATAGTAAGGTTTCTAAGTCTACTTGGGCTTTCATGTTCCTTGTTGATGATGTAGATGAAGGGAGATTAGCTGACCTACAGCCAACTTTCCTTCTTGTGATTTTGAAAGATATTCCTAAAGTTTGTGACCGGCTTGTAGTCATGAGTTATGCATCCTTTTTAAAATGAATTCCAAGGAGAAAGAAAAATTACCTCTTCAATTTAGAGTGCCAACACCCTCTGTACTTCCTTCTTCTTCACTTGAGAATTGTGATTCCCCTATGATCAAGCTACCTAGTCCCATCAAGCATGCCAAATTTTGTTGGGGGAAATTGTTTAGCTGAAAGGGGCTTGAGTTTTTGTAGGAGAAGAGTAGAGAAGAAAGAGAAAGACATGTTGCACCAAAATTCTTTGTCCTTTGATTAAAGCACTTTATTACAATAGATGTTTTTTTAAGAAGAAGAAGAAAAAAAAATACTCACTCTGCATAACCTTGTAGGACAAAAAGTACACAAGTACAACCAACTACTCCAAGTACTTGTGCACTCAACTTTTGTAGTGCTTCTTTGACTTAGCCAAGAATCTTGCTCCTATAGACCCTTGCATGAAAGCCTCCAATAAGGTTGAAGTCATGTTCACTTCTATTGCCAACCTACAACACCGCTTGGATAGCACTATGGTCACACCCTAGTTGCCTCATGCCTCAAAGGACCTTGACTTGCACACACAAGAGACATATAGTACTCTTTTTACAAATCCTTGCATCTCAAGTTCTCTACACACTTTGCACACTTTGGACTCTATGTCTCTCTACACACTCGGCACACACTATCTCCTAGTTTATCTATATTTCCCTTGACTCTCTATGTCTCCAAGGATTTTCTCCTAAATTCCTTACTTAGCTTGGTAACTCCTTTGCATACACCACTTCAATTTACTTGATTCCACATGTATCCAAGATCTTGTTCTTGGATGTGCAGCCCACTTCCCCCCTCCCAAGTGCACACACTTCCCAAGTCCTTGTATTCCTCATTATGCTTTCCTTGTTGTATCTAAGAACCTTCTCATGTAGAGACCAAAAATACTCTATTTTATCTTGTAATGAATTTATAGAAAACAAAAAAAAAAGGGTAACACACATAGGCTTTTGCACTTTACGTAACTTCTTCACTTTTGATCTTGAATTATCTGTAATGTACACATAAAGCACGCTTCACTTGCACCTTCCAAACACTTTAAAACTCTCAAAAAACTTTCAAAGGACCCTTTCTAATGTGTAATTAAATTCATTGACAAGATAATTGTGAGCATATACATTGTGCACTACCTGTGCACTGACTGCCTGACAACTCCTTCACCCAATGTGCACCACATGTGCACCACTTTGCCAAGTCAACACAACGGCATGCTCAAAACAAATATTCTACCATTACTTCATGGAGACATTAAAATTTTAGAGTGAGAAAATCTTAGATTATGATGGTACTACAACACGAATATGAATTCAATATCCTAGATGTTGAGATATCAAGCTCAACATGTGATGATCCAGGATGACACATACCAGGTTTTCGTTTCTCTGACATGTATAGAGGTCACGCCAGTATATGTCAGGGATACTTCATTGAGCTTTATTAGATTTATCTATTGAGAGTGATGGCACATTTGTTCCTTACCAGCTCACTCATTTGCGGACATTATGTTTTTCCTTATGTACTGATCTTTATATATTGCACTTATTGTATTCTTGTTTTTTAGGCCATTCTTCTACATTCCTTTTTATGTAATAGAAGAAGAAGAAGAAGATCATTCTTCCTTGCCTCAATCTATGTGTATGCTTCTCCTTGAGAGTGAGAGTGTGTGTGTGAGCGAGCTCATGGAGAAGGCGATAGTGAAGAGTACGTGGCAGGGCGTGGAGAAAACGCGATTCACAAAAGACCTCCATTTTCTATGAAAATTGGTGTGAAGGTAGAAGACCTCAAAATATTTTCAGAGTTTCAGAACCATCTCGACCTCCATTTTGAGCCCGCAAGGTGGGGCCCACAGAAAAACCAGGCCAATTTTAGAAATTGTAACTACTGTCACATCATAGTGCGACAATGTTCAAGCAGAAGTGCTGCTTATAGTGTTTTGCAGTGTTGTGAATTGCTACAGAAATGGCAAATGCAGATGGAATGAGTCAGTTTATGAGCGATAAGTTGGACAAGAACATTTTCCATGATTGGAGATTTAGAATGATGAATTTCAGGATGGAAAGGTAAAACATCTTGCTGATGTGCTGCATGTTCCAAATATAACAAAGCATCTGGCTTCTGTTGGACAAATGGTTGACCAGGGATTACAAGTTAGGTTCAATGCTGATGGATTATATATAGAAGAGTACAAGCAAGATGGATGATTGGTCTCCAAAGGAAACAAAGTGGGTAGGATGTTCACCTTAAATGTGAAGATTCCTGATATGAATGGAGCCATGTTTGCAAAAGGTGTAGCAGTTATTGTAGATATAGAGATGTGGCACAAACGGATTGGACATGTAAACTTGCAAAGGCTGAAATTGATGCAGTCAAAGGAGATTGTCCATGGACTACCAAATTTCAAAGTTGTAGAAATGCAAAAGGTATGTGTAGCATGTCAATTTGGTAAACAGTCAAGAGCATCATTTCCACATGATAAGCATGTTAGTGAGAATGTACTAGAAGTAGTACATACATATGTTTGGGGTCCTACAAAGACCAGAGCTATGGGTGGTTGTAGGTTTTATGTTACTTTCACTGATGACCATACACGCAAAGTATGGGTATATTTCATGAAAGAGAAGAGCGAGGTGTTCACTCACTTCCAGAATTTTAAAGCTATGGTAGAAAATCAGATAGGGAAGTACATTCACACATTAAGATCTGATAGAGGAGGTGAATACATGTCAAATGAGTTCAACAGTTTTCTAAAAAATCATGGAATTTGGTGTCAGTTTTCATGCAAGTACACACCACAATAGAATGGTGTTGCTGAATGCAAAATAGAAATATTGCAGAAATAGCAAGAGCCTTGATGGCTGAGAAGAATATGCCTCATTGTTATTAGGTAGAAGTTGTGCATACTATTGTATATATCATGAATAGAACTCTGACTGCAACTGTACATCAAGTTACACCTAAAGAGAAGTTTATAGGTAAAAAGCCAGACTTATCACATCTGAAAGTTTTTGGCTGTATTGCATATGTACATGTCCCAGATGAATTGAGGGCGAAGCTTGATCCAAAAGCATAAAAATGTGTCTTCATTGGATACTCCCTTGAGCAAAAGGGATATAAATGTTATAACCCACTCACACGACAGGTAAAGGTGACTAGAGATGTGGTATTTGATGAAATGTCAAGCTTCTATGCAGATGCCAAAGAAGGAGTGAATCTTGAACCAAATGACAAAGAAAATGCTGAAAAATCAAGTGCAAAATCTCAAGTTTTGAGTGGACCGGATGCATCACCAAGAAATAGTTCCAACTCAAATCCATGGAGTGGAAGATTGGGTGGAAATTTTAGTCCACCAAATTCATCAAATACATCCAAGAAAGGTAAAGAAAAGCTTTCTGCAGGTCATAAAACATGTGGAGGTTTTGAAGACGTTGATGGAGATTCAAGTGGTTCAGAAAAGAGTCTTGATGAGGAACTTGGATTTCCCTTTGTGAAGACCTCAAAAGTAAGAAGGGCACATGCAGATGATACAAGGAGAAGTGACCCAAGACCAAGAAGATCTGGGAGGATGCAAAATTCAGTGCAACGATTGACGTATGAGAGTTACATGGCTCATCATTGTGCCTACATGACAAAGGTAATACAAGATGTTGAACCTTCTTGCTTTAAAGATGCAATTGGAATTTCAGATTGGGAAAAAGCTATGGATGAGGAGATAGTTGCATTTTATGGAAATGATATATGGAAACTGGTTCCATTTCCGCAAGGAAAGAAACCCATAGGTTGCAAATGGGTTTACAAGGTAAAGCATACTACTTATGGAATCATAAGCAGTTATAAAGCACATATGGTAGCTAAAGGATATGCACAAACATATGGCATTGATTATGAGGAAACATTCACCCCTGTAGCAAAAATGTCTACTGTCAGAACACTTATTGCATTAGCTACAACAAAAGGATGGACTTTGCATCAAATGGATGTGAAGAATGCTTTCCTACATGGTGAGTTACAGGAAGAAGTATATATGGACCAGCCACAAGGATATGAAGATTCAAAGCATCCAGAATATGTTTGCAGGTGCAAACGGCTTTGTATGGGCTGATGCAAGCCCCTCATGCATGGCATGCAAGGATTGTTGATTACTTAACCAACATCAGGTTTTCTATGTGTGATGCAGATCACTCACCATATGCAAGGAAGGCTGATGATGGCATCACTATTGTGGCTATTTATGTTGATGACCTGATTGTAGGTGGTGATAATGAAGGAAGAATCAAAGAGGTAAAGCAACTTCTTATGTAGGAATAAGGTTTGCTGCACTATTTATTGGGCATTGAGTTTATACATATAGAAACATGTATATGGATGTCGCAAAGGCAATATGCCTTGAATATGCTGCAAAAGTATGGTATGGCTGATTGTAAGCCAATTTCTATGCCATTAGATCAGAATTTGAAGTTGGATACTACATTAGGTGAAGCATTGGAAATGCTACTATGTATAGGAAAATTGTGTGAAGTCTTATATATCTCAAAATTACCAGGCCTCATCTAAGTTGTATTGTTGGACTTGAAAGTTAGTTTATGCAGGTTCCCAGGGAGCCACATTTGGATGCTCTGAGGTGCACTCTACGTTATGTGAGTGCTACTTTGAATTATGCATTGTTTTATGAGGGTGTTGTAGATTTGCAGGTTTATGGATACACCGATGCAGATTGGGCTCGTAGCATTGCAGATAGAAGATCTACTAGTGGTTTTCTATTCTCACTTGGGACTGTAGGTGTTACATGGAGGAGCAAGAAGTAACCCACTATTGCTTTGTCGAGTACAGAGGCTGAGTATAGAGGTGCTGCAATGGCAGCATATGAGGCATCATGGTTGGAAATGCTACTTGCAGATTTAGGTGTGGAAGTGGGAAAGCCTATCACTATTTATTGTGATAATCTTAGCACTATATAGTTAGCACAGAATCGTGATTTCCATGCTAGAACAAAAGCATATCGAGGTACATTATCACTTCATCAGAGAGAAGGTATTAGCAAGTGATATTGATCTTGTTTATGTGAGAACAGATGAGCAGGTTGCTGATATTTTCACGAACGCACTTGGAACTGAGAAGTTGAAGAAGTTTCGGGAGATGCTTGGATTACAGGATATGGCATTGAGCTTGCGAGGGAGTGTTGAGATATAAAGCTCAACATGTGATGGTCCAGGATGACACATACCAGTTTTTCGTTTCTTTGACATGTATAGTGGTCACGCCGGTATATGTCAGGGATACTTCATTGAGCTTTATTAGATTTATCTACCAGGAGTGATGGCACATTTGTTCCTTGCCAGCTCGCTCATTTGCAGACATTAGGTTTTTCCTTATGTACTAATCTTTATATATTGCACTTGTTGTATTCTTGTTTTTTAGGTCATTCTTGTACATTCCTTTTTATGTAATAGAAGAAGAAGAAGAAGATCATTCTTCCTTGCCTCAATTTGTGTGTGTGCTTCTCCTTGAAAGTGAGTGTGTGTGTGTGTGTGTGAGATCTCTTCCTTATATCCTTCCTCGTGACACTAGATATTTTGTCAAATACAAATATTATTATGTGGAAGAATCTCAATGGATAGAAAAGGAATCACTTATGCCACATTATGATCAATTGGTTGTTGCATATCATCCACTAACACATTAAGTTATTCGACTCAAAACTTTCATACATGTGTTTTATTTATCTTATGAATTTGAGATATACGAGCATACACCTTTTTCTATAGATAGATATATTTATGGACTCTTATGGTGCATTTTGTAAAAGCAACATATAACTTTTCATTTTTGTCACTTCATTTGTAAAGAAAAGCTATTATTGATTCATAGAATTTGCCCATAAATAGAGATGCTTTGGTATATGTTTGAACTCTAATCGATACTATGTAAGTTACCTCTTTTTCTCCTTTCAATCCATTTACTTTTCTCGCATATGTTCATGTGAATATGTCCTTGTCTCTCTCTCTCTCTGCATATTATTTGTTTCTTTGCATATGAATAGTGCATGTGGAAGAACTCTAAAACATAAAAAACCTTCAAGAATTCATCTTTGGGATGTCACATTTGGTGAGATAAAACTTGGCCAAAAGAAACCAGTAGGAATGCCAAACGTCTTGTAGGGAAAAAACTATTCCACTTTACAAACATCCTAGCCCACAAATTTATACTTCACTATCCAGCATGGGTAAGCAATAAGAAAAAATAATTTCTCAAAGAGAACACTAATCTATCACCAAGTTATCCAATTCTATGTATAAGTTTCAATATCAAAACAGTTTAAGTTACTATCTATTACATCATTTTATACAAAAATTAGACCATAGTATTGTAGATGAATTGAGGCATATAGTAATTATAACATACTTAAAGTTCATTGATCTCTAACAATCAAACACAAAAGATTGAAGAAACTTCTAGATTCATAGAAAGAGGAAAACATAATATAGTGAAATAGATATAAAATTTCAGCAAAAATATTAATTTGCATTAAATCGTTGTAGAGGTGAACAAATAAAACGATCTATTTCTTCGCTACTATCGTCAAAGAACAAAGAAATTGCAATCGTCGATGCTTGACTTCATCAAATTACATCCAAATTACATCCATCATCTTCTAACTTCTCTCCCATGACTAACTTCCAAAATCCTAGGATATTCCAATCCACTGACTTTCACCTGAAAACTAGATGAGTTTAAAAAAGATTACATTGTTATAGGACTTAGAAAACATGAGCAAATGGAATAAAAAGGTTTTCCATAAGACACAATGCTAATATCTCGATCTAATAAAACCCAAAAGTTACTCCAAGTCTTCCCATCCACAATCAAATTCTCATCTAGCAAATCTTTGTTTTTTTTTTTAATAAAAAGAAGTTCGGCCTTAACCTATTCTCCCGGACTTTAATTAAAATAAAGAAGAAAAGTTACAAGTGAATGGGACTAGTGCCCATGGGACCCCCCAAATCCCACAATGTAGGGGAGGAGTATGGCAAGCTAGAGGGCATTACAAATGAGGCGGATAAATCTATCATCTCCCTCATGAGGGATCCATTTGGTTTTTCAACTTGTTGTTTTCGAGGAGATAAATACAGTGATGTCTAAATGGTGGAGATATCTTATCTCGGGAGATTCTTTTACCTAGAAGAAACAAGGATTTCTCGATTGACCATTCCTTAGGAGTTTGGCCAAAATTGACAGCACATCGCTCCCTCCAAATCTTCCAAAGAGTCTCACCCCTGATGGCATTCCACAACCTCGATGAGCAGCCGACTGCCTCACCCAACAACACCTGTTGCCAATTGATTTGGTTCGTGAATCTCAATACCCGCGTCACGTGATGCCAAATAACATGGGACTTGGGGCAATCGAAGAACATGTGAGCTAAATCTTCGATGCATCGATGGCAACGCTTGCACCATGACGGCACACCACAAATTTTGTTAGCCCTTGCATTGGACCAAATTCCCTTATGCAAGATCTGCCACATGAGAACGGACTTTTTGATCGCAATCTTTATTAGAAAAAATGTAAACTATACTTATTATTTTTCTCTTAAGAATTTTAATTGTGATGTTGAAACTAGTGCAACCATTTATCATTAGGATCGTCTTGTACCTAAAGATTATTGAGGACTAATCAGACATGAGGTTCAAAAAAGCAAAGATTAGAGGAATGTCCTCCGAATGCAGCCCACGGACTTAAACCCATGCCCCAGGCAAGCGATTCAGCCACTCGAGCTCGAGCGAGCATTGGTGGATATGAGAACAAATGTTGGGAACAAAGCAATTATCGAGCACTGAGGAATCTCTCATTTCGTCACCATAGTTCTTGTGATAAAAATGAAACAAGCACCCCGGGCTCGCTCGGCGACTCGCACCGGCCCGTCGGTAGGATGACTTGATCAAGTGTTTTGTTCCCTTGCTTGAAAGCAGAAGATCACCGTTTGCATGAAGAACTAGCTTGCATTGAAAGAAAACGATTACAAAGGAAACGGCCTAAGCCGGCCCACGTTGAACGTCGTGGGTAAACGTTTACAGTGAGCCGACCCGCATTAAGCGTCGCGGGCAAACGCATTACAACGGCCCCTCGATGGCACAACGGCGCTTTCGAGAGGTGCGTGCGGAGGGGACTAGCACGAAGGCTACCGCATGAGGAGCGCAAGGGTCACTTGGTTCGCTTGGGTCACTTGGGTCGGAGGCTCACTATGTCCCCCTATAGTTGCGCACAATTTGGCGCCGGTCGACAAACCACACAAGCACCAAAAAGGCCTAGATAGAAATACAGGGGGGGGGGGGAGCTCTTGCCCACGGGTTGTCACATATTCTCCCCCGCTTCGAAGAGCTTTGCGTCCTCGTAAAGCTACGGGATTCGCGCCTGGGATGTCGAAGGATGAGTCGATTGGAACGACTCAATGAGGCTTTGGGCTGTCGGTGGCATACTCTGTTTACTTACCCATGTGGCTTCCTTGAGAGGACGGCCACGCCACTTGACGAGGAATTGTGAGCTATTCTCCTTGAGGATCAACTCTGCCTGTCGTTGTTCGATTGGATCTTCCACCAATGTGACTTGACATCCAAAGCGAGTATCAGGGCGGAAGCGTTTTAACAGACTCACATGGAACGAGTTGTGGATATGAGTTTCAGGTGGAAGAGCAAGCTGATATGTCACTTGGTTGAAACGGTGACTAATTCTGTACGGCCCATAGTACCTATGATTGAATTTTGGAGTGAAATTCCTGGGCAAAATGATGTTCTTGGCATTTACTAGAACTAAGTCACCCACTTGGTAATCTGGCGCCTCTGTTCGGTTCTGATTCGCAATTCTGACCATCCTTTCTTTGCTCTTGATAAGGGCCTCTTTTTCCTGTCGTAGTTTGGATTGCCAGTCTCGTAAGAAATTACCACATTCCCAGTCTGCTGCCACTAGCACTTCATCTGACATGAGTGCCATAGGTGTGATTATACTTTTGTCTGTGGCCACCTCGAACGGTGACATAGATGTACTGGAATGGATTGAGCTGTTATAATGGAATTCCAAAATGTCAAGGTGCTTGGCCCAATCCTTCTGGTCCGCTTGAATGTAACTCCTCAAGTAATTTTCTATGGTTTGATTGACTCTTTCTGTTTGCCCATCGGTCTCGGGGTGATAGGCCGACGAGAATCGAAGCTGAGTGCCTAAGATGGAGAAAAGTTCCTGCCATAAGTCGCTCATGAATCTAGTGTCCCGATCTAACACAATAGCCAAGGGAAGGCCATGATACTTAAACACTTTTTGGAAGAAAGTCTGTGCTACCACCTTTGCCGGCATAGGTGGCTTCATCGGTATGAAGTGTGCTTGTTTAGAGAAATAATCCACTACTGCCATAATTGCATTATGCCCATCGGATGTTGGTAGATCTGTTATGAAATCCATGCTAACCATGTCCCAAGGACGGTTCGGAACGGGCATGGGTTGGAGTAGGCCTGCCGGTTTTATCTTCTGCTGTCTTACTAATTGGCAAGTTGGGCATGTTTGAACATATTCAATGACGTCGTCTTTCATCTTCGGCCAGAACACATGCTCTTTTAGATGTTCATAACTTCTCCGTTGTCCTCCATGTCCTGCGAGCTGACAGTCATGTGCTTCCCACAAAAGCATCCTTTGTATTTCTACATTGTCCGGTATATAAATCCTTCCCTTTCTATATAATATGTTGTTCATAATTGTGTATTTCCCTTTATGATCTAAGCCCAAGTGTACATCTTTGACGAGCCTCTGTATTTTCGGATCCGTTTGTTGCAATTTACGAATTTGATCTTTCGTCTTACTCTCCGCCATGGAAATCGCGGCCAGTGTTGGTCTTCTACTCAGGGCGTCTGGCATGACGTTTTGCTTACCTGGTTTGTGAATTATGTCTATGTCAAATTCAGCCAAGAAATCTTGCCACATTGCTTGCTTGGGCGATAACTTAGGCTGCGTGTAAAAGTACTTGAGTGAAATATTGTCTGTGTAAATCTTTGTGTGTTTGTCTTGAATATAGTGATGCCACTTTCGCAAACAGTGGATCACTGCGAGCATCTCCTTCTCGTGAGTGCTCCATCGTAGCTCTGTACTTGAAAACTTGTATGACTCATAAGCCACAGGGCGTCCTTCCTGCATAAGGACCCCTCCAATTGCCAATCTTGACGCATCTGTGTGGATCTCGAATTCTTTGGCAAACTCTGGCAACTTCAACACAGGGGCTTCGCACATCACCTGTTTGAGTTGCTCGAAAGCATCTTGTTCCTTAGGCCCCCACACAAAGCAACCCTTTCCTTTAGTTAACTCTGTGAGTGGAGCAGCCACTTTACTGAAATCTTTTATGAATTTTCTTGGAAACTAGCAGAAACCTATGAACTCTCTCACTTCTCTGACTGTTCTAGGCGGTGCCCATTGATGAACTGCGGTGATTTTATGAGGGTCTATCATCACTCCTTTGTCTGAAACCATGAAGCCTAAAAATTCAACTGAGGTCATGGCAAACTCGCACTTTTCTGGCTTGGCATAAAGCTGTCTTTCTCTTAGGCGTTGAAGTACAGCCCTTACGTGCTCCAAGTGTTCCTCTAGTGTGCGGCTGTATATCAAGAGGTCGTCTATGTAGATGATCAGGAACTCATCTAACATATCTCTGAACCCATCATTCATCTCTCGGCAAAACGTGCCTGGAGCGCCTGTGAGTCCAAAAGCCATGACCAACCACTCGTAGCTACCATAGCACGTCCGGAACGCCGTTTTTTCAATATCTTGTTCTGCTATGCGAATCTGATGATATCCGGATCTTAGATCTATTCGTGTAAAGAATTTTGCCTGACCCAGTCGGTCCATCAACTCATCCATAACTGGTACTGGATACTTTGTCTTGACAGTGATCTTATTCAAAGCCCTATGATCCACACACAACCGCATGCTGCCATCTTTCTTCTTGACGAATAAAACGGGAGCACCGTAGGGTGAACTACTGGGTCTAATGAACCCTTGTTGTTCCAGTTCTACTAGTTGCCTTTTTAACTCCTTTAGGTCTGTCTCATTCATTCTGTAAGGTGCTTTGGCCGGAGGAGCATGGCCTGGCATAACTTCAATTCTGTGTTGGACTTGCCTGAGTGGTGGCAGCCCGCTTGGTAACTGACTTGGCAAAACATCTTCAAAATCTCTAAGTACCTCATGAACTCTTTTATCGCCAACCTTTATCTTTTCACTTTCCTTTTCGTCTATGTCAATGGGGCTACACTTTATGACGCACAAATGTGCCTGAGCTCTTTGCTTCATCGCTTTTTCCACTTGCTTGGCCATCAAAGGCCCTTGTGTCTGTTGTCTTCGCTCTGCCCTTGCTGCTGCGGCTACCGATTTCAACTTTCCTGCTTCTAAGTTCAATTTCTTGTTCCCTTTTCCTTGACTGCTGGAAGGCACACACTCTTGATACATTGGTGCCTTTCCTTTTCTTTGCCTGTCCGCCTCCTCTTTCGTTGTGGGAGGAGTGACAGTCTTGTGACTTGATTCCTGTGAACTCGATCCTGGGTTCTCTACCTTTCCTGACTTGCCTTGGGAGTCTATATTTCCCTCTGGGACTCTTCTCGTATTTCTATGACAGTCTACGACCTCAATGTTTCCTTGCATGTCAAGCAAAAGTTTATCAATCCCCTTACCCAACATGCTAACCATGTATCCATGAATGAAAGTCCAACTATTACATCAAATGATTCCAGTGGCACGACTAAAAAATCTAACTTTGCCGACCACTCCCCCACTGTCATACGGACGTTGAGGGCGATCTTCACATTATCATCTCGACCTTGAGCGAAGGTAACTGACATTTCTGGAAGTTTACTCAAGGCCAACTGCAAACTAGCTGCACACTATGGCGACATGAAATTATGCGTCGCGCCTGAATCGACCAATACTTATTTTCTCTTGTTTCCAAATGTTCCCCAGAAGTACATATTCTGAATCATTCGTAATGTCATTGGAAAGCACCTTGGCCTCGTGGCCACGGTACCTACGTGCGGTGCATTATTCCCTGCTTGTACTTCTTCTTCATTATCATCTAGTTCAGTCAGGACCACATTAGTATTTCGTCTTTGAGGCTCCTCTTCTACTTGAGCCGTTTGTACCCGCGTTTGATTGTTATTGCGAGTACATTGGTGCGTCCAGTGATTCCCACGGCATGTTCTACAAAATGGTCGGGGATCGTTTCTTTGCCATTGAGGCGCTGGCAGCGCCCTCTGCTCATTATTCCCATACGTGTTTTGGTTCCTTTGAACCGGTGCGTTACCCATGTTCTGAGTGGTGTTGGCAGGGCGGGCGTTGGAGTTGGCACTCCCCGCACCCTGCTGAGTTCTCCGTGGTGAAGTGTTTTCTGTTTTGCGTAGGCTTTGAGCACGACGGTTGCTCTCCGCGTCTTGGTACCTTTCAGCCATCACAATGGCCTCTTCCCAGGTGTTGGGCGACTGCTTCTCTATCTCTCGTCTTGTCCAAACACTACACCCGTGCAGGAACCCATGTAGCCGATCGAGATCATGCATCTCCGTTATCTGCAGCATGAGCCTTCTGTACTTGCGTATATATTCAGACAGCGGGCCTTCCTGCTTCAGGCCCCTCCATTCGTCCCTGAGTTTGAAGGATTCGTTTTGAGGTATAAAGTAGTCCTCAAATGCCGCCTTAAAATCCTTCCATGAAGTGAATTCCTCCCTTGCGGACTCTGCCAAGAACCATGCATCGGCATCATCGGCCAGGAAGGACGCGGCTATTCTCACCCAATGTCGCTTGCCCACTCTTTGAAGGTCGAGGTACTGCTCCATGTCTCGAAGCCATTTGGAGACTACGAGAGAGTTGCGTTTCCCTCGGAACTTCTCGGGTGGACACGGCTTGAACCTGCCATAGGAGTCTGAGTTTCTCCCGTCGTCAGAGGATGAAACGGGCCTGCGTCGCCTTGTGTGTGGCCGACGGCCCTGTCGAGACGTGCGTCCCGATGTCTCCCACTAGTAACTCCGGTTGCTTCCGCGTATCCTTGGTCTTGTCCTCTTTTGGTTCCGGTTGAACTTTTAGAAGTTGAGCTAAGTTGGCAATGGTAGACTCCAGACGGTCCATGCGGGTGTCTTGAGCCATCATCCATTCCATTGCCAGCGGCTCTTCCTTCTCCTTTTCGGTCGTCATGAAGTCGTAATTTCGTGTGACAGGAGGAGGGGTCTGCAGTCGTTTTCCCTTGTTCCTCCGTCGTTCTTTTCCCGTTTCACGTTGGCCGCCACCGCGCGGCTCCACATCGCTTAAGAAGACATCATTACCTTCACCCTCCATCACGGTGTACTAAGTAGGACGTTAAGCCTCAGTCCCCAGCACTGGTGTGACAACCGGTCCGTCCTCTTTTCCAAGGCCGCTTAGATCGAGCGAAGCTCTGATACCAAATGTGATAAAAATGAAACAAGCACCCCGGGCTCGCTCGGCGACTCGCACCGGCCCGTCGGTAGGATGACTTGATCAAGTGTTTTGTTCCCTTGCTTGAAAGCAGAAGATCACCGTTTGCATGAAAAACTAGCTTGCATTGAAAGAAAACGATTACAAAGGAAATGGCCTAAGCCGGCCCGCGTTGAACGTCGCGGGTAAACGTTTATAGTGAGCCGGCCTGCGTTAAGCGTCGCGGGCAAACGCGTTACAACGGCCCCTCGATGGCACAACGGCGCTTTCGAGAGGTGCGTGCGGAGGGGACTAGCACGAAGGCTACCGCACGAGGAGCGCAAGGGTCACTTGGTTCGCTTGGGTCACTTGGGTCGGAGGCTCACTATGTCCCCCTATAGTTGCGCACAATTTGGCGCCGGTCCGCAAACCACACAAGCACCAAAAAGGCCTAGATAGAAATACAGGGGGGGCGGGGGGCTCTTGCCCACGGGTTGTCACAGTTCTCGAGTCTACCACTTCAGATTGTGCGGTGGCACATGACTATTGTGCGCATAAACAAATCATTTAATTCCATGTGGCAATAATCTCACCATATCATTCACATAGCGCGGTGGAACACTGATATTAACTGCTGACTAAGTGGCACTTTCTTCTCTATTCAGTTCCGACGCTCCCAAGTCATGTTCTTCGCTTGTCTGGCATTTTTATCAAAAAGTTAAAGAGCATATGACGATGAACTTCTGCTCGTCTGCTTCAAATATTTTTTATGGTGCCAACTCAGATTTTTGCTGCAAACTTTTTCTTGTGCTTATTTTAGTTTCATCTTCCGGAGCCCGAGTGTGAAACCACCTTATTTGCAATATAGAATTGCGTTTTTCGAAAGTCCAATCCACAAATTTTTCAATACATTTTTAGATGTGCTGGAAAACGCTGCCTCGGAGAGCGCCTGTGTTGAATCTGAAATGGGCGTTGATGCACATCAGAGCAGCGAAGACGCTATTTTGAGTATGTGCAAATAGAAATCGAGCTTATTCCCTCGCAAGCAGATCTGTTTGCATAAGCCATACGTTAACCTTTCGATCTGGAGGTTGGATATGGCGAGAGAACGAACCTAAATCTTAGCTCTGCCTGCATCATCGGCGTTAGACACATTAGGTACGCGCGCTCAACTCATAAATAAAGCCATGTTTGCAGATTAAATGTGTCGGTGCTTCAGCTTCGTTCTTGAAGTTGATCTCATCATCGGCCTGGCGGAGTTGATCACAGGAAGTTCGACCTGTCGCTCTCTTATGCACAATCTACGGTTTTTCGGTGCTAAAAACTAGAACCAGGCATCAAGAACAGTGATAATCAGCGGCTTCTCTCTCTCTCTCTCTCTCTCTCCATGTCCGTCTCCCAGTTTCTGTTTCTTATTGAAGCATCCATGACATCGAGGATTCCTCTTGCTCTTTTTTTCTAAATGCATCAGGCAATGTCATCATGGTCTCATTTAACGGTGACCTTCACAGGGCTTCATTCTAACCAACCGCAACAGCCGTCGAGGAACTTCGGAAATCAGGCTGCATACGACCACGGGGAAGGAGGTACAAAGGCAATGGAACCCACCAAGAAATTCAAGGATTTCGTGTATATCGTGGAGGTGGACGAGAGTCTTTACCAGCAGTTGGATGCGTTACGTGAGAAGCTTCGGAAGTCCGAGCAAAGCCGTCTCGCCGCAGAGAACCGCGTAGCAGAACTTAGCGCTGTCGATACTGGTTTCTATTCCAACGATGCAACGCCGGCTCTATTACAGGCGCGAGCTAATTCTGTGAAGCAGGAAATTCAGCAATGCGCATCCAGCTTATTCACGCTTGCGGAATCGAGAAACTTGTCCCTCAAGTATCCTTTCTACTTTACGACAAAGACTCTAAACCCTACCAGTTTCCAAGGTGCGAAGCAGATGCAGTTCATCTCATTGGTCCTGCAAGCTTCTCTATCTGAAGTCATTTTCCTAGCATTCGAAAGTGCTACGTACGCTTTTACGCTCAATGGTAAGATGGAACCGTTTGATGCACCCGACGCTATCAAGAAACGGAGGATGAAGATGTACAACGAGCTTTTACATATGGAACCACAGCAGATTATAGCGGAAAACCAGGATTTTGAGTCGTTTGTCGCGCAGAAAAGATCATCGATGATTGAATATCTAAAGTCTACAGTCTTTACAGGTTTTGACCGGATCGATGGAGATCAGTTCGACATAAAATTCCTGCGTCTTTGCAAGGCTGTCTGGCTTCTGCACCTTGTTGCCTTTGCATGCGCGCCCGCCAGTGCAGAGATCTTTCGTGTGCCGCCTGACTCACCGTACATGCCAGATTACATGAAGGAGAATGAGGATATTCAACCCCGCACAGATTTAGTTCCTAAAGGGCAGGCCAATAAGCAGAGGTTTGTGGCCTTCGTGACTGTTCCTGGCTTTACCCTAAGAAATTCCTGCATAAAAGCTGATGTATGCTGTGTTGATTCCTTGTGCTGAATGCGCATTCAGGTCATCCGTCTTCTGGTGATCTTCGCGTCTTTACTGCATCTTCATCATTGATCATGAGAACCACAGAAAAAACTCATTGAATGGATAGTAATAATCCTTTTCTGTATAATTTGGTTTTTGGATTGCTGCTTGAAATCAATATAGACAGTTTAAGAAATTTAAGAAATTCCTGCATAAAGGCTGATGTATGCTGTGTTGATTCCTTGTGCTGAATGCGCATTCAGATCATCCGTCTTCTGGTGATCTTCGCGTCTTTACTGCATCTTCATCATTAATCATGAGAACCATAGAAAAAATTCATTGAATGGACAGTAATAATCCTTTTCTGTATAATTTCGTTTTTGGATTGCTGCTTGAAATCAATGTAGACAGTTTGATGTTTTCATGTTTTGTTGATTGTCTATTAAAGCAAAATAGGACTTCTCGGTTGTTACCGGTTCTAGCTACTAGAATACCTTCAGTAGCTTATTAAGAACATAATAAAATTATATCAACATCAAATATGTGGGATCTGTTTCTGAACCAGTCTTACCAGCATGAAGCTAGTTTTAACATAATTAAACTATCGTAGAAATATTATATAGATTCATAGGCCTCGTTAAGCAGTCTTTTCCATTAATACTCTAACAGATGTCGTAAAAGTTTTGGATTAGGAAGCGAGTGCAATGGAAGTATGTCTTCATATGGATATCCAGTGAAATACAAAAATCACGACGGATCCAAAGGCATAACTTATGCCAGATTTACAAAAGTTTTTGCACAATTTTGTGATAATGTACAAATTTGGGGTCTACTGTGATGAGTAGAATGGTTCCGTGATTATATTTTAGAACAAATTGCAGGAATATCCGCTGACCACACGTCGTTATAAATTGTGAATTCTAAAGAGGCCTTATTTTTATTGATTATTTGAAGAAAAAATAATCCAAGTTTATTAAGTACTTCAAAGATGATCTATACAGCCAAGTCAAATCATAGTAGGCTTTCATGAATGGTGGCCACCCACACACAACCAGCCATGTTTATCAGATTAGACTTCTGATTGAACTTCCTAAAAAATAAACTACTCATGTATAGTCAACTATGGAAGGCCACACGTCTCCATTGGCCTATTTGTGTATTTGTGAGTTAACATACCTGTACTTTGTATTCTTCCATGTAGAGTTGTCTAGTTCACCATAGTAGTACCATACCTGGACTTTGTATTCCTCCATCAAGAGCTGTCTAGTTAACCATAGAAGCGTTTTTGTGACAGACCATTGTTGAAAAATGACATCATTGTACTTGTTCTTATTAAGAGACATTCTTTAATTTTAGCTTTAACTTTCTTGTCTTCTCCTGCTGTCACTTTTCTGCTGTCACTTTTCTTACAAGGCAAATACAAACAAATTTGAAATTCACTACGATGCAAAATATTGATTTCATTTACTTTAAAGCATCTTCCAATCTTTCGCTACAGATCAGCAGTGGCATTTGAAAGCTCTTATATTTATGTTGATTTGATGGGTATGCATATGCTTCAGTAAGAAAGCGTTGATCTTTTTATTAACTTTCCTTTTTGTTTTGTTTTCTGCAATGTTTCAAAATTAGGTTCAATATTTTACCGAATGTAATTTTACAATTTTGATTTTCAGTTTTACTTTCGTGAATGGTGTCCTCATAACGCCAATTATCTTCCTTCTTTGAAACTATCTTCAAGATTGTCCCGGTTCGTTGGCCTGGTGGTTGAGCCTCTCGCCTCTTGAGGCGGGGGCGAGGGTTCAACCCCTGGCAGCAACATGTAGGGACATTTGAATCCTGGAAACTGTTGTATTTTCGCAGACGTCTAACTCCAACAATTGGTATCAGAGCAGGTTGTCGCTTCATCTAGGGTGTCGTCGACACTCCTCCGTTTGCAATCTCAGAATCGCACGAATTTTGGTGAGCATACTCAGCATGTTTCTGAGATCAAAACTACTTTGTTTTGTGGTGCCGAAATCGCGATCTGAGCTCGTTTCGACCTCCGAACGCACTATCGTAGCGTTTGTGCAGGCTATTTCGTCTTTTTGTGCCAAAGGTATATACAAGTTTCTGTTCACCAGTTTAAGCGTCTCGAAGTCTGCTACAGGTCTAGCAGAACTCGTTTGGGCAGTTCTGTTCAACTTTTTGAGATACACTCAATTTTCTGCATCAAGGTATTTTAGTCACCGGCCATGGCTGAAAGCAGTGATGTATTTTGTATGTTGGCTGTTGAGGATAAGTTGGATTGTACCAACTACCCATTATGGGCTTATATGATGCGACATGTATTGGTTGCAAAACGATTGTGGAACATTGTGCAGGGTGTTGAAAGATGTCCTGTTACACCTCTGACTATAGGTACTACAAATACAGGTGCAGGAGCTGATGAAGATAGTGTCGAAGATGATATTCCACAGATTCCTGCTCGTGTTGTTGTTTCTGCTGCACCTACTGCAGAGCAGATTCGCTGGGATGGTAGAGATGCCCATGCACATGCATTGATAGCTTTGTCTGCCAAACGTGCCATTATTCCTCACATTCGCTCTTGCAGAACAGCTAAGGATGCTTGGAATACACTTACCACATTGTACCAAGCTAGGGATGAGGCTCGTTTTGCTTACCTCCGAAAACAATTGGAGAGTGAGCACATGAATGAAGGTGATTCTATGGACAGTTTCCTAACGAAGATCAAAGACTTGAAGGAATAGTTGATTTCTGCTGATGAGGTTATACCAGATAGCTCACTTGTGCAGACCGTTCTGAATGGTCTTCCTGATTCATATCAGAGTTTTGCTTCTACTCTTCGCTTGATGATGACAGGAAATCCAAATGCCTTATCGTTTGAGGAGTTAGTCTCTGTTCTGTTGCAGGAAGATCAGTCTAGGCAGAACAGGTCCATTATGCGAGTTGCAGATCAAGCTTTCTTAGCTAGTCAGAAGGGCAAAGGAAAATGGATCTCTTGAACTAGTAAGCAGAAATCTACTAATTCTGCATATTCGAAGAAGGAAGACAAAGATGAAAAGAAACCAAAAAAGCAAAAATTGTTTTGTAAGTACTATAAAGGGAATGATCATATCATAAAGAACTGTCCAAAATTGCCTGCTAAAGGGGCAAAGGAGAAAGAGGCTGGAATGGTTGTTGCAGAGGCCTCTACACCAAAAACAAAGTCTGCAAATCTTGTGTAGGAAGAAGAATGGGTGTTTACTACTGTCTACAGTTTTGACCCATCTTCTCATGAGCAGTGCATGTTTGCAGTAGACTCAGATGTTTGGTATTTTGACAGTGGGGCGACCAAACATATTACCTCGCAGTGCAGTTTCTTCTCTTCACTCGAGCCTGCCCCTACAGGGAATACTGTTACATGCGCCAATAACTCCTCTTATCCTGTTATGGGAGTTGGTAAGATCATTTTGACTACTGTTGATGGTAGTTCTTTCACTTTGTCAGATGCTTTATTTGTGCCAGGGATAAAAAAGAACCTGTTATCAGTTTCTGCATTAGCCAAGATTGGCTTGGTTGTGAAATTTGTTGATGACAGGTGTACAATTCATGATCTGTCAAATGGCGATGTGATTATTGCTTCTGGCATTTTATGTCGTGGGCTGTATAAGCTCATAGACTATGAAAGATCTGTAAATGATTTGGCATGTGCAGTAAATGATTCTCAGGCTATGTCAGATGCAAAGCTTTGGCATGCACGCTTTGGTCATCTGAATTTTGCTAGTTTGCTACGCCTACAGAAATCTGAAATGGTGTCCTCTTTGCCCGAACTTGAGGCACCTGCAAAACATGTTTGCGAAGGATGTATTTTGGGCAAAATGCAGCATTCCTCCTTTCCAAAAGATGGTTCAATTCGAGGTACACAAAAATTGCAGCTTGTACATAGTGATGTCTCTGGTCCTATGCAAACACCCTCTTTTGGAAATTATCTTTACTTCGTGACTTTCATTGATGATTTTTCCAGGCATGCATGGATATATCCATAGAAGGCAAAGTCCGAAGTGTTCATGTGCTTTAAACAATTTTTGGTTTCGGCTGAAAATCTGTCAACATGTAAAATGGGCACCCTCCGTTCTGATCGAGGGGGGGAATATATGTCTTTTGATTTTAATGCATTTCTGGCTGAACGTGGGATAAAACACCAGTGTACAGTGCCGTATACACCTCAAAAGAATGGAGTTGTTGAACGAAAGAATAGGTCACTCATGGAGATGGCGAGGTGCATGGTCAAGAGTCAGGCTTTACCACATAGTTTCTAGCTTGAGGCTGTCATGTGTGCAACATATGTATTGAACAGGTGTCCCACTAAAGCGCTGCAATCTATCACTCCATATGAGGCTTGGCATGACTGCAAGCCATCTGTTGCTCATCTGCGTGTTTTTGGTTGTTTGGCATATGCACTAGTGCCTGAACAACATCACAGAAAATCGAATGATAAGGCAGTAAAATGTATTTTTGTTGGGTACAGTTTTGAAACTAAAGGCTATCGTTTGTATCATCCACAGACTAAACACATTTTGGTTAGCCGTGATGGTGTCTTTGTGGAAGATGCTATTCAGCCATTGCTTTCATGTACTAAGGAGACATTTGTTAGCTCCAAAGACATGTATGATACTTTGATGCCTCTTTTTACAGGCGGATAGTCTAGTGCTGGTCCTAATGAGGCAACTCCTCAGCCTTTGTAGGTTTCATATGATATGCACTTGTTGATGAGAGAGCTGATATTGAGGAGGCAAAAACTATGCCAAAATGGCTGGTGTAGACTTTGCATGACAGCAAATTAGATGCACCTTTGTCATATCGTACTCGTTTAGGCTCTCATAGTGCCTCCTTTGCATCAGATTGCTATGCTATGGCTGCGTCTAGTCTCTATGATGAGAATGAGCCTGTTTCTTTTGATGAAGCACAAAATTCAGAAAATTGGATGGCTGTTATGCAATCTGAATATGATGCTATAATGAAGAATGGTACATGGTCTTTATGTGACTTGCCTCCTGGAAAGAAGGCCATTGGCACTAAGTAGGTATACAAGCTGAAGCGTAAACCTGATGGTACAGTTGACAGGTGTAAGGCTAGGCTTGTTGCAAAGGGTTATGCGTAGGAAAGAGGCATTGATTTTGATGAGACCTTTGCACCTACATGTCGTATGACTATTGTTCGAAGCATTTGTGCACTTGCAGCCCATCATGGTTGGAGTGTACATCAGTTGGACATTAAAACAACATTTCTGAATGGTGACTTGCATGAAGAAGTGTATGTTTTTCAGCCCCATGGCTTTGTGCAGAAAGGGCATGAAAACCAGGTGTGCAGGTTAAAGAAGGCATTATATGGTTTAAAGAAAGCACCACGTGCTTGGTATGAGAAGATACATGCCTATCTGGTTGCACATGGTTTAGAGAACAATCCAACTGAGAGCACCTTATATGTTAAGCGTGCTAATGATGTGCTTCTGATCATTGTTATCTATGTTGACGACATGCTGCTCACTGGTCCTATTGAGAAGCATATTGCTGATTTCAAGGCTGATTTGCATGCCTCATTTGAGATGTCTGATTTGGGGCATTTGCATCACTATTTGGGCATTTAGTTTATGCAAGTTGATGGTAGAATGGCTTTGTGTCAAATGAAATATATTGACACATTATTGCAATGTTTTGGCCTTGAAGACTGTAAGCCTATTGCCAGTCCTATGGAGACAGGTTCACGATTGAGTCTTCATTATGCTGGAGATGCATTTGATGCTGTTCTCTATCAGCAGGCTGTTGGATGCTTGATTTACTTATGCATTACTTGGCCAGATATTCAGTTTGCTGTCTCACAGATGAGCAGGTTTATGCATTGCCCAGGAGTCACACATTGGAAGGCGGTTAAGCGCATCTTTCAGTACTTGAGTGGTACTCGGCTACTTGGGTTGTTTTATCCCAAGGAGGGATCACTACCGCCAGATTTGCATGCTTTTTCTGACTCAGATTGGGCTGGTTGCTATGACACTTGTGTGTCCACCAGTGGTTTTTGCTTCATGCTTGGTAGCTCATGTATATCTTGGTTGAGCAAGAAGCAGCCTATTGTGGCCACTTCCAGTTGTGAGGCTGAGTATAGGGCAGCTTTCACAGTGACTGTTGAGTGTGTGTGGCTCAGATGCCTCATGGCTGATTTGGGTGTTGGCCAGTCTTCTGCCACCACCATCTTCACTGACAGTCAGAGCGCATTGGCAGTTGCGAGGAACCCTGTGTTCCTTGCTCGCACTAAGCACATTGAGGTGCATTATCACTATGTCAGGGAGAGGTTCTCTACTAGGGAGATCAGCTTGGCATATGTGCCCAAGCAGGAGAACATTGCAGATCTTTTCACGAAGGTTCTGCCCAGGGAGAAGTTTGAAGCTTTCCGCAAAGCTTTGGGCTTACTTCCTTTTGTGGAGTGACTTCCACATAGGTTGGCACTTCCTTATACATGAGTGCTAGCTACTTGTTCACCGCATCACTCCCAGGGGGGATTTGTTGGTATATTTAGGTAGTGATGTGTGAACACTCTAGGACCACCGGGGCACTTTTTTCCCTCTTTAGCAGTTTTTTTCCCCCATCTTGTATATACGCCTATTGCCCTAATGGGCTACTTATCTTTGTACATTCTCTAGTAATACATTCAATATTGTGTGTTTGTGCTCCAATCTTCTTCTTCTTCCTTGTGCTGTTCGCGTGCTTCCGTAGACGTCTAACTTCCAAGACCATTCACATCTGCCTTAATAATATGCAATTTCCTAGTAGTTGTAATATGAACATGTTTCTTGAACGGTAGTTTAAGCATCTTACCTTCAAGACAACCTTCACATATATTTGAATCATCTGGTAGCTCAAATGAGGGTAAACTCTCAACCATATCTCTATCTTTGATACTCTTGAGAACTCCAAAACTAATATGTCCAAATCTTTTCAATCTGCAATAGTAACTCTTCTACTTCATAACTTCCACCGCTGACGAAGATTTGATAGCATATGCTTGACTGATTTTCGACAAAATAAAAATCCCTCCTTTATGCTCACCTTGAAAAATACACTTTTCTTCTTTGTGTGATAAGATCTTACAAAGATCTCTCTCAAATACAACTTTGTAACCATCACCTAAAAATGCAGATATAGATAGCAGATTCTTCTTCATGTCATGTACATATAAAACATATGAAATCTAAAAATTACCACCTTCTCTTGACTTTAGGGTTATTGTACCTATTCCCACAACATCCAAATCTTTTCAATCTGCAATAGTAACTCTTCTACCTGAAGAATAGGAAAGAGAAGAAAATACTTCTCTGCAACCTGTCATATGCTTTGTAGCACCTGAATGAAATATCCAAGGATCTGCTGAAAGAACTTGTAAGGTTGCCTATTCAAAAGCTACTTCCTCAATGGTGATACAGGCATAAGAATCACCTTGAGATTTCGCTTTTTTATCATCTTCTGCAACATTACCTGATGCCTTTTTCTTTTTTGCTGTAATCCTTTTCTGACAAACTGCTATGAAATGTCCAGGTTTCTTGTAATAATGACATAATGCTTCCTTCTTCTTAGAAGACTTCTTTTTAGATGTAGTAGAAATAGAATCTGAAGTAGAAGGTGAAAGAGACTTACTTTCCTTCTTGGATTGCTTTTCCTTCTTATCCTTCTTCTTTTTTTTACCCTTTGATGAAGATAAAAGCGCTTCTTCATTCTCTTCCATTCCCTTCAACTGATCTTCATCTTGAAGTAACAAGAACTCTAACTCTTCAAATGTAACCTCTCTATCTCTTGTGGTAAGGGTAAGAGTGGTTATAAGAGACCAATATAAGATAGGAAGTAAATTAATTAGTGTATTTACCATTTCTTCATCAAATATCTCAAATCCTACATTTAGAAGTTGATCTCTCAAGTCAACGAGCTTTGTAATGTGGGTTTGAATTGACTCACCAGCCTTCATCCTTGTATTTGCTAGTTGTCTCCTCAAGTGAGCTTTCCTAGCAGGATTTCTGCTCTGAAAAAGATTCTCAAGCTTCAACCAAGCTTATCTAGAACTTATGCAAGATCTGATATGTGGTAGAATATTCTTTTTAACACTCATTGCTATGAATGAGAGTGCTAAAGCATCTCTAGAATCCCACTTGTTTGATCTTCATTAGGAGGAACTCTGGGTAAGGCTCTACAAGTGACTCTGGATGTAGAAGTGGTTACCTCTTCTTCAATTGGTTCTATGATTGCAACACCAGTACCTCTTGAAGTTATTGTAACCTGTTCTTTGCCTTCTCGTCTGGGTCTTGTTAAGGATCCATTGATGATACTCCATAAATCCTTTGTTACTAAAAAATTCATCATCATGAAACTCCACATAAGATAATTAGATGATCCATCTAACTTGTCCTCAATCTCAATTCTATACTTATTCATCTTAACTAAGTGTGTATTTCAATTATGCTTTGTACTAAGTGTTGGAATTTGAGGCCCTAAGATCTTCCAATACTAAAAACCTTTTAGCACACACACTTAATTAAACAAGATGATAAGAGAGAGATAGAAAGAGATCTTGAGACAAGAGTAAGTAACGTAAGAAAAGTGCTTACTCACTAAATATAGATGGCCGAATTACGACATGGGAGTAATACTCAACCATATAATTGTGCACTCACTAGATGGAAGAATAGCCAACAAGATGATGATGTACAGAATTCAGATTATGTTGTTATAATCTGAGTGTGTGAAGTAATTGAGCAATGAATTGAACCTAACCTTTCAAAAAAGTGCAACAAATCTGAAAATCAGCAAACCCTAATTCTGAAATTAGGGTTCAAAAACCCTAAAAATAGAAAATAAGGTTAACTTACAAAAGATAGTTGCCACCACCTTGTAGAAGACTCCTTGCTCTAAGAGAGTAGCCTCTCCTTCACCTTCCTTCACCTCCAAAGCTTCATAACTCCAAAATTAACACAAGTAAGCATCAAATCTGTTGGTGCAAGTCAACCACCAATTAATGTTTTGGATGAAGGATTGAAGAAAAGATTAGTCTATGAAGCTTGAAGATAGTGCACATTCAGAAAATGAAGACTTGTATACATATGTACATTAAACTTATAGTTAGCTCACTTATACCTTTTGTATGGTCATGATCTTGTACATATATGCCTATATATACAAGTAAAAAGTCAGGGCAAATATGAGAGAGCATTAGATGAGAAGAATTAGAAGTCATTAGACAATTTAGAAGTGAAAAATATCTCTCTCTCATCTAGATGTAAAAATTCTCAGACAAGAAGAAATGTTGTGCCTGATCTTTTGTTGAGTACTCCTTCTGGTTTTAATCTTTTGTGTAATGCTTTTGTACAATTCTAAGTCTATAGTTGATTAACCTCTTTACAAATTTTCAGCTTTTAATTGTGATCAGGCTGAGAGAATTGAGAGTAGGAACATCTACATGTGTAAATGTGAAGAAGTGAAGTTGCAACAGGTGCGAAATTCGAAGCTAATGTTTTGGTGAGTTCTCCTTCCACAGTGTAAAGTTTTGAGCAAGCAAGGAGTCATTCTTTAATTGGAAGGTAAGCTACCTATGGCTAAAAGCATTTGATTAAAGAGTTTGTATTTTGAGAGAACCATGCTTTAGAAGTTACACGTGTCAAAGTCGACTATAAGAAAGTACAATTTAAGACATAGGTTAATTGGAAGGATCATTTCTCAAGATATACTCAATCTTTTGAGATGATTTAACCTGGAGGAGGTGTGCAAACTATATGCAACACCTTTTGAAAAGTCTTATAAAAACCTTTACACATTTGATTCTAGGAAGTGATTTTCTTCACAGTTAGTTCAAGATTTTGATAATTGAGTATTGATCCTCCAAATTGGTAAAGGTTTTGAGTTGTTCTTGATATAGAAGTGCTCTAACATCAAGAATAGCTTGTTCTTTTGGAGATTAACACTCTCCATCAGTGGTATCAGAGTAGGAATCATCAAAATTAAAGAAAGAAGAACCCCCACTGCTGTAGTCATACACAAATCAACACTTAAAGGTTCAAAAGGTAAAATCTTGGAGAGAAAGCTTGAGAAGGAGGCCAGAAGCTATCAAGAAGATCAAAAGGAACTTTATTCAAAGTAAAGGTACACTTATTCCTCATAAATTCTGAAGAATTTAATATACAGGTGAAGGAAGGATGGGAGATTCTCTTGAGATAGAGAAATTGGATAGAGAAAACTATCCAGCTTAGTCAACGAGGATGTTGATAGGTTACATTAGAGGTGAAGAAGAAAAACCACAATTCATAGATCCTAGTGTTCCAACTAGGGATGAACTCTCAGATTTGAAGACTTGGATGAAGAAGGATGCTCAAGCAAGGAGCTACATGGAAGTCAATGACTACTTGCTACCTCATATTAGAGGTCTTGAAAATGCAAGTGATATATGAAGTGCTTTGGAGGAGCATTTCCAAAACACTATAAAGTCAAGGAAGGCATCTTTGTGGGCAGACTTTACCACATTTAAGAAGAATGCCTCTCAATCCATTTCTGATTATGTAACAAGGATAAAGGACATTGCAGATGCATTAGGAGTAGCTGATGAAGATATTGAGGAGGATAAATTGGTAAGGAAAATCCTCACAGGTTTGAGATGAGATGAGAAGTGGAAGCCATTCATTGCTAGGACATACACTAACTTTTGAGTAGGATGTCAAAGGTGATGGTGATAAGAGTGCAATTCAAGCAATGTATTCAAAAGATAAGAAGAAGAATAGAAAAGATAAGCAACAAACAAATTAAGATGAAGGTACAACTAGTCAAGTCAACTTCCTAAGAGGACGAGGAGGTGGCAAAGGTAGAGGAAGAGGCAGAAGCAATAAAAATGGAGCCAAAGCTTTTTGGATTTGTGGTAAGACAAATCATTTAGCTCATGATTATTGGCATAATACTAAGAATAATGGAGGATATAATCAGAACTTTAATTCAAGAGGAAGAGTTGGCAAAAATCAAAGAGGTAATTTCAAAGGTAGATGTAGTAGAGGTTCCTTTGGAAGAAATGCGAGTAGAGGATTCTAAAGTGAATCCTACAACAATACCTACTACAATTATGCTTCAGATCAGAAGGAGGATTCAACCTTGATTTGAATGCAACTTGTGAAAGGCAAAGTGAAGACCAAAGAGTCTTCTACATTGACTTAGGGTGTAGCAATCACTTGAGTGGTAATATAGCATTGATGATTGATTTGGAAAATAAGGTAACTAATCATGTAGTTCAAACACGGCTTAATACAAAGCACAATGTTCACTTATGGAGGACATAAGATCTCTGAGTTACATCTTTGGCACACAAAAGGCTTGGACATCTCAATGAAAGAGGTATTAAGGATATGGTTAACAATGGTTCCGTGCTTAGATTGCCTAATGTTGCAGGTCAACATATGATATACATATGTGAAATGTCAATTAGGTAAGGCTCATAAGCAATCATACAATAAGCATGGATTTATGTATTCAAAGAAGCTTGAATTGGTCCACACAGATGTGTAGGGACCATCAAAGGATTTTAGTATAAATGGTTCAAGATATTATGTGATTTATGTTGATGATGCTACCAAGTGGATCACTATCTATGTGATCAAAGATAAATCAGAGGTATTTAATACATTCAAACATTATCATGTGTATGCAAAAATAATTACAGGTCAAAAGTTGAAAAGACTAAGGTCAGATGGAGGGGGGGAGTATTTGTCTAATGAGTTTAGTGATTACTTATGGAATGCAGGTATAAAAAGAGAACTTACTTGTAGGTACTCTCCTCAAAAGAATGGTGTAGCAGAAAGGAGAAATAGAACTCTTGTTGAGTTGGCAAGATCAATGATGAAGGAGAAAAATTGTCCAAATTATTTGTGGGTTGAGGCTGTAAATACAGCTACATATTTGGTCAATAGGTTACCATGTAAAGCTTTGCAAGGTATGACACCATATGAAGCTTGGTGGGGTAAGAGACCTACCATAGATCATTGCAAAATATTTGGATGCTTGGCTTATCCATGTGTGGCATCCCAATTGAGGCATAAATTGGAACCTAAATCTGAAAAGTATGTGTTCATTGGATATGATGATAAGTAGATGGGATATAGTTTGTGGAGTCCATCCACAAAGCAATTCCTACATCAACAGATGTTACATTTGATGAACAAGGTACTTGGTATGCAGGTACAATTAATAATCATGCAGGTTATGAAGAAGTTTTGAATGAGAAGAAAGGTAAACCAAAGGTTCAGATATTTGATGAAGAAGAGAACAATGAAGTATAGGTTGAAGATGAAGAAGTGCCAAGGTTTGATCCAGAATGTGATGAACTAGAAACTTCAAGAAGTGGAGAACTCATAAGGTTATCTAGGCAAATATGGCAACCTACAAGGTATAGCTATGACACTTCTTTTTGGGCAAGTAAAGACTACGCTTACATGATGAAAGCAAATGAAGATCCTTCTACATATGAAGAGGCAAAATGTAAGGAAAATTCGGAGAAAGCTATGCAGGAAGAGTATGATGCATTGATGGAGAATGAGACATGGGATTTGGATACTAAACCAAATAGTCAAAAGATCATTGGATGCAAATGGGTGTACAAGACAAAGAGGTATGCAGATGGAAGTGTGTCTAGGTATAAAGCTAGACTTGTTGTGAAAGGGTATGCTCAGACATATGGTATAGATTATGATGAGACCTATAGCCCTGTGGCAAAGATGACAACCATCAAAACAGTCATAGCCATTGCTGCATGTAAAGGTTGGAGATTATGTCAATTAGATGTGAAGAATTCTTTTCTAAATGGTTATATTTCAGATGATGTTTTCATGGAGCAACCACAAGGATTCAGAGATAAAAGGTATTCAGAATATGTATGCAAGCTCAAGAGAGCTTTGTATGGTTTGAAGTAGGCCCCAAGGGCATGGAATTATAGACTTGTGAAGTTCTTGAAGGAACATGGTTTTCAAGTATCTAAAGCAGATAGTAGCTTGCTTGTAAAAGCAAGCGATGATGGGTTTATTTACATGTGTATATATGTTGATGACATAATTCTTACAGGAACAGATGAGAAGGGAATTCAAAGCCTCAAGAAGCAAATGGAGAAAGAGTTCAAGATTAGTGACTTGGGAGGCTTGTCATATTTCTTGGGCATGGAGATTTTATATACTCAACATGGAGTATATGTGACTCAAGAAAGGTATTTGAAGAACTTATTGATCAAGTTTAAAATGGATGATTGCAGGGTGGCACCTACTCCAATGGAAGTGAATCACAAATTGAGCAGATATGGAGGAGAAGAATTCAAGGACATGAAGCTATATCAAAGTTTGGTTGGTAGTCTAATCTATGCAACTCTAACTAGGCCTGATTTGTCATATGCAGTTCGAGTATTGTCCGAATTCATGCGTTGTCCTAGGAAAGAACATTGCATTGCAGGACAAAGGGTGTTGAGGTACATTAAGGGTACACTCAAGGAAGGTTTGTATTATGGCTTTACATCAGATACAAACATCAAGATATATAGTGATACAGATTGGGAAGGTAATCCTGATGATAGGAGATCAATATATGGATACTTGTGTTATGTGGGAGATAAGCTAATCTCTTGGTGCTCTAAGAAGCAACACACAGTTGCTTTATCATCTATATAGGCAGAGTATAAAGGTATGGTTGAAGCTGCAAAGGAAGTAATATGGATGAAGACTCTCATGAAGAGTTTTGACATTACTCAGAGTACACCCACTATTCATGGAGATAACATGAGTTCATTGTATCTAGCTGCTAACCCTGTTTTTCATGCCAAGACTAAGCACATTGAGATTCAGTATCACTTCTTAAGAGAGAAGGTGATAAGGAGATTGAATTCATACATACTTCAAAAAAAGATGAGATTGCAGATATGCTAACCAAAAGCTTGGATGGACCAAAGCTACAAAGATTTAAAGACATGGCACGTATAAAGAAGATAGAGAAAACCTCAATTGATGATTGAAGGGGAGCTGTTGGTGCAAGTCAACAACCAATTGATGTTTTGGATGAATAATTGAAGTCAAAGATTGAAGAAAAGATTAGTCTATGAAGCTTGAAGATAGTGCACAATCAGAAAATGAAGACTTGTATACATATGTACATTTAACTTATTGTTAGCTCACTTATACCTTTTGCATGGTCATGATCTTGTAAATATATGCCTATATATACAAGCAAAAAATCTAGGAAAATATAAAAGAGCATTAGATAAGAAGAATTAGAAGTCATTAGACAATTAGAAGTGAAAAATATCCCTCTCTCATATAGATGTAAAAATTCTCAAAGATGAAGAAATGTTGCACCCGATCTTTTGTTGAGTACTCCTTCTAGTTTAAATCTTTTGTGTAATGCTTTTGTAAAATTCTAAGTCTATAGTTGGTTGACCTCTGTACAAGTTTTCAGCTTCTAATTGTGATCAAGCTGAGAGAATTGAGAGTAGGAACATTTACATGTGTAAATGTGAAGAAGTGAAGTTGCAATAGGCGCAAAATTCAAAGCTAATGTTTTGGTCAGTTCTCCTTCCACAGTGTAAAGGTTTGAGCAAGCAAGGACTCATTCTTAAGTTGGAAGGTAAGATACCTATGGCTAAAAGCATTTGATTAAATGGGTTGTATTTTGAGAGAACCATGCTTTAGAAGTTATAGGTGTCAAAGTCAATTGTAAGAAAGTATAGTTTTAGACATAGGTGAATTGTAAGGATCATTTCTCAAGATGTACTTAATCTTTTGAGATGATTTAACTTGGAGAATGTGTGCAAACTATAGGCAACACCATGTGATTTATGTTGATGATGCTACCAAGTGGATCACTATCTATGTGATCAAAGATAAATCAGAGGTATTTAATACATTCAAACATTATCATGTGTATGCAAAAAGAATTACAGGTCAAAAGTGGAAAAGACTAAGGTTGGATGGAGGGGGGGAGTATTTGTCTAATGAGTTTAGTGATTACTTATGGAATGCAGGTATAAAAAGAGAACTTACTTGTAGGTACTCTCCTCAAAAAAATGGTGTAGCAGAAAGGAGAAATAGAACTCTTGTTGAGTTGGCAAGATCAATGATGAAGGAGAAAAATTGTCCAAATTATTTGTGGGTTGAGGCTGTAAATACAGCTACATATTTGGTCAATAGGTTACCATGTAAAGCTTTGCAAGGTATGACACCATATGAAGCTTGGTGGGGTAAGAGACCTACCAAAGATCATTGCAAAATATTTGGATGCTTGGCTTATCCATATGTGGCATCTCAATTGAGGCATAAATTGGAACCTAAATCTGAAAAGTATGTGTTCATTGGATATGATGATAAGTAGATGGGATATAGTTTGTGGAGTCCATCCACAAAGCAATTCCTACATCAACAGATGTTACATTTGATGAACAAGGTACTTGGTATGCAGGTGCAATTAATAATCATGCAGGTTATGAAGAAGTTTTGAATGAGAAGATAGGTAAACCAAAGGTTCAGATATTTGATGAAGAAGAGAACAATGAAGTATAGGTTGAAGATGAAGAAGTGCCAAGGTTTGATCCAGAATGTGATGAACTAGAAACTTCAAGAAGTGGAGAACTCATAAGGTTATCTAGGCACAAATGGCAACCTACAAGGTATAGCTATGACACTTCTTTTTGGGCAAGTAAAGACTACACTTACATGATGAAAGTAAATGAAGATCCTTCTGCATATGAAGAGGCAAAAGGTAAGGAAAATTCGGAGAAAGCTATGTAGGAAGAGTATGATGCATTGATGGAGAATGAGACATGGGATTCGGATACTAAACCAAATAGTCAAAAGATCATTGGATGCAAATGGGTCTACAAGACAAAGAGGTATGCAGATGGAAGTGTGTCTAGGTATAAAGCTAGACTTGTTGTGAAAGGGTATGCTCAAACATATGGTATAGATTATGATGAGACCTATAGCCCTGTGGCAAAGATGACAACCATCAAAACAGTCATAGCCATTGCTGCATGTAAAGGTTGGAGATTATGTCAATTAGATGTGAAGAATTCTTTTCTAAATGGTTATATTTCAGATGATGTTTTCATGGAGCAACCACAAGGATTCAGAGATAAAAGGTATTCAGAATATGTATGCAAGCTCAAGAGAGCTTTGTATGGTTTGAAGTAGGCCCCAAGGGCATGGAATTATAGACTTGTGAAGTTCTTGAAGGAACATGGTTTTCAAGTATCTAAAGCAGATAGTAGCTTGCGTGTAAAAGCAAGCGATGATGGGTTTATTTACATGTGTTTATATGTTGATGACATAATTCTTACAGGAACAGATGAGAAGGGAATTCAAAGCCTCAAGAAGCAAATGGAGAAAGAGTTCAAGATTAGTGACTTGGGAGGCTTGTCATATTTCTTGGGCATGGAGATTTCATATACTCAACATGGAGTATATGTGACTCAAGAAAGGTATTTGAAGAACTTATTGATCAAGTTTAAAATGGATGATTGCAGGGTGGCACCTACTCCAATGGAAGTGAATCACAAATTGAGCAAATATGGAGGAGAAGAATTCAAGGACATGAAGCTATATCAAAGTTTGGTTGGTAGTCTAATCTATGCAACTCTAACTAGGCCTGATTTGTCATATGCAGTTCGAGTATTGTCCGAATTCATGCGTTGTCCTAGGAAAGAACATTGCATTGCAGGACAAAGGGTGTTGAGGTACATTAAGGGTACACTCAAGGAAGGTTTGTATTATGGCTTTACATCAGATACAAACATCAAGATATATAGTGATACAGATTGGGAAGGTAATCCTGATGATAGGAGATCAATATATGGATACTTGTGTTATGTGGGAGATAAGCTAATCTCTTGGTGCTCTAAGAAGCAACACACAATTGCTTTATCATCTATATAGGCAGAGTATAAAGGTATGGTTGAAGCTGCAAAGGAAGTAATATGGATGAAGACTCTCATGAAGAGTTTTGACATTACTCAGAGTACCACTATTCATGGAGATAACATGAGTTCATTGTATCTAGCTGCTAACCTTGTTTTTCATGCCAAGACTAAACACATTGAGATTCAGTATCACTTCTTAAGAGAGAAGGTGATAAGGAGATTGAATTCATACATACTTCAAAAAAAGATGAGATTGGAGATATGCTAACCAAAAGCTTGGATGGACCAAAGCTACAAAGATTTAAAGACATGGCACGTATAAAGAAGATAGAGAAAACTTCAATTGATGATTGAAGGGGAGCTGTTGGTGCAAGTCAGCAACCAATTGATGTTTTGGATGAATAATTGAAGTCAAAGATTGAAGAAAAGATTAGTCTATGAAGCTTGAAGATAGTGCACAATCAGAAGATGAAGACTTGTATACATATGTACATTTAACTTATTGTTAGCTCACTTATACCTTTTGCATGGTCATGATCTTGTAAATATATGCCTATATATACAAGCAAAAAGTCTAGGAAAATATAAAAGAGCATTAGATAAGAAGAATTAGAAGTCATTAGACAATTAGAAGTGAAAAATATCCCTCTCTCATATAGATGTAAAAATTCTCAAAGAAGAAGAAATGTTGCACCCGATCTTTTGCTGAGTACTCCTTCTAGTTTTGATCTTTTGTGTAATGCTTTTGTAAAATTCTAAGTCTATAGTTGGTTGAACTCTGTACAAGTTTTTAGCTTCTAATTGTGATCAACCTGAGAGAATTGAGAGTAGGAACATTTACATGTGTAAATGTGAAGAAGTGAAGTTGCAATAGGCGCAAAATTCAAAGCTAATGTTTTGGTCAGTTCTCCTTCCACAGTGTAAAGGTTTGAGCAAGCAAGGACTCATTCTTAAGTTGGAAGGTAAGATACCTATGGCTAAAAGCATTTGATTAAATGGGTTGCATTTTGAGAGAACCATGCTTTAGAAGTTATAGGTGTCAAAGTCAATTGTAAGAAAGTATAGTTTTAGACATAGGTGAATTGTAAGGATCATTTCTCAAGATGTACTTAATCTTTTGAGACGATTTAACTTGGAGAATGTGTGCAAACTATAGGCAACACCATGTGAAAAGTTTTAAAAAAATCTTTACACATTCGATCAATCAATGAATTAGTTATGTGCAAGAGACTTTTTGAGAAGTGATTTTCTTCACAGTTAGTTCAACATTTTGATAATTGAGTATTAATCCTCCAAAGTGGTAAAGGTTTTGAGTTGTTCATGATATAGAGGTGCTCTAACATCAAGAATAGCTTGTTCTTTTGGAGATTAACATTCTCCATCAAACTCTTGCTCCAAGATTATCAAAATAGTGTGCCCATGACCTCCTTATATAGGTTTGTAGCCTCCCCAATAAAGCATGCAAAAATGTTTACAAAAAAAGCACTTATAAGCCAAAAATCTACAATCGCTGTTTTTAAGTTAATTTAATCGTTGATTTTGCTTTTTGGGCTTAAAAATAAATCAATTGCTAAAAATTTCTTGATTTTAATTTTGATCGCTGAGAATAGCTTGTTTTAGCCATCTTGACTTAATAACCTAGCTGCGTTTGAGTTTGGATCCTCAAAAATGTTCATCCTCCATTTTTCGACTGGATTAGGGTTTGATTTTTCTCCCAACTCTGATCTCTGATCAAGAAATGAATCATATCACTAGATAGCTCTTGCCAAGCTCTATCTATCTAGCCTAAAAAAGTTTTACCTAAACTGTACAAAAAATGCTAAGTCCTAACTATGATTTGCTGGAAATGGACCATATGTACATTGATTTCCAACAATATCTCCCTAGAACTATATATATATATATATATATATATATATATATATATATATATATATATATATATATATATATATATATATATATATATATATATATATATATATATATATATATATATATATATATATATATATATATATATATATATATATATATATATATATATATATATATACAGGTTCCAAGATTCAGTTCTTGATTTTGTTTAGTGTATTAACATGACAGAGAAGAAATACGTCGATAAATTTTTGGTAAGGTAAATGCAAATATGTGGATCCTAGTGTATGTTTTCACGTTTATGAAGACAGGAGATAGCAAGTGCACAGTCAGTACTTGCTACATGTGTTGTCAAGCAGTGGTTGCTTGATGTGTACACTATTGGATATCTAGTTTGCATATTTTCTCAGCTATTAAGGTTCATATTTAGCAAGTTAAGGTGTTTGAAGTTTGAAATAAAGCCAAATTTAGTTTTGAAGAAGAATTTTGAAGAAAAGGTTTGAAAGTCAAATTTGGGGAGTACAAGTTTGAAGCTTATGAATTTTGCAGATCCAGTCCAGATTGTACCAATATGACACTGTAGGGGGGATTGTTGGAAAACAATGTGCTATAGGTCAAGTTGTATAGAGGTCAATTTTATTCCTTGTACAACCAAAAGTGCGTGGGCACTTGGATAGTCTATTGTCCTCTCAAAGAGGGCGCTTGGGTTCAAGTCCCACGATCGGCAGCATGAAGACAAATTTTTGAATCATGATTTTCAAAATAAAGCTACAAATAGTGAAGGCGTTTTGCGGATGTTTTTTCTTCTTGATTACGATATAGAAATCGATAGCGATCGTAGAACCTTGGAGATCATTGTTTTATTGCTTTTGATAGGTTCTTTTCAAGAAATTACTCAAACCTATATAACAAGTGCTTGGTTCATTGTTATATCATCCAACACCTATTTCAACACAAGCTTTGGAAGCTTTGTTCCCTCAATAGAGGTGGTGCTTCTTAGCACATGGGGCAGCCATGGTGCTATCTTGGAGCATGTTGAGGAGTGGCTATGGATTTCTTCTTGGAGAAGAAGAGTGTGCTGACACTCTTGCTTATGGAGAGGCTATTAGCAGCTTGGTGGTGTGGATCAACCATTCAGATGATGTATTTGAAGATTGTCTTCTACATGAAGATTTCGGGTTACTTCAAAGACATTGGATGGTGCTTAACATAAGATTTACATCTTATGTTAAGAATTCAGGTACATATTCTCTTTATGCACATAGATACTACTTGGATTTGATGGAGGCAGTAGCATCCATATCAGGAGGAGTCCTATTCGGCATAGGTACAAGAGAATCAGTACGTGTATGCTTTATGCATATTTGGATGAGGTGTTAGAGAAGATATGTTCATATGAGTTTGAGGATTTTTGGCAGCAAATTTGTTAGCATTCTTTGCTACTTTTGTAAGTATGTGATCTTCTCACACACATGTCTAACTTAGGGTCTTCCATAGCCTAAGGTTAGATGAGGGTTTGTTGATTATCAGTTTTAGACTGATCTTTCCTCTTTTTGTCACTCATATTCACTCTTCTACAACCTATCAGGTCACACATCTCATGTATATTCAGATTTCTATCCATACATCTGAATATGTTTATTACATTTGTACATTCACTCATTCATCTATTTCTATTCACATAGATTGGTTGAGAGTTTTGACTCCCACATTGTAAATTGACATTGGTATATATCATAGTGTGAGTAAGCAGTGGCTTATGTAACACTTTATACATGTTGTCTAGTCTCTCTCTATCTTTGTCTCATCATTTGCATGATTAAGTGTGGTATGTTCATGTTTTGTCAATATTGGAAGATTGCTAGATTCTATGTTGTATATGCTAGATATATGGAACCTTAGACTCGTGGCATTAGTAATGGGCCTACTAAATTTCCAACATTTGACACATTATTGCAGCATTTTAGCCTTGAAGATTATACACCTATTGCAACTCCTATAGAGACAGGTTTACGATTGAGTCTTCATGATGTTGGAGATGCATTTGATGCTAATTTCTATCAGCAGGCTATTGGATGCCTGATTTACTTATGCATTACTTGGCCAGATATTCAACTTGTTGTCTCAGAGATGAGCAAGTTTATGCATTTTCTAGGTGTCAAGCATTGGCAGGTGGTTAAGCACATCTTTTGCTACTTGAGTGGTACTTGGCTACTTGGGTTGTTTTATGCCTAGGGGGAATCACTACCACTAGATTTGCATGCTTTTTCTGACTCACACTGTGTTGGTTGCTATGACACTCGTGTGCCCACTAGTGGCTTTTGCTTCATGCTTGGTAGCTCATGTATATCTTGGTTGAGCAAGAAGCAGCCTACTGTGGCCACTTCTAGTTGTGAGGCTGAGTATAGGGCAGCTTTCATAGCGACTGTTGAGTGTGTGTGGCTAAGATGCCTTGTGCGTTGCATATATCACAGAAATGCACATGCATACATACGTGTGTGCATACTAATATATGCATACATATATCTCACACATGCACACACATACATTAACATGAAACACACATATACACATACTAACACATGTATACATATAACAAACATGAATACACACATATATATACACACACATGTATACATGAGAGAATTTTTTTCCTCGAAAATAAAGCTATATAAAAAATTTTAGGCATACCCCCGAGCTTAATGTTCTAACTTAAAAGAAAACGTTTTCATCTCTATAGTGGGATTCACCTATATTCTAGTTGAATAAAGGAGAACCTATTGTTTGATACCCATTCAAATGATTCAAGTTTATGCTTGATAACTAGAGTAGGATCTACTGTCTAATCTACTCATGTGTTTTCATTATTACCATCATTTTGATAAGACATCAATATAGTCTCATCTTCATTATTCTTAATGATTTTCATTATTTCTTCTATTGTTAAATCTATGTTCTCATAAATGATATCATCAATTGATGGACTAATATTGATTTTTGGTAATTCCTCTTCATCATCAGTAGAATCAACACTTAGAGTATTATCTTCTTCATCAAGTAGATTATTATCGTTGTCATGTACAATGATTCTAGTGTCTCTTTGAGATGCCGATATATCAATATCTGATGATGAATCATCAGCATGACTTTCTTGGATGTCTGTAACGATAAAGTGTTCAAACAATGACCAACCTATAGGTTGAACATGAATGACTTGCCACCAAGAATGAGCATCAAGGTTTTTATAAAAAAATGCTTATTCAATATGCATAGGAATAATATATGGTTCTCTAGTTAATCATATTATTTTCAAAGAATCAATTGCCCAAAACCCAGATAATTCCCTTCTCAATGTGGGATGACTACCTCTATACTCAACTCAAAATCAATCAATCTTCAAATTAACCTATCAAAATATAAAAAAATAAAAATCCATTATTATGTGCTTAGAAAATAATAAACTATATCATATAAAATAATAACTTTTATTTACCTATTTGTACGTACAAAATGATATTTCGTAGATACTAACAAGAGTTCATACGTAGTCAAGTTTGCTATCTATAAGGTTCATATCTTTTGAGCTAGCATGTGATAGTTGCTTGAAAGAAGCAACAATGCTAGAATCCTCTGTTTTACATAAAGAATCAATCATTTTGATTCTAATATGTTGTCCAAAAGTCCACATATAAGTAAACATTCGAGCCTACAATAAAAATCAAATTATTAAAGAGAAACTGATATACATATATATGAAAAAATAAATTATTATTAAAGCTAAATTACCTTTCTTTCACAACCTATCATTAACTCCCTCTGTTCATCTGAGATTTGTTCATTATTTGCATTGGCTCATTGCATACGAGTATGTAGCCAGTCCGTTAAAGACAATATATTTATATTCTCATTACCATCGAGATTATGTCTATATCTTTTGTTTCTCCATCTTTTACTTTGGATATTTTGAAGTTCCTATTCATACTCGCTAACAAAGTCTTGCATGCATTGGCTATTATATGCTACAAAAGTAGAAACATCACTTTTTTGATGCAATGTAAATTGAAATGGAACCCCCTTAGTTGATAATACCTCATCTCTTATTTTTGAAGAAGACTTGTTGGTCCATGCACCTAGCATTGATCTTTGTGGTTTTTCTCTTTGCCACACATAACCTTTTAATATTCCCATAAGTTGCTCGACCCAAAACATCCATCGAGTGTTTACAACACCTGCAATATCTACTTCATCCATAAGATGGACTAATAAATGAACCTGAATATCAAAAAATGATGGTGGAAGCTCTTTCTCCATTAAACATAGTAGCTTCTTGCATTCACATTTCTTTTATGGGATCAAGTCTTTGTGAATCTCTTTTGATGTAATCCATATATTATTACAATAAATTAATTTATGAAGAAATTATTTCATAAATAAAAGATAACAAAGTCTTATATATTAAATATAAAAGTATGATAATTACATTATAAGCAATCCAAGATGATAGATCACATCTCGTACTCCTTTTGTTGTACATCCATTGATAACTAGAGGTGGAATGTGCTTCAAAAAGTTATGCCAATCATGTGTCTTTAACTCAAATAAGCTCCTATCATCCATAGTAAACATGTTTTGGAAAGCTGCTCCATATCCTATAAGTGTTTGAATCGATTGAATCCTATTGTTGATAGTTTGTATCTCTTTTGTCGTAAGTATTCAAGGAGTAGGTGCATAAGTTATTTCTTGTCGATTTCTATAAAAAATTGGCCATAACTTTGCTTTTGAGTTTTGATCCTTTAAATCATTTCTTGATGCTATTGTGTCTTTTAATCCAAGAAGATATTGCCATAATGAATAACCAATATTATGGAATATATGCATAGGATCACGAAGGTGATAGATCTTTAGCTCTCTCCAATACTCCAAAGAATACCATATCGACATATTCTTTGCTAGCACATATTTTCCTTTACCTCTAATCTTTACATGCTCATCATCTTCATTATCACTGAAGATTTTGGATTGTGGATCTATAAGAGGCCCATCTCTTCATTTTCGATACCAATCCATAGGTGTCATTGGTTTTAGACATTGACCTATTTCAATTTTTCCATTAAAATGTATCGCTTCTCTTTTGCATCTTAAGGGATGATGATCATGCAAGAACCATTGATGTCAAAGATAAAAATTTTTATTCAAATTCTTACTATAAATTGATCTCAACCAATCATCACAATAAGGACAAGCCTTATATCCCTTAGTAGATATTCTTGCATCATGAAAACCATAAAAATATAATTAGATTAACTCACATACAATTGTATATATATTAAATAAAAAAATTACTTCATTACCTGAATAAACACCATATCTTGAAAAATTGTGTATAGTCCAAGCCACAATTCCACGACCATAATGTGTCTTTGATTAATGCTTTTCCATACATCAATGACATTAATACCTCTCTATAACTCTTGGAGAACATCAATGAGAGAAGCAAGATATATTCATGTCTTTAACTTGTCTTTTTCTTGGGATTAAAGGTGAAAGCATTAAATGTTTCTTTTTAATGCTAAGGTATGGTGGGAGATCGTAGTTGATGACTACTACAGGCCATGTTGACCATTTACTAGATTTCATCGAAAACGGATTAAACCCATCTAATGCAACTCCTATAGGATCACTTTTCACATCAATAGTTTTTTCCTTACTTCCTTGGGGTAATGGTTGAGCTATGGGTTTAATTTTTTTGTCTACAATTTTGTACTTTGTTTCAACTAAGGCATCATGGGTTTGGTTGAATTTTGAGCACTTGTCAACATTGAGAGCATACAGTTGGATTAGAGCATACTCTTCACGGGAAGAAAGAAGAATGATATGGGAATTAGAATTTTGCTGAAGACATAAATCTTACTCCTCGAGAGTAGAGAAACAATGAGATGTCTTGATCACATGCTCAATGTTCTTATCATGTTCCATGATTTTGTTGGTTTTATAATTTTTTTTGGGTTTTTTGGATAAAAGACTTGGACAATTGACCCTTATGAAGAAAATATAATCTAGAATGTGGAAAAAAAGTGATAAACTATTGTACAGGTTAGTTGGTTGCGAGATGTCAAACAAATGTCCACAGTTGTCCCGCTCAACAATGGAATTATCAAAATTTTGATCGTATGTAGCTCCAAACATGAATCGAGGTGCACAATCACTACAAGCATGCTCATGAACCTAAGTAAGAATAGGTTTCTTTCTAACTGATAATCGATTCCTAGGATGATTCACTCCTATTGTCATGACTTGAAGTGATTGCATTCCATCCTTAGACTTAATTCTAGCATAGGTAGACCCATCATCCATGGCTTTTGTTTCCATACCACTCTCACAAATAAAGGGTTGACGTAAGAGAACTTCATAGGAACAATTATCTTGAATAAAAAAGTAAAATTCTTCTCTGATTCCTCCTATGGATATGAGCTCCATACAAGGTACCTACATCATTGTCTATAGTTCTCATATGCCATCCACAATCTTTATCTATGGGCCATCGAAATTTATCATAGACTTCTCTTGAAATCACATTAATTTTAGAGCTGAAATCTACTAATGCATTTACAATGATAGCATTCTTATCATTGCCTATTTTAACATGTATCTCTGATGTACTGCTAGACCAAAATTTTCCTTTAAAGTGACTTTCAGGATTATTTTCATGATTTTTGTGGTCAGGTTGAATAGGTCCTAAGAAATTTTTATTAACATTTACTTCATCATCATCAATGTCCTCTTCATCAGATTCATCAAAGTTTAAGGATTCATTCATAGCTTGATCTTGATCTAGAGAATCTTGCATCTCAGTATCTGGATTAAGCGGAAACCTCTTCCTTTTAATTAGACTACTAAAGTTATCTTTAAAAACAATCTTTGCAATAGAGAAAACTGTTGGAGTTTGATGTTTGCGGAAGCACGCGAACAACACAAGGAAAAAGAAGAAGCTTGGAGCACAACACACAAGACTGAATGTATTACTAGAGAATGTACAAAGATAAGTAGCCCGTTAGGACAATAGGCTTATATACAAGCCGAGGGAAAAAAACCTCCTAAAGAGGGAAAAAAGTGCCCCGGTGGTCCTAGAGTGTTCACACACATCACTACCTAAATATATCAACAAATCCCCCCTGGGAGTGATGCGGTGAACAAGGAGCTGGCACTCATGTATAAGGAAGTGCCAAGCTATGTGGAAATGACTCCATGAAAGGAAGTAAGCCCAAAGCTTTGTGAAAAGCTTCAAACTTCTCCCTAGACAAAGCCTTTGTGAAAAGGTCTGCAATGTTCTCCTAGGTGGGCACATATGCCAAGCTGATCTCCCTAGGAGAGAACCTCTCCCTGACATAATGATAATGCACCTCAATGTGCTTAGTGCGAGCATGGAACACAGGGTTCCTCACAAATACCAATGCGCTCTGACTGTCAGTGAAGATGGTGGTGGCAAAAGACTGACCAACACCCAAATCAGCCATAAGGCGACTGAGCCACACACACTCAACAGTAGCTGTGAAAGCTGCCCTATACTCAGCCTCACAATTGGAAGTGGCCACAGTAAGCTGCTTCTTTCTCAACCAAGATATACATGAGCTACCAAGCATGAAACAAAAGCCACTAGTGGACACACGAGTGTCATAGCAACCAACCCAATCAAAGTAAAAATAAGCATGCAAATCTGGCGGTAGTGATCCCCCCTTGGGATAAAACAACCCAAGTAGCCGAGTACCACTCAAGTAGCGAAAGATGCGCTTAACCGCCTGCGGCAATGCATAAATCTGCTCATCTGGGAGACACCAAACTGAATATCTGATCGAGTAACGCACAAGTAAATCAAGCATCCAACAGCCCGCTGATAGAGAACAACATCAAATGCATCTCCAGCATCATGAAGACTCAATCATAAACCTGTCTCCATAGGAGTGGCAATAGGCTTACAGTCTTGAAGGCCAAAACGCTGCAATAATGTGTCAATATATTTCGTTTGACACAAAGCCATTCCACCATCAACTTGCATAAACTGAATGCCCAAATAGTGATGCAAATGCCCCAAATTAGACATCTCAAATGAGGCATGCAAATCAGCATTAAAATCAGCAATATGCTTCTCAATAGGACCAATGAGCAGCATGTCGTCAACATAGACAACAATGATCAGAAGCACATCATTAGCACGCTTAACATATAAGGTGCTCTGAGTTGGACTCTTCTCAAAACTATGTGCAATCAGATAGGCATGTATCTTCTCATACCAAGCATGTGGTGCTTACTTTAAACCATATAATGCCTTCTTTAACCTGCACACCTGGTTTTCATGCCCTTTCTGCACAAAGCCACGGGGCTCAAAAATATACACTTCTTCATGCAAGTCACCATTCAGAAATGCAGTTTTAATGTCCAACTGATGTACATTCCAACCATGATGGGCTGCAAGTGCACAAATGCTCCGAACAGTAGTCATACGACATGTAGGTGCAAAGGTCTCATCAAAATCAATGCCTCTTTCCTACGCATAACCCTTTGCAACAAGCCTAGCCTTATACCTGTCAACTGTACCATCAGGTTTACGCTTCAGCTTGTATACCCACTTAGTGCCAATGGCCTTCTTGCCAGGAGGCAAGTCACATAAAGACCAAGTACCATTCTGCATTATTGCATCATATTCAGATTGCATAGCAGCCATCCAATTTTCTGAATTTTGTGCTTCATCAAATGAAACAGGCTCATTCTCATCACAAAGACTAGATGCAGCCATAGCATAACAATCTGATGCAAAAGAGGCACTATGAGAGCCAGAACGAGTACGATATGATAGAGGTGCATCTAATTTGCTCTCACTCAAAGTCTGCACCAGCCATTTTGCCATAGTTTTTGCCTACTCAATATCAGCTCTCTCATCAACTAGTGCATCATGTAAATCTGCATCAGAAATGGAATGATCTGCAACATCACATGAAACCCTCAAAGGCTGAGAAGTTGCCTCATTAGGACCAGCACTAGACTGTCCACCTGTAAAAAGAGGCATCAAAGTATCATACATGTCTTTGGAGCTAACAGATGTCTCCTTAGTACATGAAAGCAATGGCTGAATAGCATCTTCAACAAAAACAACATCACGGCTAACCAGAATGCGTTTAGTCTGTGGATGATACAGAGGATAGCCTTTACTTTCAGAACTGTACCCAACAAAAATACATTTTACTGCTTTATCATCCAATTTTCTGCGATGTTTGTTCAGGCACTAATGCATATGCCAAACAACCAAAAACATGCAGATGGGCAACAGATGGCTTGTGATCATGCCAAGCCTCATATGGAGTGATAGACTGTAGTGCTTTAGTGGGACACCTGTTCAATACATATGCTGCACACATGACAACCTCAAGCCAAAAACTATGTGGTAAAGCCTGACCCTTGACCATACACCTCGCCATCTCCATGAGTGACCTGTTCTTTCGTTCAGCAACTCCATTCTGTTGAGGTGTATACGGCACTGTACACTGGTGTTTTATCCCACGTTCAGCCAGAAATGCATTAAAATAAGAAGACATATATTCCCCCCCTCGATCAGAATGGAGGGTGCCCATTTTACATGTTGACAGATTTTCAGCCAAAACCAAAAATTGTTTGAAGCACATGAACACTTCGGACTTTGCTTTGAGTGGATATACCCATGCATGCATGGAAAAATCATCAATGAAAGTCACGAAGTAAAGGTAATTTCCAAAAGAGGGTGTCTGCATAGGACTACAGACATCACTATGTACAAGCTGCAATTTTTGCGTAGCCCGAATTGAACCATCTTTTGGAAAGGAGGAACACTGCATTTTGCCCAAAATACAACCTTCACATACGTGTTTTCCAGGTGCCTCAAGTTTGGGCAAAGAGGACACCATTTCAGATTTCTGCAGGGGTAGCAAACTAGCAAAATTCAGATGACCAAAGCGTGCATGCCAAAGCTTTGCATCCGACAAAGCCTGAGAATCATGTACTACACATGCCAAATCATTCACAGATCTTTCATAGTCTATGAGCTTATATAGCCCACGACATAAAATGCCAGAAGCAATAATAACATCGCCATTTGATAGATCACGAACTGTACATCTGTCATCAACAAACTTCACAAGCAAGCCAATCTTGGCTAATGCAGAAACTGATAACAGATTCTTCTTGATCCCTGGCACAAATAAAGCATCTGACAAGGTGAAAGAACTACCATCAGCAGTAGTCAGAATGATCTTATTAACTCCCATAACAGGATAAGAGGAGTTCTTGGCGCATATGACAGTATTCCCTGTAGGGGCAGGCTCGAGTGAAGAGAAGAAACTACGCTACGAGGTAATGTGTTTGGTCGCCCCATTGTCAAAGTACCAAACATCTGAGTCTACTGCAGACATGCACTGCTCATAAGAAGATGGATCAAAACTGCAAACAGTAGTAAACACCCATTCTTCTTTCTGCACAAGATTAACAGACTCCGCTTTTGGTGTAGAGGCTTCTGCAACAACCATTCCACCCTCTTTCTTCTTTGCCTCTTTTGCAACCAATTTTGGATAGTTCTTTATGATATGATCATTCCCTTTACAGTACTTGCAAAACAATTTCTGTTTTTTTTATTTCCTCTCATCTTTATCTTGGTTCTTCGAATGTGGAGCATTTGGAGATTTTTGCTTACTAGTAGAAGAACTCCATTTTCCTTTGCCCTTGTGACTACCCAAAAAAGCTTGATCTACAACACGCATAATGGACCTGTTCTGCCTGGACTGATCTTCCTGCAACAAAATAGAGACTAACTCCTCAAATGACAAGGAATTTGGATTGCCTTTCATGATCAACCGAAGAGTAGAAGCAAAACTCTGATATGAATCAGGAAGATCATTCAAAACGGTTTGCACAAGTGAGCTATTTGGTATAACCTCATCAGCAAAAATCAACTGTTCCTTTAAGTCTTTGATCTTTGTTAGGAAACTGTCCATAGAATCACCTTCATTCATGTGCTCACTCTCCAACTATTTTCGGAGGTAAGCAACACGAGCCTCATACCTAGCTTGGTACAATGTGGTAAGTGTATCCCAAGCATCCTTAGTTGTTCTGCAAGAGTGAATATGAGGAATAATGGAACGTTTGACAGACAAAGCTATCAATGCATGTGCCTGGGCATCTCTACCATCCCAACGAATCTGCTCTGCAGTAGGTGCAGCAGAAACAACAGCACGAACAGGAATCTGCACAATATCATCTTCGACACCATCTTCATCAGCTCCAGCACTTGTATTTGCAGTGCCTATAGTTACAGGTGTAACAGGATGTCTTTCAACACCCTGCAGAATGTTCCACAATCCTTTTGCAACCAATATATGTTGCATTATATAAGCCCATAATGGGTAGTTGGTACCATCCAACTTATCTTCAACAGCCAACATATGGAATACATCAGTGCTTTCAGCCATGGCTGATGACTAAAATACCTTGATGCAGAAAATTGACTGTATCTCAAAAATTTGAACAGAACTGCCCAGACAAGTTCTGCTAAACCTGTAATAGACTTTGAGATGCTTATACTAGCGAACAAAAACTGGTATATACCTTTGGCACAAAAAGATGAAATAGCCTACACAAGCACTGCGATAGTGCGTTCGGAGGCCGAAACGAGCTCAGATCGCGATTTGGGCACCATGCAGCAAAGTTGTTTTGATCTCTGAAACACCTTGAGTATACATACCAAATTTTGTGCGATTCTGAGACTGCAACCGGAGAGGTGTAAACGATGCCCTAGATGAAGCGGCGACCTGCTCTGATACCAATTGTTGGAGTTTGATGTCTGCGGAAGCACGCGAATAGCACAAGGAAGAAGAAGAAGCTTGGAGCACAACACACAAGACTGAATGTATTACTAGAGAATGTACAAAGATAAGTAGCCCGTTAGGGCAATAAGCATATATAGAAGCCGGGGAAAAAAACCTCCTAAAGAGGGAAAAAATTGCCCCGGTGATCTAGAGTGTTCACACACATCACTACCTAAATATATCAACAAAAACTTGTTCTAAAGACATAGTCACTTGAATTCTAAGCAAAATGTCATCTAAAATCTCCATAGGATCTATTTTTCTCTCAAAATCTGAAATCAAGATGGATTTAGGTTTTCTCTTTGGTTTCTTTTGTTTTTGCTCAGCATCTTGTTTTTGTTCATGTTCTTGTGTTTGGTCTTGAGTTTGTTTTGATTGTTCTTATGTTTGGGCTTGAGTTTGTTTTGATTGTTCTTGTTTCTCTAAAGGCTTTGGTTCCGTTTTTTTTGCTTTATCTTCTTACCTTTTTGTATCTCCTCTTGTTTTTGTTTATTGGGTTGTGATTCTTGTTTTTTATCTTTGCGTTGTGATGTTTCCCCTTGCTCCATGATGGTTTCTATTCCCTTTGAGGTTTGTTTTTGAGTCACTCTTCTTTCACTAGGCTCAGTTTCATCTCTTTTTCATTTTTCTTCTACTTTGGATATGTGAGAAATAAGAGATTGATCTTCTATCGATGACTCCCAAGCGGTTATTCTCCTAATCTCATATGGTGCTCTTACTAAAGCCTCTATAGAAAAGTCGACTTCCTTTGTGGGCTTACTTGATTCTACTTCTTGTTGATCAAGAGCTTCTAGTTTCATCCCTCGAGTTCTTGCATCTGTTATGGTTATATTTTCATAGTGCTTTTTCATTCCTCCCTTACCATAATTTCCTTGCAAAGGTAGCCTAGATCGATAGTCATAGATTTTTTTGTCTATGTCTATTACTATTCATTGCTCCTTAGCGGCCTTCAATAGTCCACAATCTCTCAAAAAGTGCTCTAACGAATCACACCAAGAACACCTACGAGGACCATGCATGAAACCATTTAGATTTTGAGGATTTTGATTAACTTGTGGTGGAAAATTTTGAATTGAGGATTTTGTTGATAAGGTATTGCTTGAGCAGCATAATTAGGATTTTGATAAGGCAATTGATGTATTTGAGGAGCTTGGGGAGCAGCATGTGGTACTTGAGGTGCAAGAAGAGCTTCCATAGTATATAGTTGATGATTTTGAAAATTTTGATTTTGAGGACTTTGAAAAGTTATTTGAGAAGGTTGAGGTTATATGTTTTGATACATTTGAGGATTTTGCACATGAGGATGAGGATTTTGCAATGAAGGATAATGCATTGGAGGAACTGGATATTCTTGAGTAGGAGCTACTTGTGGATTTTGATTGGGAGCTATAACATGTTGATTAAGCTCTTGAAAAGACATTGGGTTCATTTGATTTTGGAAAGTTTTGATGTAATTAGATTGTAAAGAATCTATAGTCTTGGACAAATTGGATTGTGTAGCAATAAGAATTTACATTTGCTTAGTGACAATTTCCACTTGAGATTGTTCAACTACACTTTTATTTGGCTCTACTTTAAAACCCTGACTAGGCTCCATCATTTGAGGAATAGGAGTAGAGTCAAAACTCACATGGGATTGTTCTCTAACTTGCTTGGCTTGTGGAAGGCTAGCTTGGAGTAGAGTCAAAACTCACATGGGATTGTTCTCTAACTTGCTTAGCATGGATTGTCTTTGATGTCTATGGGCTACAACCTCTACTACTCTATGCACTTTTTGCCAATCTTCAATAAGACCATAGCACTTATCAACCTCTCACAAATGTGTTTACTTCATGATGAAGATGTGCATGATATTGTGAGAAATCCAGTGCAACACTCAAGAATGATGATGATGATGATGATAGTATGCAACAAGGGATATGGATCAAAATCTCCCAACAAGATCAAAAGCAAACACCACGAATCATTTCACATCGGGTTTTAATGTGGAGGTGATTGCAATCCAAGTGGATCAGGTCCAGTCACGACACACGCAGAGTGTATGAAGCTAGTGAGTGTAGGAAGGTTTTTATGATCAAAATGTGAAGGTGAAGATGAAGTTGGGTATGGACAGGAGAGATTTCATGATTTGATTATGAGAAGGGGGAACATATGAATGGAGGATAAACCCTTGAACATGAATGATGAGGACAAAAGAAAACCATTCACATGAATCGATTTTGAAAGGAAGAATGGTCCAAAAGAAAGGAGCTTCTTATACACTTCCAAAATTTAATTCATATGCATGGGTTCTTTTGGATGGTATGTATGCATGATGAAAAGAAACAAAATGATATACATGAATCGATTTCAAAAGGAAGAATGGTCCAAGAATGGAGCTTTTTATACACTTTCAAAATTGAAACATATGCATGGGTGTTTGTGGATTGTATACGTGCATGTGGGTCATGATTTATAAATAAAAAGAAATTTATTCTCTCAATCTCAATGGATCATCCTCACTGGTTCAACACAAGACTGCTGAGCCTTCTCACACATAGAAAGAGATAGAAGGAGACATGTAAAAACACATAAGAGTCTAAGAGACAAGAGTCAAGAGACATGAAATAAAAGATATTGTAACAAAATACATGTACATGAGTGTTGTTATACATCAAGCTAAGCATTCTACTGGTTAAAGGTGGTCCACACGATCCCACCATGATAGTTCAATCGAATGTCATACATAAGAGGATAGGTTCCACTTTATTACTTTCTAGAATCGTAATGTGTATCTAAAGAAGTCTAAGACTCATAAAAAAAACTCTAACTCACTCACATGCTCCACTGAGGGTGAGCAAAGATAGAGAAACCATTGAGTTTTTGAGCCTATCCTAGATTAGAAGTCTAACTTAAAATTGATTCTAGGAACTATGCACTTACTAGCCCACCTTGGATCCTCACACGCTCAACTAAGGGTGATCGTATCAAGGAAACCATGTGCTAGCAAGGGCCCTATGGATTCCTAAAAAAGATGCTCTATGAATTTGGAGGGAGGTTTTTATAGTATTCTGAATGAATTTGGGCCCTTGGATCTAGAGAAATCAACTCTCAACCCTAGGATCAATTGCTTTTCATTACAACCATTGGATTCATCAAATGGATGGCTAGGATTGGTTCTTTATAAGATATCTAGGGCAACGGGGGAAAAAATTAGGCATCTTCATTCTCCACCATTCGATCTAGGGAAGATCTGGACCGTCAGATCAGTGTTGACATCAATTTGGATTAGATAAGCTATTATTTTTAGAAGAACTTTGCATTATTGATCTTTGACCGTAAAAAAAGCTTATCCAATGAAAAAAATCATGGATCCTCCTTGCTTTAAGCTTTAGTGCATCTCCACCCTTGAATATGAGCTCATCTTGATCGTACAACATGGTTCAATCATTATTTGCCATGTGACAGCCCTTCGAGCCTTCAATTTGCTTATTCTAGGAAACTGCGATGATCTTGAAAACTGGATTTTGTTCTCTTTGACCCTCGAAATATCCTTTTATGAAGATGAAAATTTGTAGGGATATCGTTTGAAAGGCCTACTTTAGCAATATGGAAAAAAACTCCGATTTGAATCTCCCTTATACAAGTTTGACTACAGTTGGAAGTTTGCAAGGCGGCATTAAGGTGTCTAGGAAGCTCTGATAGCCTTGAAAATTTGTATGAATGTGTAGCCACATATGATCTTTATAGATGCCAGACCATATGGCTAACAAAAATTCTTATACAAGATTTTTTAGGGTCTAAGTGGAAAAACTATATTTTTCCAAAATGCACATGGTATATCAATGTGGTAGAAAATCCATTTACATGTGAAATTTAGGCTATAGACTATCAATCAAGAAGTTATATTTTGCTTTTACAAATGAAAATTCATATGTTGCTTTTACAAAATGCACCATAAGATTCCATAAACATATCTATCTATAGAAAAATGTTGTATGCTCGTATATCTCAAATTCATAAGATAAATAAAACACATGTAGGAAATTAGTTTTGATTCAAATAACTTAATGTGTTAATGGATGATATGCAACGACCAAGTGATCATAATGTGGCATAAGTGATTCTTTTTCTATCCATTGATATTCATCCCCACATAATAATATTTGTATTTTACTAAATATATAGGATATTGAATTCATATTTTTGTTGTAGTAACACCATAATCAATGATTTTCTCACACTCTAAAGTTTTGATGTCTTCATGAAGTTGAAAGAACTTGGAGAAGCTTGTAGAAGGTAGAAAAGTGCGTTTCGAAGCGACGAAGTTTGGTCAAGCCAACTGGCACAAGACCAGCCCTTGAGCTTATGGAGAATCAAATAGACCTTATAAGCATGCAATAAGTGCAAAGAAAGACACTATGTAGTTTGGAGCATCAAGGAGGATGAATCGATACAGAACAGATAGGTTCACAGGTCGACTAGCTCAAAAAACTTACTATCTATGAAAGAGACAATGAACTTCAAATGCCCATAGCGACCAATGTGATTACAATTAGAAAAAATCCTTTTATGGGAGTGTTACACATACGACTGAGTGTATAGAATTCACAAAAGTATAAGGAATAATCAAAGTATGCTATAGGAATGAATGCGAGATTCACCGGTGGTACTTCCTATTTTTTAGGAATACATAGAGATTGACCCCGAGACAGAGAAGCTCAGATTTGGCCCAATATACTGAACCAAATGCTTTGAAAATGTATAGGCATAAACTAGACACTAATACCTTTCCAATGAGCCATGTTGCATTCAATTTTGAGCTCTCGAGAGAGAGGAGCAGCCTCTGCAAGATTACTGTTGGCGAAGAAGATGATGCAGAAAATTGAAGGAGCAAGACAATGATGCTCACGAATGTATGTATATTGCTTCCATGTAATGTACAAGTGATTTCAAGTCTTTATATAGACTCTAGGAGTGTTCCACAACTTCTACACGTTGAATTTGAATTCAAATGAAGGTGGGAATGGTTGTTGGAGGAAATCAATTCACTTTCCTACAATCTAGGAAAAGTGAAGATCTAGTTTGATCTACTTTTAGGTGATTGATTGCTTGATTGAATGCAACTTCAACCACCATAGATTCTTGGGATTTTGGCTCTATCTTTCTACCTTTACATGTGTAAAGCAAGGCTTTTACAACGGTAAATGAACCATCAAAAATCTCTCAAAAAATACAATAAATGAGCATAAGAAAAAGAACTACGGATATTCTTTCGACGCGATAGCCTTTGATGTAGATCAAATCCACCTCAAACATAGTGTAAGCTTAATGTTCCAATAGCCATTGCCTAGGTGTTAAGTATTGGCAGTTAGTTAAGTGCATCTTTTGCTACTTGAATGGTACTCGGCTACTTGGATTGTTTTATCCCAAGGGGGATCACTACCACCAGATTTGCATGCTTTTTCTAATAGTGATTGGGCTAGTTGCTATGACACTCATGTGTCCACTAGTGGCTTTTTCTTCATGCTTGGTAGCTCATGTATATCTTGGTTGAGCAAGAACCAACCTATTGTGGCCACTTCAAGTTGTGAGACTCAGTATAGGGCAACTTTCACATGGACTATTAAGTGTGTGTAGTTCAAACACCTTATGGTTGATTTGGGTGTTGGTTAGTCTTCTGCCACCACCTCCACTGATGATCAAAGTGCATTGGTAGTCGTGAGGAACCCTGTGTTCCATGTTTGCACTAAGAACATTGAGGTGAATTATCATTATGTCAGGGAGAGGTTCTCTACAGGAGAGATCATCTTGGTATATGTGCCCACGTGGGAGAACATAGCAGACCCTTTCATGAAGGCTCTTCCTAGGGAGAAGTTTGAAGCTTTCCGCAAAGCTTTGGGTTGACTTCCTTTTGTGGATTGATTCCGCATAGCTTGGCATTTCCTTATACATGAGTGCCAGCTCCTTGTTAACCGCATCACTCCCATGGGGGACTTGTTGATATATTTAGGTAGTGATGTGTGTGAGCACACTAGGATTGCAGGGGCACTTTTTTCCATCTTTATGAGTTTTTTTCCCTTGGCTTGTATATACGCATATAGCCCTTATCTTTGTACATTCTAGTGGTAATACATTCAGTATTGTGTCCTGTGCTCCAAGCTTCTTATTCTTCCTTATGCACTTCATGTGCTTCTGGAGGCATCTAAGAGTGGTACATGTTCTTCTCAGAACAATCTCTGGCAAGGATTTTCCAAAGAGTGGTACATGTGTCTGCTAAACACACGGTTGTTTCATATTGGAAGTTCCAATTTCAAAACTTTTTATTCGAGAAGCTACTCCATTATAGACCTTATGATATAACCAAAATTCAAAGATTTTTGAATTCATCTTCATTGTTAGAAGATATTCTAAAAGCGACATAACATTGTTTTTAGGCTCACCTAAGCGCATGTGTAGTAGAGATAGAATGATACATTTAAATGAGTATTTGATTGAATTTAAGTTGAAATTTGATGAAATCAAATTATATAAGTTGACCTAGATTTGGGCACAAAGAAAATAAAATTTGGAGTTCTTTTTTATTAGTCTAAGGGCTTCGGGAAGATGACCTTGTAGATTTTCAAAGTTGGTCATCAAATGTTCAACCCTTCCAATGAAATGGTGATACAACTCTGAGAAAATGTCCAAATCAAGTGACTTTTGAGCCTAATGAGAGCTTGAGAAAATTTTTATAAGGAAGAAAATTTTCATAGATTTTGCATGAGTAAAAAAGAGTTAAAATTAAGCTTTAATCTATTGCTATTGAAAATTGTTTATGCAGGAGATGTTGTTGAAAGGAAAAGATTTTTCGCAGGTTTTTATGATACCTTTTTGAGATGGTGTGATCACCATGGGCTAGCCATGCCCTACATACTTGTTTATTGATCATTGGTTTATGGGGACCATTCTCAGTAGGGCAGAGGAGACTTTATCAAAAATTTCAATAATATATATAGTGCCATGAGAGCATGGAATTGGAGAGCTTTAGTAGTTGTTCTCATTTCATTTATTTTGGATTGATACAAGTTGTATAAATTCCAATTTCTTGTGAGTCAATATTTGACTCGTCACATGAGTTGATATTTGATGCAAGCGGCATCCTTCACAACTCCAATTGAGTTGATTATTTATATAGTTTCTCATTTCTCAACTCAAGATGAGTTGATATTACAAATAGTTACGAGTGCTAGAGGCATAGGAATGACTCTGTTATTTCCATAGAGGGAAAGAAACACTTCAGGAAAACTTCATGATTTGATTTATTATTATTTATGGTTGTGAGTACTCATTGATTTATTCTTGTCTTTTTGAGAGAAGGGTTCGACTTTAATCTCATACATGCATCTATGTGGGGTATAAAGTTTGGTGGTATGGGACATCAAACTTTGTATTCTACCTAGGTGTAGGACAGATGGTATGGGAGAGGTCTCTAAGATTGTATTTTTTATATGATTTGGAGTTCATTCATATGATCTTCTTATTATTAGACAATAGAGGGGCAGTTGAGACAGTCACTCTGTTTGTGATCGCAATCAAGGCAAGTCTGTGGGCAAGTAGCCTAGAAGCGGAAAGGCAAGGTTTGCATATAAGAACTATGAATAGGCAATTGCATTAAGAAGATTTTCATAGAGCACGTACTACTTTATTTGATATGCTTGAGAATAGGCCATGGTTCATACATAGTGTGTATCGGGTGAGCTAGATGCTTAGCCTAGTAGGCTATACATGTGCACACATCTACTTACTAGTTTTCAGTGTATTTGGTGGTCTCACATTATGTCCTCATTATATCTAGGAGTGCCAAACTATTATAGTGGTTTACGAGATACTCCTCATTCCTAGTTGGGAATAATTTGATCATAGTGATGCTCATATAGTGATGGTCAGTGATAGAGCAAGTTACATCCACATGGAACATCTTGCATGTTATTATTGAGAGGGTAGTCAGAGTTCCACTAGTTGTTATACTTTCTTAGCACGTCTTCACTTGGCATGATGGACTTAGTGCCACTGAGTGGATTGGGATTTACTTTGTATGGGAGATATTTTGATCCATAGTTTGGATCGTTGACAGATTGATCTCTTGGATTCACAGTTTGGATCATGATGAGACTTTCTTTAGTTTCATTTCACTGTAGTGAGTAAATTAAGAATATTTACTCAGCTTAGAGATTAAACAATATTTGGAAAAGATTTCCATTTATTTTTATTATTTTTCCATAGAGAGTTGGGGACATAGTCAAATTGTTTTGGATGAGCATAGTATTTTTTGTTGCTCTAGTGGAGTAAGAGATTTTACATGACTATACCATATGACAAGCTATCAGCGGGTACTTTTGGGAGACAAGAGCAAGCTTCCAAGGTCCCTATAGGTGAAAAACCATCACAAGCTAGCGGCCAAAGTCTAGGCATAGGGAGCACGAGGATATTCGGAGTACTTATGCTACACACATATGGATTCATTGGGCCTCAGAGGGATTCCTATAGTATGCATAAGGCAAGGATTACTATTTATTGGTGGAAATGCTAGATAGGAAGGAGAAAGATGAGTTTTGTACTTTCTCATTATCTAGTATTTTCTACACCTAGCACACTCTACTCTTATTATTTGGAATCAAAGATTCTGATTCCCATGCTTATAGCTCCTTCTATATCATTGAGAACAATGGTCTTTAAAAGGGGGAGAGAGTGTTATATTCTAGAGATGTACATGCTTGGAGGAAGGAGAAGTTCCTTGCTCGGAGGATAGCCAAGGCCAAAAGCGAGAGAGTTGATACCAGGTACCTACTCATGATGGATAGTTGAGTAGAGGGACCTTAGAGAGAACTCTAGATGGTGACTAGGCAAGGGCTATAAATAGGTTGGGAGGTGAGTCCCAGGCATGTCATTCTCCACTTCCCACAACTTCAACATATGTATGTAAATATGCATTGCATCTTTCATGTGATTGATATGTTGAGAATTATATGAATCTAAGGGAAATAAGCAGAAAGAAGTAATCATAAGACTATTATGTTTGCATATGATACATGAAAGATCAAGATTGTATGAATAAAATAGTTAGCAGAGGAGAGCTTTTGAGAGCAAAGACTTGGGAAAGTGAAGGCAAGACTTAAAATGAGTGCTTGTATATGTTAATATATGTGAATGCATCGTGAGTGGGATTCTTTGATTTCTACTATTGATCCTTTGCTAGATCCTACCTCTAGAAATATTATGATTTAGACAAGCCTTCATACACCAATAAGCTATATATATATATATATATATATATATATATATATATATATATATATATATATATATATATATATATATATATATATATATATATATATATATATATATATATATATATATATATATATATATATATATATATATGTGTGTGTGTGTGTGTGTGTGTGCGCGTGTGTATGTGCTATTGGTGTGCTATAATGGGCTATTACGTGGATGGAGCTATCTTGGTGAGGTGACCGCAACCATGAGGTGATGCTAGTTTCATCATATGTTCCGAACTATATATTTCCATGTGCTTATACAGGTTGATAGGCGAATGGAGTCACTCTAGCTAGGTGGTCAGAGCCATGAGATGATGTCAATTTTGTATGGGGTTCACATTGTGTGTCGTGTACTATGTCAGGTTGGTAGACAAGTGGGGTAAACTTGACTTAGTGGGCAGTCCACAAGTCGCATGTTATTTTGGAATAGGTGGACTTGTTTTAATAGAAGATGAAAATGGCTTAGCTAGGATAAAGCACAAAAGAAAAAAGAAAAATAAAGTAAAAATAAAAGAAAAAGGAAACGCTGTGATGGAGGTTTGGATGATAAGAGATCAACAAGGGAAATGAATTGCAGTTTTGCAAACCAAGTTAGTAAGGATGAGTATATGCAGGTGCTTGGGATAAGCTATTGGATCTGAACAGGTTGGGTGAATGGAAGAGCGATGAAGCTTATAGTCCATTCATATGATTGCTAGTCTGAATATATTAGCAGTAACATGGTATGTCGAGTGTGATACTTGTATCTACTTTATTCTCAAAGTTTGTAAAAAGTTAAACAAGTTTGCATGGACTAAGCATGTGCTTGATTTGCATCCACTTGTGATTATTTGATGCTTGTTTGTCTTTGTTAAGTATGCAAGTTGGCACATCTGGAGGATGCATAAGTCTATAAACAGTGGATGTGGTCGGGATTCAACGTCAAGCCTCACAATTAAGGATGAAATACCAATTTAAAGCTCTGCTAAATGTTTGGTAAAATCAAATGAAATGGTTAAAAGTGCTAACTTTGCAAGTTTCATTGGGAAGATGATAAGGAATTATGGGACAAAGTTAATTGATTCTTTCAAAAAACTCTATTCATAAACATTTATAGATATAAGTGATTTCTAGTGATTTCTTTCCTTGAACATCATATTTGAAACATAGTGATGAAAGCATGATAACTGGTGTATGTGTATAAGTTCACATAGAATCTCAGGGTGTGTTCAGATAGGGTGATAGGATTTGCTTGATGTAAATGGAGTTCCGTTGTGTTTCATTCACACAGAGTAGTGGTAATATGTTAAAAGCAAACTTTAATTTGATTTTATTCATTGAATGAGGTGAATAACCAATAAGAATGGGGTTTCAGACTGGCACATAGTTGTTCCGAGAGGGGAAGCTTGTCTCAATCAGTGGTGGACTCGAAACATGTTGCTTTTTTTATCAAATAACCTGTTGACAACTGTACAACCTGGTTGTGCTGTCGGGCTATGTGAGCCCAGTCTCAACCTCATGAGAAGGAAGGTTAATTAACCCTGGAAGAATGAAGGAGAAGCCCATTGAAAACGGGAATGCCAAGCTTGCTTAATGGAGAAGGCTATGCTCTCTCATAGGAAAGAAGCTTTTGGGTCGTGAAACTTATGGCAGCTCAGTTCACGTGAAGCGAAACAGTCAAAGTTTATTGTTGATGGTACTAGCTTCCTTTGATGGATGCAAAGGGTGCAGTAGTAGTCGTCTAACGTGAGAGAAATGCATAGATTGACAAGAGCTAAGAAGGAAGTAGCCATTTGGCACATGCATTCAAGAAGGATACCATCTTCTCTATTGGCATATTAAGAAGGTAGGTATTTTTTAAAGGATTTGTTACCAGATAGCTTGCAACAACTTTAAAGATGATGAAGCGGACAACTGCATACATATCTTTGTCTCGAAGAGTACAATCGAAGGTGTTGGGAAGTGCATCTCTACTTTGTAACTCATTTCCTTTTGTTGATGTCAACATGGTTCAGCTATCTTGAGTTGAACAAGGCGAGGAAAATGCAACTTGTATTGCAATCTGGAAAAGGAGATCAATGCATTTGACTACCCAGGTAGGAACCGATTTGAGGTGGACACCAGAAACAAAGCCCTAGAGATTCGCAAAAATAAAGAAACCTACCAAGAGGGTTACATTACAAGCAAATAAGACAGCTTTACTACTAGTAACGAAGATAACATGGATAGTGAAAGTTCCATCATTGGATCGACTATTCCAAAAATGGTTTCTAGTTCTCCCGAATAGGAGGCATCCCACAAGGGAAAATAACCTATTGGGCTACCCAGGAAAAGCCCCCACAAGAACATATTGCCAAGTCGGGACCCCCTCCTAGTGAAAAAGAAAGATGAATCCAAGAAGAGAAAGGATAAGGCCCCCTCCCACAAAGAGGGTATACTATGACAATGATCATCATCACGTTAAATGCTAGAGGGCTAATCGACCCCTCAAAAGCGACCATTATTGGTCAATAGCTTCGCGGCATTAGCCTTAGCCTTAACCCAAAATTTATCTATATTCAAGAGCCTGAAATTGATGGAGCAGACCTCTAGAAATGGCTGAGACATGTCTCCTCGACCCATGTTTGGATTTCGACATCGCACCAACGGGGGTCTGGTCAGACGACAGTTGGTATTTATCAGTTCTAGTTTGAAAAGCTTGAGAACTCCATTGAAGATGAGTGCCATTGATGGATTGTCGTTTCCTTTGGTGCCATCTTTTGCTTTACTTTAGTTTCTATGTATGCCTCTAATGGGGAGTTGGAGAGACTGAACACTTGGGCCTCCTTGGACTGGCTCCCCCACAACGTGCTAATTTGTGGTGACTTGTAACATGGTGGAGGACCCTACGGATAGATGGAATGGCAAGGGTAGGGTTATCGATAGTCGAGAGAAAGAAACATGGGACAAAACCAAAATGCACTTGGATTTCGTCGAATTCAAAGATTCTAATGGCTTTTCCGTGGTCAAATCTCCAAGCAGTCGAGGACCTGAGGAAAGCTAGACTGGATAGATGCTACCCTGCTCAGAACATTATTCATCAGTGGGGCCACCCTTCCCTCTCGCAATGCACTGACCTCACCATCTCTGATCACTACCCGATCATTATCTCTTTCCAACCTTTCACCAAAATCCATAAGGCTCCTTGGTTCCACACCTGCATGACCTCCTTCTCTCTCCCCTCCGTCCATCAAGCAATTGCTAATGTGTGGAAGGAGGTGTTTGCCTCCGGCTCATCCCCAGCCAAGTGCTGGAGACGTGTAGTGGAAAATGTTGGAGAATTCCTCTCCTAATCGCAGCGGAAAGTGTAGAAGACCTTCTCAGGATGAAGACTCTTGCCAACAGTAGAACCTTCAAATGAAAACTGGTACCAACTGAAATATCCAATGACCTTGAAACTTTGTTCACTCAAACTAGACACCTAGAGCTTTCAAATGAGATATCAAACACTTAATTTGGAGTAGATTTGAGTTGTCAACTATTTGATTCAAAACAGACTACCTATCCACTCAGTTAGGCTGAAAACTGGACTTCACTAAAACCTGAATAACTCAGAGAGCATAAATAATTTCATAAAACTGTTCTAGATAGAGGAAGTACTCAAGATTAGCTTTCCAACGAATGTTTAAACACTAAATTTGGATACATATGTTGAGATATATGACTCTCACAAGTAGACTACCCAAAAATGGGTGTGCGGCTGGACACACTCTATGAGAGTGAACTGAACGAAATGACTCAAACCAAATGAAGTAGATACAAGGGGGCTTCCACGCCTTCTTCCTCTCTCCTTGAGTGTCCTCCCTTGCTTCTTTTATAGCCAAGTGACCAAAAACTCTCATGATGAGTTTGAGAGCTCTTCTCCATCATTTCTCCACTATTTTGGACAGCCACTCCTCTTACAATTCAGATTTTGGATTTGATTCTCTTTTGAATGATTCTCTTTTGGCCTCCACTACTTGCTTAAGTAAATGCTTCTATTTTTCATTTTTGTATTTTCCTTCTACTTGAAGAAAATCCTTTTTGCAAAAATATATACGAGCTTACTTGTTTATTTTTAACACTCCCCCTCAAGCTCACATGTGAGCTTGCACCTTCAACCATATCTTGTAAGTTGATGTCGTCCTTGAACCTCTTGAGCTTAGAAGCATCGAGGGACTTTGTAAGCATGTCTGCAACCTGGTCATTAGTTCCAATGAACTTTATATCCACATCCTTGCTCAAAACTTTTTCTCGAACATAATGATAATGCACTTCTATGTGCTTGCTTCGTGCATGAAACATTGGATTGTTTGTCAAGTGAATGCTTGACATGTTGTCACCATAAATTGGAATGGTCTCCACCTGCACATCAAGATCAGCCAAGAGCTTCTTAATCCACATAGCTTCACAAGTTGCAAAGGCTAAACCTCTATATTCAGCTTCTGTAGATGATAGTGCAACAGTAGGTTGCTTCTTTGAGCTCCATGTGATAGGTTTGCTACCTATCATGAACACATAACCTGAAGTGGATCTTCTATCCTCCTTGGAACCAGCCCAATCAGCATCACTGAAGCCCTTTACCTGCAATTCTTCATCATATCTATAAAACAATGCATGATTGACAGTGTGCTTCACATATCTTAGCACTCGTTTGGCTGAATTTAAATGTTCACTTGTTGGAGCTTGCATAAATTGAGAAAGAACTCCAACAATATAACACAAATCTAGTCTTGTGATCGTAGCATAGATCAATGAACCTATAATACTCCTGTATGTAGTTACATCATGTAACTTCTCTCCATCATTTGAGCATAGCTTCACATTTGTGTCCATAGGTTGAGTGAGTGGTTTGCATTCACTCATTCCAAATCTGAAAAGAACATCCAATAGGTACTTTCTTTGCATTAAGTAAATGCCATCTTTCCCATAGACTATCTCAATGCCTAAAAAGTATTTCAGCTCACCAAGATCTGAAATTTTAAACTCCTTACCGAGTTTCCTTTTGATCTCTTGTATTCCTGTAACATTACTTCCTGTTATGATGAGATCATCAACGTATATGCAAATATATACCTGCTTGCCTTCTTCTTTCTTCATGTAGAGAGAGGGATCTGCATTACTTGGACTATACCCACACCTTGTGAGGTACTCGACCAATCTTTGATTCCAAGCACGTGGTGCTTGCTTCAGCCCATACAAAGCTTTCTTCAATCTACAAACAAAATTTGGATGCTTTTTGTCTTCAAATCCAATCGGTTGACTCATGTATACCTCTTCTTGAAGTTCACCATTGACAAAAGCATTTTTTATGTCGAGTTGGTACAATGGCCATCTCCTTGCTGCACTCACTCCAATCAAGGTTCTAATTGTTCCCATCTTTGCAACCGGGCTGAAAGTCTCTTCATAATCGATGCCGTGAGTTTGCTTGAATCCTTTTGCTACTAGTCTAGCTTTATGCCTTGCTAGAGAGCCGTCAGCATTTCTCTTTATTTTAAACACCCATTTATTTGGAACACCCTTTAGCCTTTGGAACTAGCTCCCATGTGTGATTGTCCTTGAGAGCTTTCATCTCTTCTTGCATAGCTTCTTGCCATTCTTTTTGTGTACATGCTTCTTCATATGCATCCGGTTCTTTATCTTTGACCACCTGTGTCATATATGCAAAATGTTTTGCAATAAAACTATCATAGCTCAGCCTTTCAATTGGATACCTTGCTCTTGAAGACCTCCTTTCATTTCCTTTTGAACATTGCTTCTTCAATCGGTTCAACTTTACCTTCGGTGTGATCACCTCTTCATACTCTTCTTCACTTGTATTTGAATCACTATTTTGGGTAGCACTTTCGGCTTTAGATCTTTCATAAGCTGATGTTGGTGATGAGGAATGACTCCTTAGCCTCCCCTTCCATGTTGAGCTTTCTCCAAGTGATGTAGAAGCTTCTGGACCTGACATTTGAGTGCTTGTTTGCTGAAATTCTTCTTGGACAGCACCTTCATCATCTTCGCAATCTTCTTCAAGAGTCTTCTCTTTCCCTTTGTCTCCAAAGCATGGTCTTAGCTCATCAAATACCACATCTCGTGAGACTCGTAGCTCCTTTGTCACCGGATTGTAGCACCTATATCCCTTTTGCTCCGATGAATATCCAATAAAAATACATTTTTCGGACTTTGCCTCCATCTTTGTCCTTAGTTCTTGAGGGATGTGAACATAACACACACATCCAAAAACTTTGAGATGTGTAAGGTCAGGCTTCTTACCGGAATAAACCTCCTCGGGAGTTAGATTATGCACTCCAGCCGTTGTGCACTTGTTCATCAAATAAACGGCCGTACTAGTTGCTTCAGCCCAATAGTTTAGTGGCATCTTCATCTCGTTGAGCATGCATCTTGCAACTTCTGTGATATATCGATTTTTCCTTTCAGCTATTCCATTTTGTTGAGGTGTGTACCTACATCTAAATTGTCTCTTGATTCCATTTTCATAAAGAAAGTCTGAAACTTCTTTGGAGAAATATTCTCCTCCTCCATCAGACCTCAAGGTCTTTATGTAGCGTCCTGTTTCCTTTTCTACCTGTGCTTTAAATCTCTTGAACATGGAGAACACATCTGATTTTTGTTTTATGCAAAACATCCATACTTTCCTTGAATGATCATCAATAAAAGTGACAAAATATCTATTACCAGCCACTGATGGTTGTTGTGATGGTCCCCATACATCTGTGTGTATCAAGTGGAGGACATTCCTTGCCACATAGTTGCTTTTCTTGAATGGTTGTCGAGTTCATGGTTGCTCATGTCCTTGAGCTTGGGAATGTTGATATGTCCAAACCTTTTGTGCCACAAATCGATTTCAGCTATCCTCTTGTTTCCAAACTGAATATACATCACCTTTCCATGCGGTTGTTGAATGTCCAAAGTGAACATCCTTCCTTCTTTCCTTCCTTGAGCAATGACCTTGAATCCTTCTTTTGGATTCTTTATAAAGCAGCCTTTTTCATTGAAGATAACATGATATCCTTTCTCTACCATTTGTCCTACTCAAATCAAATTCTTTGCAATAGTAGGAACATGAAGAACATCAGCCAATACCTTCTTGTCTCCAAGCTTGATATCTCCAACATGCTCAATTGCGTGTTGAGTTTCATCGCCGGTCTCTACACATCCTTTTCCACTTGGAGCTTGTAGCTTTGTGAACAAATCTCCTTGGCATGTCATATGGTTGCTGCAACCTGAATCTATGAACCATTTTTGGTCATCACTTCTCGAGTTGTTGTAGTCATGCTTCATGGCAAGCATGGTTTGCTTGTCTCCTTCACTTGATGTACTCGCATAGTTATTTTGGCTCCTTTGGTTGCCTCCATTCAGCCTTTCATTCTTTGGCCAACAATCATTTGCATAATGTCCTAGTTTACCACAATGATAACATGTTATACCTTTATGAGGATTGTATGAACCTCGACCTCTTCCTGTATTTCTTCCTCGACCTCTTCCATGTGTGTTGTCATTTGAGTTGTCCTTGTTGTCGTCCGAGTTGTGTTGGCTGAAATTTGTATTGTTGTAGCTTCTTCCTCTTCCTCTCGAGCCTCCTCTTGAGTTCCTTCCTCTACCTCTTCCTGCATATAACATTTGACTATGGCTGTCCTTACCTTTGTTGCCTTCTCCTTGTTGAGCAACCTCTTCAGCCACAAGATTTGGTATAATCTCGTCGAATGTTGGTAGAGGATCTCTATAAAGGATGTTTGTGATGAGGGGCTTCCACTTTTCTTCACTCCTCAAGCCATTGAGGGCTGTTTGGACGATGTCTTCCTCTTCTATCTTGCATCCAACTGATGCTAGTTGATCTCGAAGCTCCTTAATCCTCAATGTATACTCACTAATGCTTTGGTTTGAGCTTTTCTTCATGTTGTTGAGCTCGTTCTTGAGTTGCATCCTCCGAGACCTTGTTGAGGTAGCATACACCTTCTCCAATGCTTCCCAAACTTCTTTGGCTGTTTCTAAGCTTTGCACATGACCAATCATAGTGTTAGAAATAACTTGTGAGATGAGGAACATCACCCTTCGATTCCTCTCTTCCCAATCAGCAAATTGTCTCCTTTGTGCCGGAGTAATGTTGGGATCTTCAAGGTCTACCGATTGTGGATCATCTCCACTAACTAAACCCCATAAACCTTTACCTTTAAGGTAATTTATCATTCTATACCTCCAAGACTGAAAATTGTCTTTGTCTAACTTCTCAACTTGTTGTCCTAAATCAGCCATTGAAAACTTCCAAGATTGAAGTTTACCTCAAGTATGTTGTGGCGCTCTCTCTTGAATTCACGGAGCTCCCCCTTGATTTGTAGCTTTCCCTTTGCTTCAGTTCAGTTCCAATGCTTTGCCTCTTCAAACTCCAAGGCTCTGATACCAAGTGTTGGAGAATTCCTCTCCTAATCGCAGCGGCAAGTGTAGAAGACCTTCTCAGGATGAAGACTCTTGCCAACAGCAGAACCTTCAAATGAAAACTGGTACCAACTGAAATATCCAATGAACTTGAAACTTTGGTCACTCAAACTAGACACCTAGAGCTTTCAAATGAGATATCAAACACTCAATTTGGAGTAGATTTGAGTTGTCAACTATTTGATTCAAAACAGACTACCTGTCCATTCAGTTAGGCTGAAAACTAGACTTCACTAAAACCTAGATAACTCAGAGAGCATAAAGAATTTCATAAAACTGTTCTAGGCACAGGAAGTACTCAAGATAAGCTTTCCAACGAATGTTTAAGCACTAAATTTGGATACATAAGTTGAGAGATATGACTCTCACAAGTAGACTACCCAAAAATGGGTGTGCGGCTGGACATAGCTGAAAACTGGACTTCACTAAAACCTGAATAACTCAGAGAGCATAAAGAATTTCATAAAACTGTTCTAGACGGAGGAAGTACTCAAGATAAGCTTTCCAACGAATGTTTAAACACTAAATTTGGATACATATGTTGAGAGATATGACTCTCACAAGTAGACTACCCAAAAATGGGTGTGCGGCTGGACACACTCTATGAGAGTGAACTGAACGAAATGACTCAAACCAAATGAAGTAGATACAAGGGGGTTTCCACGCCTTCTTGCTCTCCCATTGAGTGTCCTCCCTTGCTTCTTTTATAGCCAAGTGACCAAAAACTCTCATGATGAGTTTGAGAGCTCTTCTCCATCATTTCTCCACTACTTTGGACAGCCACTCCTCTTATAATTCAGATTTTGGATTTGATTCTCTTTTGAATGATTCTCTTTTGGCCTCCACTACTTGCTGAAGTAAATGCTTCTATTTTTCATTTTTGTATTTTCCTTCTACTTGAAGAAAATCCTTTTTGCAAAAATATATACGAGCTTACTTCTTTATTTTTAACATTAAAAAGTATCTTGCACTTGTTGAGAACCAAACAGGGAGAAACCTAAAACGGCTAAGGTCAGATGGAGGAGGTGAGTACTTCTCAAATGAGTTTGATGCATTCTTGCAGGACAGAGGAATCAAGAGAGAAATTACCACAAGGTATACCCTTGAGCAAAATGGGGTAGCAGAAAGAAGAAATAGATTAATTGGTGAAACAACTAGGTCAATGTTAAATGAGAAAAAATTACCTAACTATTTATGGGTAGAGAGTGTATCTACTGTCACTTATCTTGTGAACAGGTTGCCATCTAAATCTCTTGACGAGATGACCCCATATGAAGCATGGCATGGTAGAAGACCTTCACTTGATCACTACAAGATCTTTGGATGTGTAGCATATGTGCATATCCTTTCTGAAATAAGAGCTAAGCTAGACCCAAAGGCAGAGAAGTGTATCTTTATAGGGTATGATCTAAATACGAAATGGTATAGATTCTACAATCCTTCAAACAAGGGATTCATGGTCAGTAGAGATGTTGTCTTTGATGAAAATGATTCTTGGTTTCATAGTGAATGCAAGAAGGTAAAACTGCCTTATGACTTGGAAGAGTAGTTTCCAAGCCTTACTAAGGAGGAGCCTACTAATTTAGATGATGAGGACATCATCAACCTTGAAGAGTTCAAGGCATAGAAGTCCAAAGGCAAAGTCAAGATCAAGAAATTGGAGGATGTAACTGAATCTTGCAACCGAGCAATCAGAAGATCACAAAGGGAGAGCAAGAAGCCAATCAGATATGGGTATGACACTTCCCTAGTTACTAAACACTCCGGTTATCTTGCAAAAGATTTGTCAATTGAAGAACGAGCATCATATGAGGAGGCAAAGACCAAGGTAGAATGGAAGGAAGCAATGGATGAGGAAATTGAAGACCTCAAGAAGAGGGATACTTGGAAACTAGTACCAAAGAAGGAGTCTATGAAGGTAATTGGTTCTAGATGGATCTATAACATAAAAAGGAATTTGATGGGTCAATAAGCAGGTACAAAGCTAGACTTGTGCCTAAGGGTTTTGCACAAACCCAAGGCATTGATTATGAAGAAACCTTCTCACCTATGGCCAAAATGCCAACCATCAGGTGTTGGTAAGTGTGGCTGCATCAAAGAATTGGAACATGTATCAGTTGGATGTAAAAAGTGCATTTCTAAATGGCTCGATTTCAGAGGAGGTGTACGTGTCACAACCCCCCGGCTATGAGGACCCAAAGAAGGTAACATATGTATGTAAATTGAACAAAGATCTTTATGGACTGAAGCAGGCACCTAGGGCATGGAGCCATAGGTTGACTACATACCTTCAGGACCAAGGTTTTTTCATGAGTAAAGTAGATACTTCTCTGTTTATGAAGAGAAGTAATTCAAAGGTAATATACCTATGTGTATATGTTGATGATATCATACTTACAGGTAATGATGCTAATGGCATCAAGCACATCAAGAATCAGATGATGAAGGAGTTCAAAATCAGATGGATCACTAAAATATTTTCTTGGACTTGAGTTAGTCTAAACTAACTCTAGAATTTTCATTACTCAGAGAAAGTATATACATGATATGTTGAAGAAGTTTCAATTGTAGGATGCCAAAGTTGCAAGTACTCCAATGGAGGTAAACCTAAAATTAAGTGCTCATGAAGGTGATGTACTTGAGGACATTGCAGGTTACCAAAGCATAGTGGGAAGGTTGAATTATGCCACCTTAACAAGGATTGACATTGCTTATGGAGTAAGTGTGCTAAGTGAGTTTATGCACAAGCCTAGGGCACCTCACTTGGAGGCTTCCAAAAGGATCTTGAAGTACCTTAAGGGTACTCAACATCATGGTTTGTATTTCCCTTATACATCAGACTTGGACATTAAAATTTATTGAGATGCAGATTGGGTAGGATGCAAAGATGATAGGAGGAGTACCTCAGGATACTTATCATTTGCAGGTGATAAGCCAATACCATGGTCATCAAAGAAGCAACCTACTGTTGCTTTATCTTCTACAGGCAGAGTATAGAGGATTGGCCAATGCTACTCAAGAGCCTATATGGATCAAATTATTGTATACAAATTTAGGATTGCATACTACATCTCCAATGATTTTTGGAGACAATACAAGCTCATTACATCTTGCAACAAATCCTATTTATCATGCTAGGACCAAATAAATAGAGGTCCACTATCATTATGTGAGAGAATAGCTATTGAGCAAGGATATTCGATTGGCATATGTATCAACTAATATGCAATGTGCAGACTTGTTGACTAAAGCATTAGATGGTACAAAACTTTGCAGGTTTAAATCAATGATTGGATTACAGGACATTCATGAAGATTGAAGATGAAGACCAAGCCAAAATGGTTGGCTTGAGGGGGAGCTATTGGTGCAAAGTCCAAGAACACACATTTGGCTTGAGGTTCATAAAGATATGAAGTTCCATGGAAACCATTGCTAATGGAAATTTATCATTTTACCTTTGTAAAAGTCATTTATTTGACTTGAGAATATTTGTAATCACGTACAAAAAAGTCGTGGACTTGTTAGTTAGAAAAGTAACTAATTCATTGAGGGAATATCTCCTAGAATGAAGGATCACTTTTAGAGAGAGCCAAAAGTTGAATTCAAATTCACATTTGAATACAACACTTATATAAAGTCACTTAAAAATATCGCACTTAGTAGCTTCATTATCCGAGCTCTCCATTGCCATTTTGTATGTGTGTAAGGCCTACATTGTAGCCTACACTACTCTCCATCATAAGGCTATGATTATCAAGCCTATGATCTTGTACAACATTGTTCATTAATACAGTACATCTACATTGTTCATCTATGATCTTTCTGTTATAGTCATTCTTAACTGCCAACTTGTGCTGCTCATATCTCACTCATTGCTCAACCAATTTCAATGATCTATAGCTTGTTGGAATCATCTCAAAGCTATCTATGTGCTGGCAGATCTTGAAGCAAATTCATTCAGTCAATTTGGAGAAAATTGCATCGAAGCGTGCAGTGGTCAAACTCTACAAAGGTCCTAAAAAATCAGGGGTAATGGTTTATTTGCTAAATTGATTGCTTTGTGTATAGTTGATCATTTCAAGTGATTCCACTTGGATTCATTAGCCTACAAAGTAATTAGGTACCTCTAAAAGGAATGTTTCGAATTCCTACTGTACTGGTAGCACTGAGCATTACAAGTAGCAGGTGTATGATAAAAGTTTTCATTGAGTCTTCTATTTGGAAGTAGTCTGTTTTGATTCAATCTTTTCATACATCATTTCCAAAGTACATAGGCACTTTTATGGTGTCATTGGAAAGCTAAGAGGGCCCACATAGCAACTCTGAAGTCACAAAGGGTTGGTACTAAGCAAGATTTGGCTGTACCTACTCATCACTTGAAGTATCCATCCATCTTTCCCAATATACTGAAGGGAAGTCTGATATTATCCTTCCCCTAAAGACATGGAACCTTCCCTAGGCACTAAACTATGCATGTCCTTAGAGGCCATGAGTCTTTCCTCCTCAGAGTCAATGGACGTATCAGAGTAGATAGAGTGCTGGCTTGATTGGGCTGCACTTCCGATAGACGATACAACACTCCTTCGACTCCTAATACTCATCGGGATCTCAGGTTCACTTAGCACCTAGTTTGTTATCAGTCCCCGATGAGGCCCCTTATTTTAATATAACTCTAACTGCTCTACACACCATCCGAGGCTAAAGATAGACATTCGCCGGTGACAAATTCAGAGTGGAGTCATAGAGAGTTTCATGATATATTTTCACCACCTAGCCTCATGGAGGTTTTATCATTCTCTCTCTATATAGAAGTGAGATCCCCCCACATGGCTTCACACATGGGTGCCACATGGCACTCATGTGTGAGCCCATCTAAACAAAGCTAAGAGGTGGTTCAGACCTCTTCTTAGGGGTTACTCCATATAACATTTCCTTCCCCTTAGTTCCATTTTCGTCCTCAAAAATGGTATTCGAAGGTGTGATAGAAAGAGAGAAATAATAGAACCACCACTCCCACTATATCCCCATGCACCTCAAGTACATGGTCGTATCTCCTTGTTGTTTCCCCATATCCTTCCCCTTAAGAAGACCCTTGGGAAGCTAATCTGAAGCTGGGAAATTGTCTCTAAAGGGTGCTAACCTGATCCCATGTGGCACTATCTTCTGAACTATCTTTCCACTTTACTAGACACTCTTTATACAAGTGACTTCTTGTCCATTTCTCTCGAGTGCATCATAGGTTCTCACGCTTATGTGGACTAGATTGAACAGAAATAGGCTCTACGACCTCACTATCTGGAATGAGGTTGTCAGATTCACCGAGCCTTTTCTTAAGCCGACTAACATGAAAAACTGGATAGATTTGACTATCTTTTGGAAGTTGGAGCTAGTAAGCCATCTTTCCTATTCTCTTAAGTATTTGGAAAGGTCCACAATACCTAGGAGATAGTTTTGGACAAGGTCCCGTCTTGACGGTTTCATACCTAGATGGAACTCTAAGATAGACCTGCTCTCCTACCTCAAAGTTGATATGTCTCCTTTGAGGGGTCAGCATAGGCTCTAGCTCTATCCTGAGCTCTTTTAATGTTGTCCTTAGCAAACCAAAGCATATCATTCATCTCTTCCAAAAAGTCCTTTGCAGCTTGAACTTTCTCATTCTATAAGCCTACTACATAAGGAGCTCTTGGCTGAAACCCATACATAAGCATAAATGGACTATGCCCAGTGGAAGAGTGATTGGCACTATTATATGCAAACTCTACTATAGGTAAATACTCTTCCCAATTAGCTTGCCTTTCATTCACATATGTTCAAAGCATATCCTCTAGGATTTGGTTAACCCTTTCTGTTTGCCCATCCGATTGTGGATGCTCGACCGTACTCATGCTAAGTTTCGTGTCCAACCTTTTGACCACTCTCCAAAAGTGGCTAGTAAACTTCCTATCCTCATCAGAAACTATGTCTAAAGGAAGACCATATAACGGGTATAGGTTCTCCACAAAGAGTCTAGCCAACTCTGGTGTCGTCACTGTAGTATGTGTCGGAATAAACCTAGCCATTTTGGTTAACCTATCCACAATTACCAAGACCGAGTCGTGCCCTTTCTGTGTCTTAGGTAATATGACTATAAAGTCCATGGACGTCCTTATGGAGTCCATACTCTAGGACATCTTTATGGAGTCTAGACCAATACAACTGCCTCTTAATAAGATCATAAGTCTTGTTAACTCCTGGGTGTCCCGCACTAGGTGTCTCATGACATAGTTCCTAGGTCTTTTTAAGCCCTATTGACTGTCTTGGCCCAATCCAGTTTACTATTTCCTCTCATGTATTTCTTTCAGACTCTTTAATCTCCCATGATACATGAGGACCTCTCTAGGATGATACACGATACTTTAGGTCATACGATACACAATACCTCTCTAGGATGATACACGATACTTTAGGTCATACGATACACAATACCTCTCTAGGATGATACACGATACTTCTCTTACACGGTACAAGATACTTCAAGTTAGACGATAAACAATACCTCTCTAGGACGATATATGATACACGATACTTTAGGTCAAATGATACATGATACCTTAGGTTAGGTGATACATGATACCAATTTTCCATGATACGATACTAATAGGCTCATGATACATGATACACACTCAAGGTGATACATGATACTCGTCTTGCATGAGATGATACTTGGATGTTGGTGATAGAGGATACATCCGTACATGATACATGATACCTCAACCTGGCTATACATGATATTTGGTCAGTATCAGGATACTCAAGGAGGTGATACATGACACTCGATGAGGATCAAGATACAAGGGAAGTTAGGTATCGCAATACTTGAACTCAACTGACCATGATACTTTAGCCTAGCAAGGTCTAAATTTCAAAAATTTTAGTGCACATTGCTCCTCACACACTCCTCTTCTCCCTCAACCCATTGTGGGTGAAACATCTCACTCCAAACCCTTAATGCTACCCCACAATACTCCCTATCACATTTGTAAATATTTAATGAATTCTCTGAATAATGAGCAATGGAGTCCTCACCTCAGTCACCCTTCCAAATTCTTTCACCAGTTGCTAACAAAACACCAAGATCTACATGATACATGATCGATGATCTCAACTGCTTCTCTCCATGATATGAGTGCTCATACAAATGATCTTCCACTAAAATATGTCATTCAAATTATGCCTTTGGCGTACCCTAAGTCGGAACTGAAATGAACAATTTCTTGGGGATATCAGGAAGTAAATCATCTACTCTAATCCTACTTATTCCTTCTAGTCCTACACCCTAACCCTCTCACTCCTTTTCTTCTAAGCCTACAAACTCATTACACACACCACTAGAGTGTGACATAACAAGTGCAACTATTTTAGAGACTTGCCACTAACCGAGATTACCTCTATTCACATGATACATTCACTCTGCAGCTATTACCATCACGTAGGCAACTTGATTGATCTAGTTCCATGGAAATGGTGCCAAAAATGTGTGTACCTAATTCATGATGCCTTTTGGACTTGTGCCAACTAAGACTATACATCAATCACCCACAAGTGTGTAAAGTGCTAGATTAATACACGTTTAATTATCCATCCGTGGAATTTAGACATATCAAGTGTATGAAGACATGTCACACATGATGGTAGTGAAGTGATAGTGCTCCAATGCATGTAACTCAGCTTAGCTACCTCTCCTACTCTTTATTTCACTAGAAATGCATGCCTCGATACTTTCAACAATAGAGAGCACAAATTCTGACTTTTCTCTCATCTCTGAAATCCAAATGGTTGATAGCAGGTTTCATTCAAAGCTTTGCATGTGACGCATCTATTAATGGTATTTTCAATCAAATCTGACAAGCGTGCTTTGAGTTTTGAGCAAAATTGTGATTGGTAGGAAACACTACTTCAACTCTACTACTCACCAAGCTTCACACATGCATTATAGTCATGAAAACAAGAGAGGATGGGGTAGACAACACTTCTAAACACACATTTCAAGCATTAAACACACATTTCAAGCATTAAACACACATTCAAGCTCTTGAAGAAGAAGATACTCAGAAGTGAAGAGGCAAATTCGAAATTTCAACTTGATTACTCACAATGGCAAAAAGTCCTTACAAAGAGTCATAAGTGACTTTTATACATGTGCCCTAAAAATGGTCCTTTCATATTAGAGACCAGCACTTTTATTAAAGGTTACTAAATTCCTAATATTTTACAAGGCTTATGTTACAAAATTTGGGCTTCATGCATCTTGAGGACTCCTCTAGTGCATTTACAAGGCTCTTGATGTCATACAATGGAAATTTGAAGAAGAAAAAATATCCCTAATTTTGAAAATTTTTGGCACCTGCTTTCCTTTGCTCTTCCTTCTGCAACAGTGTGTGACTCTAAATGTTTGTAGATGATCGTTTCTCTTTAAAGTGAAATGTTTGTCCTATCAAGTGAAGGATCTTGTTTGTTCAAGCTAACATCATTATCTTTGGCACCCTGTGTGCACCCCTTGACACTAGTACCTGATGACAAAGATGAACATGATGTGAAGTGAAAAGGGGTTTAGGAGTTGACTTTGACTTCACTTTGAGTTCATCTTTAGCAAGTTTTTTTAGTTAACCTTGAGAAAATCAAAATAGTGAGAGATTTGAGCGCGGGAATCTAAAGCTTGTGTTGACTTAATCAAGACTTTGATCGACGAATTGATCATGATGAAGGCGTTAGGGTTAGATCTTAGAATATAATGACCCACACATCAGCCACAAATAAGATTCTTGAAGTTTAAAGTTCATTAAATGTGCTAACCATTGAAATGAAAGGAGCTATGATATCCTATTGCTAGGAAATGTCTATGATTTCTCCCTCCTTTCATGATTCCCATGACATACCTGGTGAACCTGACATGAAATGAGGGTGTGAGTAAATTGAAGATCCAACAGTGCAAGGTTTAGACAATCACATGGAGGATCTTGTAGCCTAATCCATATGCATTCAACAAGAGGATAGACAACAAAAAGCCATTCAATCTCTTCATGACTAATTAATGAAGCAATCCAAAGTTTTCAATGGGAAAAGTGTATCCAAGTTGTGTAAAGAATTTGAACTCAAGGAAAAGTACCTAGGTGTTGGTCTAACACCAATAAGTGACGATGAGTTATGCAAAAACTTTGTCTATGTGTCTGAATTTGGCATGCCTAATCAACTCATGTGAATAAAACAAACTACATGGTCTCAATACAAAGTGACACTCCTCAAGCAACTCATGCTAAAGAACATAGATAAAGTGACTTGTAAATACTTCTTGTGGTGGGTTCATATGGCCAAGGACCAATCAATTCTTGAAATAAAAAAGGTTTATGAGCAACAATTTGATGATATTTTTGAACATGACAAGAGATGTATAAGACATAAAAAGGTGTCATTGTTTTTATGAGCAATAGATATTAAAGCTTGAGAGGATTTAATTCCACTCAAACAAAACATGGATCCCAAATCAGGACTCACAAAGGATTTGACATTTGTCCATGAAGATGTAAGAAGATACATTAAGAAGCAACAAACAATCAAAAAAATTCTTAATGATTGGAAAGTCGACCTTCATGCACATGAAAAAGTTTTACAAATTCCCTATGGATAATGTACTTGTTCATAAAATTTTAGAAAGCCGAGTTGGGTGTAAAGCAAATATGCATGGAATATATATACATGCTTATGATGAGGTTCATAACAAAATTTGTGTGAAGGTAAAATTTGAGATGCATAGTTCAGTGATGATGCTAGACAAGATTTGGACAGTGATTCAATGCCAGTTGATAGTGATGTATTCCTTTGAACACATGAGTCAGATACAATATATGATCGTATGACTAAATTATATGAAGAGACTCCAAGGGAGCAGGATAATAAATTTGAGGACATGTCAAGGAATGATTCTATTGAGAATGACAAGGATATGAATAGTTCCACATTTGTGCATGCATATAGAGATGCAAGAAAGTGAACCTACATGTAACAAGGAGGACATGCCAATAATGAGTCCTCTCGAGAGTGGTGTAAATTGAAGGAGAAGAGCATGATGCTAAACATAAATATGGTCAAAATGGACATCAAGATCATGAAATACTTTTGGATGATCCTAATTGAATCTGCATTCAGAGATACAAGAGAATGATCCTAATAATATGAATAGGGATAAGTTGTTAATTAGGTTTCAGAGCAATGATATGTACGTGAGTGATGTTGCACTCTATGAAGAGATGCATTTTGATGGGATTGACGATTACAATGAGTTTGGCCTATATGTTGAAGAAATGGATCATGAGAAGGAGAATGCAATATTCATTGAAATGTATGGAAAATATGATATGGTTACATTACATATTGAAAATCAACAAGAAAAGATTGAAATAAATGGCTACATTGATGACGCTCGACACAAATACTATGAGATGAATGAAGATCGAGTTGATTCGAATGTATATGTCGAGATTCTCACACATGATGAAGTATTTGAGCAAGATTCAATGAATGGAGAAATGTACGAAGAGCATTGTGGAAGGACATCCTTTGAAAAGAATGAGAAAGAAACAAGTCACGTAGATAAAGAATCATATGATGTTGTGTCAAATGCAAAAAATCATTTGATATCAAACTACACGTATATTCCTGAAAAAGGATCATAAGGATGTGGATGAATGTAGAGATTGTAATGAACCTTACTTGGAGAAGCAAGAATTCAGTGATTTGCACGATGAAGACTTTCTTGATTGTGATGATATCAATTCTCTTCATGTTAATGGACAAATAAATTTGGAAAAAGGTAGATTAGGTGAAAAAAAGTCTATAAACTAGAATTTGAGCATGATGAATCTTCCATTTGACGTGGGCATCTTATGGATCTATTCAAGAACTCCATTAAAATGAAGATAAATTTCTAATTGAACATAATGCAAATCTGTATATACAAGCACTAACCATTTTTCAAGTGCATCTTATAATGATGCATCTAGGAGAATCATGGACAAAGGTACTTATGCTCAAATGATTATATCATGGGTTTTCAAATTTTCCAAGTTATGTATCCAAAACATGCCTCTAAGGGATGGACAAGTAAATGAAGTGGATTTTCCACATATCTAACTTTTCTAAAAATATTTTTATGATTGATGTAGTTCAAAGGTGGATCCTTCGAAAGCATAGCCTCTTTAGTGAGCACCTAGGTGTCGAGATGTATTGGAAAGGAATTTATTTTTTATAAGGAGGATATAACACTGAAAGCAATTCTATAAATATAAATGTACAAATATCTAATGTTTGTGTTTTGATTTTGAGATTGATATAGAAACCAAATAAAGAATGGAAGGTGATGAATTAAAGTGGAGATGCCCATAATGATGAATACATACGATATTGATCTAATGTTGAATAATAAATAGGTGATGCACTTTCACTCTAACTTCTTTACTTCTGTTATATTCCAGAGATGTACATGCTTGGAGGAATGAGAAGTTCCTTGCACGGGGGATAGCCAAGGCCGCAAGCTAGAGAGATTATATGAGGTACCTACTCATGATAGCCATATGAGTAGAGGGACCTTAGAGAGAACTCTAGATGGTGACTAGGAAAGGGTTATAAATAGTTTGGGAGGTGAGTCCTAGGCATGTCATTCTCCACTTCTCACATTTGGTATTAGAGCAGTTGTAGTAGATCCATGGAGCATGGTGGAGATGAAGAACAAAGATCTTCTTGGAATGACTTTATGGAAAGGTTCCATACTAATTTTGGGGGGCATCTTCATTGTCTGAGAGGAGAAGACACGAGCAACCATGGAGAGCTCAAAAGCAATGTTTGGATGATGGGCATCTCCTCGAAACATGTGCAGATCGAGGAGCGATAATAAAAAAAGAAGAATAGTTCATCAACATGATGCGGACAACATCTTGACATAGAAAGTAAATCATCAATCCTCAACATTACAGGATGCACGTTGTAGGGTTTGAATTCTCAACCTCGTGGATGAGAGCATACTGCTATGCATGCCATGAAAAGATAAAGAGAAAAGTAGAAAGACAAAGAAGAAAAGAAGAAGTAAAGAGAAAAGAGAAAAAGGAAAAGAAAGAAAGAAAGAGAGAAAGAGGTAAAGAGAGAATAAGAGAATGAAGAGAGAGAAAGAGAAATGTAGAGAGAACAAGAGAGAGAGAGAGAGAGAGAGAGAGAGAGAGAGAGAGAGAGAGAGAGAAAAGAGAAGGAGAAAGAAAGAAAGAGAAAGAGAAGAAGGAAAGAGAGAAAGAGAAATAAAGAAAGAAAGACAAGGAGAAATAGAGAAACAGACGAACAAAAAAAGAGAGGTAGAGAGAAAGAGATAGAAAAAAAGAGGTAGAGAAGAAGATGCATGAGTGGATGCATGCACACATAGATGATATGATTTCTAGAAAGGTGAAGTGCATGCTAATTTTTTGTCCATAGAAGATCATTTCATCTATCACCACGATGAGTTAGGGTGAGCATAAAGTATGTGATAGAAGTACCATGAATGGGGTAATTTTTCCTTTAGAAAGTAAATGAAAAAGGCATATCCCTCAAGAACAACTAAGATATGTTTTCATCTAGTAACTCATGAGCACATGAATTGTTCTTCATGGGAGTCTATGTACTTGACAAAGAATTTTATCCCTAGTCGGTACAAGATTGATATGGTTATGATCATCAATAAAGGTATCAAATGCTTGTATATGATTGGTTGTAATGAGGTTAATGAATGTGCATGAAGCACAATGACTAGAATGTCATACATAGATATTCACTTCCATTGAAAAGTGGATACTCTAAAGAGTGGATTTTTCCATAAGATGTTTTGGATGATTAGTTGGTTTGCATTGATCTAAATGATCATTATATGCATGGATATGTCTCCATGTCATAATTCATCCAAGAGAATGAATGAGTGTGCATAATCATAAGTATTAACATGTCTCATCATTTTTAAGTTAAAAATAAAATGAGCAAATAGTTAGTGAGGTAGTAGTCTCATAGCGAATTGGATGCTGCTCTTTGCGAGAAAGCCCAAATTTATTGAAATTTGTAATGCAAGTATCCCATAGGCTTTTCTTTAAGCTGACCAAGTTTTAAGTAATTTGGATACTTGTACAAAGGTCAAATAACATCTCTAGAAGTGTTGCTAATAGAGGTAGAGACTTCAAACAAGTGACATAGGCCTGTTACAAAGAGCATGTCTCTTAATTGGTAGATCCAAGTTGCATGATTTTTGTTGGATATGAGATTTAACAGATGTAATTTTTCCACTCATTTTCATTAATTTTTCAAATCATTTGATAGGTCAAAAGATCTTTGCACATGAAAGTGCAACCTCTGAAATTTGTGAAATGACCAGAGACCATGTCACATAGAGGTGATTGGTTATCTTAGCTCACTTTACTCAAATTGGATGGTTTTTCTTTCTAAGATTAGCTAAACAACTCCAAATGGAGGTTACAAAATATCAAGAAGAAATGTGTCTCCATTTAGGAGATATAAAGAAAAGAGTAAATGTTAGCCTCTGTAAATTTTGAACATATTGCACGTATAGAGGCTTAGTATTTTGGTCATTATGAAAGCCTCAAATGTCCAAATAATATGAAATTTATACCAAAGAATGTAGATAGTAGTAGCTATATTTTATTAAAAGTTGGAAAATTTTGAACATCAGTTGGTAGGTCAAATGTGTTGATATATTTAGGTATTGATGTGTGTGAACACACTAGGATTGTTGGGGCACTTTTTTCCCTCTTTAGGGGGTTTTTCCCCCCCTTGTATATATACCTATAGCCCTAACGGGTTACTTATCTTTGAACATTCTAGTAGTAATACATTAAGTATTGTGTGTTGTGCTCCAAGGAGCTTCTTCTTCCTCATGTTGTTCGCGTGCTTTCGTAGATGTCTAAATCCAACAATTGGTATCAGAGCAGGTTGCTACTTCATCCTCATAGTCTTAGAAACTCATGAAATTTGATGATCATACTCAGGTGATTAGCACATTAAAACAGCTTTGCTATGTGGTGCCTAAATCGCGATCTAAGCTCGTTTCGGCCTCCGAACGCACTATTGTAGTGCTTGTGCAAGCTATTTCATATTTTTTGTGGCAAAGATATATAAAGTTTTCGATTCGGAAGTATAAGCATCTCAAATTTTGTTATAGGCCTAGTAGAACTCATCAGGGTGGTTCTGTTTAAGGTTTTCATATACAATCATTTTTTTGCATCAGGGTATTTTAGTTAGTGGCCATGAATGAAAGCAATGATGTATTCTGTATGTTGGCTATTGAGGATAAGTTGGACGGTACCAATTACCGATTGTGGGCTTATATGATGTGACATGTATTGGTTGCAAAATGACTATGGAACATTGTGCAGGGTGTTGAAAAATGTCCTATTACACCTGCAAATACAAGTATCGAAGCTAATGCAGATGGCATTGAAGATGCTGATTCGTGTTGTGGTTTCTGCTGCATCTACTATAGAGCAAATTTGTTGGGATAGCAGAGATGTTCAAGCACATGCATTGATAGCCTTTTCTATCAAACATGCCATTATTCCTCAATTTTGCTCTTGGAAAACAGCCAAGGATGCTTGGGATACACTCACCACATTGTACCAGGCTAGGAATGAGGCTCATGTTGCTTACCTCTGAAAACAGTTGGAGAGTGAGCACATGAATGAAAGTGATTCTATGGACAGTTTTCTGATAAAGATCAAGGATTGGAAGGAACAATTGATTTCTCCTGATGAGGTCCTTCCTAACAGTTCACTTGTGCAGACTGTTCTGAATGGTCTTGTTGATTCATATAAGAACTTTGCTTTTACTCTTCAGTTGATGATGAAAGGCAATCCAAATGCCTTCACATTTGAAGAGTTGGTTTTTGTTCTATGGCAAGAAGATTAGTCAAGGTAGAAAAGGTCTATTATGCATGTTGCAAATCAAGCTTTCCTGGCTAGTTAGAAGGACAAAGGAAAATGGATCTCTTCTGCTAATAAGCAAAAATCTGCTAATTATGCACAATCAAAGATGGAAGAAAAAAAAAGGATGTTTTTTTGCAAATACTGTAAAGAAAATGATAATTTCATTAAGAGCTATCCAAAACTGGCTGCTAAAGAGGCAAAGAAGAAAGAGGCAAGAATGGTTGTTGCACAGGCCTCTACACCAAAAATAAAGTCTGCTAATCTTGTGCAGGATGAAGAATGAGCATTTACTACTGTTTACGATTTTGAACCATCTTCTCATGTGCAATGCATGTCTATAGTAGACTCAGATGTTTGGTACTTTGATAGTGGAGAAACCAAACATATTACATCATAGCACAATCTCTTCTCTTCACTCGAGCCTGCCTCTATAGGGAATACTGTTACATGTTCCAACAACTCCTCTTATCCCATTATGGGAGTTAATAAGATCATTTTGACTTCTACTGATGGTACTTCTTTTACATTCTTAGATGCTTTATTTGTGCGAAGGATCAAGAAGAATTTGTTATCAATTTCAGCCTTAGCCAAGACTGGTTTGGTTGTGAAGTTTGTTGAATATAGATGCACAGTTCATGATTTGTCAAATGGCTACGTGATTATTACTTTTGGCATTTTATCTAGTGGGTTGTATAAGCTTATAGATTATGAAAAATCTATGAATGATTCAACATGTGCAGTACATGATTCTTAGGCTATGTTAGATGCAAACCTTTGGCATGCACGCCTTGGTCATCTGAATTTTGCTAGTTTGCTACAGCTGCAAAAATCTGAAATGATATCCTCTTTGCCCAAACTTGAGGCACCCGAAAAACATGTTTTGAAGGCTATATTTTGGGCAAAATGCACTATTCCTCCTTTCCAAAAGATGGTTCAGTTCGGGGTACTAAAAAATTGTAGCTTGTACATAGTGATGTTTGTGGTCCTATGCAGACACCGTCTTTTGGAAACTTTCTTTACTTCGTGACTTTCATTGATGAGTTTTCTAGGCATGCATGGGTATATCCACTCAAAGCAAATTCCAAAGTCTTCATGTGCTTCAAACAGTTTTGGTTTTGGCTAAAAGTCTATCAGCATATAAAATGGGCATCCTGCATTCTGATCCGGGGGGGGGGGAGGATATATTTCTTTTGTCTTTCATGCATTTTTGGTTGAATGTGGGATAAAACATTAGTGTAGAGTGATGTATACACCTCATTAGAATGAAGTTGTTGAAGAATAGGTCACTCATGGAGATGGCGAGGTGTATGTTCAAGAGTCAGGCTTTACCATATAGTTTTTGGCTTGAGACTGTTATGTGTGCAACATTTGTACTTAAGAGGTGTCCCACTAAAGGACTATAGTCTACCACTCCATATGAGGCTTGGCATGGTTGCAAGGCATGTGTTGCTCATTTGCATGTTTTTGGTTGTTTGGCATATGCATTAGTGCCTGAATGACATCGCAAAAAATTGGAATGATAAAGTAGTAAAATGTATTTTTGTTGGGTATAGTTATGAGAGTAAAGGCTATTGTCTGTGGATGATAGTCTGTATCATCCACAGACTAAACACATTTTGATTAGCCGTGATGTTGTTTTTGTGGAAGATGCTATTCAGTCATTACTTTCATGTACTAAGGAGACATCTGTTAGCTCCAAAGACATGTATGATACTTTGCTGCCTCTTTTTACATGTGAACATTCTAGTGCTAGTCCTAATGATGCAACTTCTTAGCCTTTGCAAGTTTGAGGTGATAATGTAGATCATCCCATTTCTCATGTAGATTTACATGATGCACTTGTTGATGAGAGAGCTGATATTGAGGAGGCAAAAAATATGCCAAAATGGCTAGTGCAGACTTTGCATGATAGCAAATTAGATGCACCTCTATCATACCCTACTCGTTCAGGCTCTCATAGTGTGTCTTGTGCTTCAGATTGATATTCTATGGCTGTCTATATTCTCTATGATGATACTGAACCTATTTCATTTGATGAAGCACAAAATTCTAAACATTGGATGGCTACAATGCAATCTAAATATGATTCTATCATGAAAAATGGAACCTGGTCTTTATGTGACTTGCCTCCTGGCAAGAAGGCCATTGGTACTAAGTGTGTATACAAGCTGAAGCATAAACGTGATGGAACAGTTGACAAGTATAAGGCTAGGCTTGTTGCAAAGGGTTATGCATAGGAAATGGCATTGATTTTGATGAGACCTTTGATCCTACTTGCCGATTGACTATTGTTGATAGCATATGTGCACTTGTAGCTCATCATGGTTGGAATGTACATCAGTTGTACATTAAAATAGCATTTCTGAATGGTGACTTGCATGAAGAAGTGTATGTTTTTTAGCCACGTGGCTTTGTGCAGAAAGGGCATGAAAACCAAGTGTGCAGGTTGAAAAAGGCTTTATATGGTTTGAAACAAGCACCACTTGCTTGGTATAAAAAGGTACATGCCTATCTGATTGCACATGGTTTTGAGAATAATCCAACCAAAAGCACCCTATATGTTAAGTGTGCTAATGATGCACTTTTGGTCATTGTTGTGTATGTTGATGATATGCTACTCATTGGTCCTCATGACATGCATATTTGCTAATTTTGAGGCTGATTTGCATGCCTCATTTGAGATGTTTGATTTGAAGCATTTGCATCATTATTTGATCATTCAATTTATGCAAGTTGGTGGTGGAATGCCTTTGTTTCAAACAAAATAAATTGACACATTATTGGAGTGTTTTGGCCTTGAAGACTGCAAACCTATTGCCACTCCTATGGAGAGAGGTTTACAATTGAGTCTTCATGATGCTGGAGATGCATTTGATGTTGTTCTCTATCAGCAAGCTATTGGATGCTTGATTTACTTATGCATTAATCCACCAGATATTCAGTTTGTTGTCTCACAGATGAGCAGGTTTATGCATTGCCTAGGTGTTAAGTATTGGCAGTCAGTTAAGTGCATCTTTTGCTACTTGAATGGTACTCGGCTACTTGGATTGTTTTATCCCAAGGGGGGATCACTACCACCAGATTTGCATGCTTTTTCTAATAGTGATTGGGCTAGTTGCTATAACACTCATGTGTCCACTAGTGGCTTTTTCTTCATGCTTGGTAGCTCATGTATATCTTGGTTGAGCAAGAAGCAACCTATTGTGGCCACTTCAAGTTGTGAGACTCAGTATAGGGCAACTTTCACATGGACTATTAAGTGTGTGTAGTTCAAACACCTTATGGTTGATTTGGGTGTTGGTTAGTCTTCTGCCACCACCTCCACTGATGATCAAAGTGCATTGGTAGTCGTGAGGAACCCTGTGTTCCATGTTTGCACTAAGAACATTGAGGTGAATTATCATTATGTCAGGGAGAGGTTCTCTACAGGAGAGATCATCTTGGTATATGTGCCCACGTGGGAGAACATAGCAGACCCTTTCATGAAGGCTCTTCCTAGGGAGAAGTTTGAAGCTTTCCGCAAAGCTTTGGGTTGACTTCCTTTTGTGGATTGATTCCGCATAGCTTGGCATTTCCTTATACATGAGTGCCAGCTCCTTGTTAACCGCATCACTCCCATGGGGGACTTATTGATATATTTAGGTAGTGATGTGTGTGAGCACACTAGGATTGCAGGGGCACTTTTTTCCATCTTTATGAGTTTTTTTCCCTTGGCTTGTATATACGCATACAGCCCTTATCTTTGTACATTCTAGTGGTAATACATTCAGTATTGTGTCCTGTGCTCCAAGCTTCTTATTCTTCCTTATGCACTTCATGTGCTTCTGGAGGCATCTAAGAGTGGTACATGTTCTTCTCAGAACAATCTCTGGCAAGGATTTTCCAAAGAGTGGTACATGTGTCTGCTAAACACACGGTTGTTTCATATTGGAAGTTCCAATTTCAAAACTTTTTATTCGAGAAGCTACTCCATTATAGACCTTATGATATAACCAAAATTCAAAGATTTTTGAATTCATCTTCATTGTTAGAAGATATTCTAAAAGCGACATAACATTGTTTTTAGGCTCACCTAAGGGCATGTGTAGTAGAGATAGAATGATACATTTAAATGAGTATTTGATTGAATTTAAGTTGAAATTTGATGAAATCAAATTATATAAGTTGACCTAGATTTGGGCACAAAGAAAATAAAATTTGGAGTTCTTTTTTATTAGTCTAAGGGCTTCGGGAAGATGACCTTGTAGATTTTCAAAGTTGGTCATCAAATGTTCAACCCTTCCAATGAAATGGTGATACAACTCTGAGAAAATGTCCAAATCAAGTGACTTTTGAGCCTAATGAGAGCTTGAGAAAATTTTTATAAGGAAGAAAATTTTCATAGATTTTGCATGAGTAAAAAAGAGTTAAAATTAAGCTTTAATCTATTGCTATTGAAAATTGTTTATGTAGGAGATGTTGTTGAAAGGAAAAGATTTTTCGCAGGTTTTTATGATACCTTTTTGAGATGGTGTGATCACCATGGGCTAGCCATGCCCTACATACTTGTTTATTGATGATTGGTTTATGGGGACCATTCTCAGTAGGGCAGAGGAGACTTTATCAAAAATTTCAATAATATATATAGTGCCATGAGAGCATGGAATTGGAGAGCTTTAGTAGTTGTTCTCATTTCATTTATTTTGGATTGATACAAGTTGTATAAATTCCAATTTCTTGTGAGTCAATATTTGACTCGTCACATGAGTTGATATTTGATGCAAGCGGCATCCTTCACAACTCCAATTGAGTTGATTATTTATATAGTTTCTCATTTCTCAACTCAAGATGAGTTGATATTACAAATAGTTACGAGTGCTAGAGGCATAGGAATGACTCTGTTATTTCCATAGAGGGAAAGAAACACTTCAGGAAAACTTCATGATTTGATTTATTATTATTTATGGTTGTGAGTACTCATTGATTTATTCTTGTCTTTTTGAGAGAAGGGTTCGACTTTAATCTCATACATGCATCTATGTGGGGTATAAAGTTTGGTGGTATGGGACATCAAACTTTGTATTCTACCTAGGTGTAGGACAGATGGTATGGGAGAGGTCTCTAAGATTGTATTTTTTATATGATTTGGAGTTCATTCATATGATCTTCTTATTATTAGACAATAGAGGGGCAGTTGAGATAGTCACTCTGTTTGTGATCGCAATCAAGGCAAGTCTGTGGGCAAGTAGCCTAGAAGCGGAAAGGCAAGGTTTGCATATAAGAACTATGAATAGGCAATTGCATTAAGAAGAAATTCATAGAGCACGTACTACTTTATTTGATATGCTTGAGAATAGGCCATGGTTCATACATAGTGTGTATCGGGTGAGCTAGATGCTTAGCCTAGTAGGCTATACATGTGCACACATCTACTTACTAGTTTTCAGTGTATTTGGTGATCTCACATTATGTCCTCATTATATCTAGGAGTGCCAAACTATTATAATGGTTTACGAGATACTCCTCATTCCTAGTTGGGAATAATTTGATCATAGTGATGCTCATATAGTGATGGTCAGTGATAGAGCAAGTTACATCCACATGGAACATCTTGCATGTTATTATTGAGAGGGTAGTCAGAGTTCCACTAGTTGTTATACTTTCTTAGCACGTCTTCACTTGGCATGATGGACTTAGTGCCACTGAGTGGATTGGGATTTACTTTGTATGGGAGATATTTTGATCCATAGTTTGGATCGTTGACAGATTGATCTCTTGGATTCACAGTTTGGATCATGATGAGACTTTCTTTAGTTTCATTTCACTATAGTGAGTAAATTAAGAATATTTACTCAGCTTAGAGATTAAACAATATTTGGAAAAGATTTCCATTTATTTTTATTATTTTTCCATAGAGAGTTGGGGACATAGTCAAATTGTTTTGGATGAGCATAGTATTTTTTGTTGCTCTAGTGGAGTAAGAGATTTTACATGACTATACCATATGACAAGCTATCAGCGGGTACTTTTGGGAGACAAGAGCAAGCTTCCAAGGTCCCTATAGGTGAAAAACCATCACAAGCTAGCGGCCAAAGTCTAGGCATAGGGAGCACGAGGATATTCGGAGTACTTATGCTACACACATATGGATTCATTGGGCCTCAGAGGGATTCCTATAGTATGCATAAGGCAAGGATTACTATTTATTGGTGGAAATGCTAGATAGGAAGGAGAAAGATGAGTTTTGTACTTTCTCATTATCTAGTATTTTCTACACCTAGCACACTCTACTCTTATTATTTGGAATCAAAGATTCTGATTCCCATGCTTATAGCTCCTTCTATATCATTGAGAACAATGGTCTTTAAAAGGGGGAGAGAGTGTTATCTTCTAGAGATGTACATGCTTGGAGGAAGGAGAAGTTCCTTGCTTGGAGGATAGCCGAGGCCAGAAGCGAGAGAGTTGATACCAGGTACCTACTCATGATGGATAGTTGAGTAGAGGGACCTTAGAGAGAACTCTAGATGGTGACTAGGCAAGGGCTATAAATAGGTTGGGAGGTGAGTCCCAGGCATGTCATTCTCCACTTACCCACAACTTCAACATATGTATGTAAATATGCATTGCATCTTTCATGTGATTGATATGTTGAGAATTATATGAATCTAAGGGAAATAAGTAGAAAGAAGTTATCATAAGACTATTATGTTTGCATATGATACATGAAAGATCAAGATTGTATGAATAAAATAGTTAGCAGAGGAGAGCTTTTGAGAGCAAAGACCTGGGAAAGTGAAGGCAAGACTTAAAATGAGTGCTTGTATATGTTAATATATGTGAATGCATCGTGAGTGGGATTCTTTGATTTCTACTATTGATCCTTTGCTAGATCCTACCTCTAGAAATATTATGATTTAGACAAGCCTTCATACACCAATAAGCTATATATATATATATATATATATATATATATATATATATATATGTGTGTGTGTGTCTGTGTGTGTGTGTGTGCGCGTGTGTGTATGTGCTATTGGTGTGCTATAATGGGCTATTCGTGGATGGAGCTATCTTGGTGAGGTGACCGCAACCATGAGGTGATGCTAGTTTCATCATATGTTCCGAACTATATATTTCCATGTGCTTATACAAGTTGATAGGCGAATGGAGTCACTCTAGCTAGGTGGTCAGAGCCATGAGATGACGTCAATTTTGTATGGGGTTCACATTGTGTGTCGTGTACTATGTCAGGTTGGTAGACAAGTGGGGTAAACTTGACTTAGTGGGCAGTCCACAAGTCGCATGTTATTTTGGAATAGGTGGACTTGTTTTAATAAAAGATGAAAATGGCTTAGCTAGGATAAAGCACAAAAGAAAAAAGAAAAATAAAGTAAAAATAAAAGAAAAAGGAAACGTTGTGATGGAGGTTTGGATGATAAGAGATCAACAAGGGAAATGAATTGCAGTTTTGCAAACCAAGTTAGTAAGGATTAGTATATGCAGGTGCTTGGGATAAGCTATTGGATCTGAACAGGTTGGGTGAATGGAAGAGCGATGAAGCTTATAGTCCATTCATATGATTGCTAGTCTGAATATATTAGCAGTAACATGGTATGTCGAGTGTGATACTTGTATCTACTTTATTCTCAAAGTTTGTAAAAAGTTAAACAAGTTTGCATGGACTAAGCATGTGCTTGATTTGCATCCACTTGTGATTATTTGATGCTTGTTTGTCTTTGTTAAGTATGCAAGTTGGCACATCTGGAGGATGCATAAGTCTATAAACAGTGGATGTGGTCGGGATTCAACGTCAAGCCTCACAATTAAGGATGAAATACCAATTTAAAGCTCTGCTAAATGTTTGGTAAAATCAAATGAAATGGTTAAAAGTGCTAACTTTGCAAGTTTCATTGGGAAGATGATAAGGAATTATGGGACAAAGTTAATTGATTCTTTCAAAAAACTCTATTCATAAACATTTATAGATATAAGTGATTTCTAGTGATTTCTTTCCTTGAACATCATATTTGAAACATAGTGATGAAAGCATGATAACTGGTGTATGTGTATAAGTTCACATAGAATCTCAGGGTGTGTTCAGATAGGGTGATAGGATTTGCTTGATGTAAATGGAGTTCCGTTGTGTTTCATTCACACAGAGTAGTGGTAATATGTTAAAAGAAAACTTTAATTTGATTTTATTCATTGAATGAGGTGAATAACCAATAAGAATGGGTTTTCAGACTGGCACATAGTTGTTCCGAGAGGGGAAGCTTGTCTCAATCAATGGTGGACTCGAAACATGTTGCTTTTCTATCAAATAACCTGTTGACAACTGTACAACCTGGTTGTGCTGTCGGGCTATGTGAGCCCAGTCTCAACCTCATGAGAAGGAAGGTTAATTAACCCTGGAAGAATGAAGGAGAAGCCCATTGAAAACGGGAATGCCAAGCTTGCTTAATGGAGAAGGCTATGCTCTCTCATAGGAAAGAAGCTTTTGGGTCGTGAAACTTATGGCAGCTCAGTTCACGTGAAGCGAAACAGTCAAAGTTTATTGTTGATGGTACTAGCTTCCTTTGATGGATGCAAAGGGTGCAGTAGTAGTCGTCTAACGTGAGAGAAATGCATAGATTGACAAGAGCCAAGAAGGAAGTAGCCATTTGGCACATGCATTCAAGAAGGATACCATCTTCTCTATTGGCATATTAAGAAGGTAGGTATTTTTTAAAGGATTTGTTACCAGATAGCTTGCAACAACTTTAAAGATGATGAAGCGGACAACTGCATACATATCTTTGTCTCGAAGAGTACAATTGAAGGTGTTGGGAAGTGCATCTCTACTTTGTAACTCATTTCCTTTTGTTGATGTCAACATGGTTCAGCTATCTTGAGTTGAACAAGGCGAGGAAAATGCAACTTGTATTGCAATCTGGAAAAGGAGATCAATGCATTTGACTACCCAAGTAGGAACCGATTTGAGGTGGACACCAGAAACAAAGCCCTAGAGATTCGCAAAAATAAAGAAACCTACCAAGAGGGTTACATTACAAGCAAATAAGACAGCTTTACTACTAGTAACAAAGATAACATGGATAGTGAAAGTTCCATCATTGGATCGACTATTCCAAAAATGGTTTCTAGTTCTCCCGAATAGGAGGCATCCCACAAGGGAAAATAACCTATTGGGCTACCCAGGAAAAGCCCCCACAAGAACATATTGCCAAGTCGGGACCCCCTCCTAGTGAAAAAGAAAGATGAATCCAAGAAGAGAAAGGATAAGGCCCCCTCCCACAAAGAGGGTATACTATGACAATGATCATCATCACGTTAAATGCTAGAGGGCTAATCGACCCCTCAAAAGCGACCATTATTGGTCAATAGCTTCGCGGCATTAGCCTTAGCCTTAACCCAAAATTTATCTATATTCAAGAGCCTGAAATTGATGGAGCAGACCTCTAGAAATGGCTGAGACATGTCTCCTCGACCCATGTTTGGATTTCGACATCGCACCAACGGGGGTCTGGTCAGACGACAGTTGGTATTTATCAGTTCTAGTTTGAAAAGCTTGAGAACTCCATTGAAGATGAGTGCCATTGATGGATTGTCGTTTCCTTTGGTGCCATCTTTTGCTTTACTTTAGTTTCTATGTATGCCTCTAATGGGGAGTTGGAGAGACTGAACACTTGGGCCTCCTTGGACTGGCTCCCCCACAACGTGCTAATTTGTGGTGACTTGTAACATGGTGGAGGACCCTACGAACAGATGGAATGGCAAGGGTAGGGTTATCGATAGTCGAGAGAAAGAAACATGGGACAAAACCAAAATGCACTTGGATTTCGTCGAATTCAAAGATTCTAATGGCTTTTTCGTGGTCAAATCTCCAAGCAGTCGAGGACCTGAGGAAAGCTAGACTGGATAGATGCTACCCTGCTCAGAACATTATTCATCAGTGGGGCCACCCTTCCCTCTCGCAATGCACTGACCTCACCATCTCTGATCACTACCCGATCATTATCTCTTTCCAACCTTTCACCAAAATCCATAAGGCTCCTTGGTTCCACAACTGCATGACCTCCTTCTCTCTCCCCTCCGTCCATCAAGAAATTGCTAATGTGTGGAAGGAGGTGTTTGCCTCCGGCTCATCCCCAGCCAAGTGCTGGAGACGTGTAGTGGAAAATGTTGGAGAATTCCTCTCCTAATCGCAGCGGAAAGTGTAGAAGACCTTCTCAGGATGAAGACTCTTGCCAACAGCAGAACCTTCAAATGAAAACTGGTACCAAATGAAATATCCAATGAACTTGAAACTTTGGTCACTCAAACTAGACACCTAGAGCTTTCAAATGAGATATCAAACACTTAATTTGGAGTAGATTTGAGTTGTCAGCTATTTGATTCAAAACAGACTACCTGTCCACTCAGTTAGGCTGAAAACTGGACTTCACTAAAACCTGAATAACTCAGAGAGCATAAAGAATTTCATAAAACTGTTCTAGATAGAGGAAGTACTCAAGATAAGCTTTCCAACGAATGTTTAAACACTAAATTTGGATACATATGTTGAGAGATATGACTCTCACAAGTAGACTACCCAAAAATGGGTGTGCGGCTGGACACACTCTATGAGAGTGAACTGAACGAAATGACTCAAACCAAATGAAGTAGATGTAAGGGGGCTTCCACGCCTTCTTCCTCTCTCCTTGAGTGTCCTCCCTTGCTTCTTTTATAGCCAAGTGACCAAAAACTCTCATGATGAGTTTGAGAGCTCTTCTCCATCATTTCTCCACTATTTTGGATAGCCACTCCTCTTACAATTCAGATTTTGGATTTGATTCTCTTTTGAATGATTCTCTTTTAGCCTCCACTACTTGCTGAAGTAAATGCTTCTATTTTTCATTTTTGTATTTTCCTTCTACTTGAAGAAAATCCTTTTTGCAAAAATATATACGAGCTTACTTCTTTATTTTTAACACTCCCCCTCAAGCTCACATGTGAGCTTGCACCTTCAACCATATCTTGTAAGTTGATGTCGTCCTTGAACCTCTTGAGCTTAGAAGCATCGAGGGACTTTGTAAGCATGTCTACAACCTGGTCATTAGTTCCAATGAACTTTATATCCACATCCTTGCTCAAAACTTTTTCTCGAACATAATGATAATGCACTTCTATGTGCTTGCTTCGTGCATGAAACATTGGATTGTTTGTCAAGTGAATGCTTGACATGTTGTCACCATAAATTGGAATGGTCTCCACCTGCACATCAAGATCAGCCAAGAGCTTCTTAATCCACATAGCTTCACAAGTTGCAAAGGCTAAACCTCTATATTCAGCTTCTGTAGATGATAGTGCAACAGTAGGTTGCTTCTTTGAGCTCCATGTGATAGGTTTGCTACCTATCATGAACACATAACCTGAAGTGGATCTTCTATCCTCCTTGGAACCAGCCCAATCAGCATCATTGAAGCCCTTTACCTGCAATTCTTCATCATATCTATAAAACAATGCATGATTGACAGTGTGCTTCACATATCTTAGCACTCGTTTGGCTGAATTTAAATGTTCACTTGTTGGAGCTTGCATAAATTGAGAAAGAACTCCAACAATATAACACAAATCTAGTCTTGTATTCGTAGCATAGATCAATGAACCTATAATACTCCTGTATGTAGTTACATCATGTAACTTCTCTCCATCATTTGAGCATAGCTTCACATTTGTGTCCATAGGTTGAGTGAGTGGTTTGCATTCACTCATTCCAAATCTGAAAAGAACATCCAATAGGTACTTTCTTTGCATTAAGTAAATGCCATCTTTCCCATAGACTATCTCAATGCCTAAAAAGTATTTCAGCTCACCAAGATCTGAAATTTTAAACTCCTTACCGAGTTTCCTTTTGATCTCTTGTATTCCTGTAACATTACTTCCTGTTATGATGAGATCATCAACGTATATGCAAATATATACCTGCTTGCCTTCTTCTTTCTTCATATAGAGAGAGGGATCTGCATTACTTGGACTATACCCACACCTTGTGAGGTACTCGACCAATCTTTGATTCCAAACACGTGGTGCTTGCTTCAGCCCATACAAAGCTTTCTTCAATCTACAAAAAAAATTTGGATGCTTTTTGTCTTCAAATCCAATCGGTTGACTCATGTATACCTCTTCTTGAAGTTCACCATTGAGAAAAGCATTTTTTATGTCGAGTTGGTACAATGGCCATCTCCTTGCTGCACTCACTCTAATCAAGGTTCTAATTGTTCCCATCTTTGCAACCGGGCTGAAAGTCTCTTCATAATCGATGCCGTGAGTTTGCTTGAATCCTTTTGCTACTAGTCTAGCTTTATGCCTTGCTAGAGAGCCGTCAGCATTTCTCTTTATTTTAAACACCCATTTATTTGGAACAATCTTCATACCTTCAGCCTTTGGAACTAGCTCCCATGTGTGATTGTCCTTGAGAGCTTTCATCTCTTCTTGCATAGCTTCTTGCCATTCTTTTTGTGTACATGCTTCTTCATATGCATCCGGTTCTTTATCTTTGACCACCTGTGTCATATATGCAAAATGTTTTGCAATAAAACTATCATAGCTCAGCCTTTCAATTGGATACCTTGCTCTTGAAGACCTCCTTTCATTTCCTTTTGAACATTGCTTCTTCAATCGGTTCAACTTTAGCTTCGGTGTGATCACCTCTTCATACTCTTCTTCACTTGTATTTGAATCACTATTTTGGGTAGCACTTTCGGCTTTAGATCTTTCATAAGCTGATGTTGGTGATGAGGAATGACTCCTTAGCCTCCCCTTCCATGTTGAGCTTTCTCCAAGTGATGTAGAAGCTTCTGGACCTGACATTTGAGTGCTTGTTTGCTGAAATTCTTCTTGGACAGCACCTTCATCATCTTCGCAATCTTCTTCAAGAGTCTTCTCTTTCCCTTTGTCTCCAAACCATGGTCTTAGCTCATCAAATACCACATCTCGTGAGACTCGTAGCTCCTTTGTCACCGGATTGTAGCACCTATATCCCTTTTGCTCCGATGAATATCCAATAAAAATACATTTTTCGGACTTTGCCTCCATCTTTGTCCTTAGTTCTTGAGGGATGTGAACATAACACACACATCCAAAAACTTTGAGATGTGTAAGGTCAGGCTTCTTACCGGAATAAACCTCCTCGAGAGTTAGATTATGCACTCCAGCCGTTGTGCACTTGTTCATCAAATAAACGGCCGTACTAGTTGCTTGAGCCCAATAGTTTAGTGGCATCTTCATCTCGTTGAGCATGCATCTTGCAACTTCTGTGATATGTCGATTTTTCCTTTCAGCTATTCCATTTTGTTGAGGTGTGTACCTACATGTAAATTGTCTCTTGATTCCATTTTCATAAAGAAAGTCTGAAACTTCTTTGGAGAAATATTCTCCTCCTCCATCAGACCTCAAGGTCTTTATGTAGCGTCCTGTTTCCTTTTCTACCTGTGCTTTAAATCTCTTGAACATGGAGAACACATCTGATTTTTGTTTTATGCAAAACATCCATACTTTCCTTGAATGATCATCAATAAAAGTGATAAAATATCTATTACCAGCCACTGATGGTTGTTGTGATGGTCCCCATACATCCGTGTGTATCAAGTCGAGGACATTCCTTGCCACATAGTTGCTTTTCTTGAATGGTTGTCGAGTTTGCTTTCCTAGTTGGCATGCTTCACAAAACTCATGTAGTCCGGCATCATTGAATCTTGGAAGACCTCTTACCACTTCATGGTTGCTCATGTCCTTGAGCTTGGGAATGTTGATATGTCCAAACCTTTTGTGCCACAAATCGATTTCAGCTATCCTCTTGTTTCCAAACTGAATATACATCACCTTTCCATGCGGTTGTTGAATGTCCAAAGTGAACATCCTTCCTTCTTTCCTTCCTTGAGCAATGACCTTGAATCCTTCTTTTGGATTCTTTATAAAGCAGCCTTTTTCATTGAAGATAACATGATATCCTTTCTCTACCATTTGTCCTACTGAAATCAAATTCTTTGCAATAGTAGGAACATGAAGAACATCAACCAATACCTTCTTGTCTCCAAGCTTGATATCTCCAACATGCTCAATTGCGTGTTGAGTTTCATCGCCGGTCTCTACACATCCTTTTCCACTTGGAGCTTGTAGCTTTGTGAACAAATCTCCTTGGCATGTCATATGGTTGCTGCAACCTGAATCTATGAACCATTTTTGGTCATCACTTCTCGAGTTGTTGTAGTCATGCTTCATGGCAAGCATGGTTTGCTTGTCTCCTTCACTTGATGTACTCGCATAGTTATTTTGGCTCCTTTGGTTGCCTCCATTCAGCCTTCCATTCTTTTGCCAACAATCATTTGCATAATGTCCTAGTTTACCACAATGATAACATGTTATACCTTTATGAGGATTGTATGAACCTCGACCTCTTCCTCTATTTCTTCCTCGACCTCTTCCATGTGTGTTGTCATTTGAGTTGTCCTTGTTGTCGTCTGAGTTGTGTTGGCTGAAATTTGTATTGTTGTAGCTTCTTCCTCTTCCTCTCGAGCCTCCTCTTGAGTTCCTTCCTCTACCTCTTCCTGCATATAACATTTGACTATGGATGTCCTTACCTTTGTTGCCTTCTCCTTGTTGAGCAACCTCTTCAGCCACAAGATTTGGTATAATCTCGTTGAATGTTGGTAGAGGATCTCTATAAAGGATGTTTGTGATGAGGGGCTTCCACTTTTCTTCACTCCTCAAGCCATTGAGGGCTGTTTGGACGATGTCTTCCTCTTCTATCTTGCATCCAACTGATGCTAGTTGATCTCGAAGCTCCTTAATCCTCAATGTATACTCACTAATGCTTTGGTTTGAACTTTTCTTCATGTTGTTGAGCTCGTTCTTGAGTTGCATCCTCCGAGACCTTCTTGAGGTAGCATACACCTTCTCCAATGCTTCCCAAACTTCTTTGGCTGTTTCTAAGCTTTGCACATGACCAATCATAGTGTTAGAAATAACTTGTGAGATGAGGAACATCACCCTTCGATTCCTCTCTTCCCAATCAGCAAATTGTCTCCTTTGTGCCGGAGTAATGTTGGGATCTTCAAGGTCTACCGGTTGTGGATCATCTCCACTAACTAAACCCCATAAACCTTTACCTTTAAGGTAATTTATCATTCTATACCTCCAAGACTGAAAATTATCTTTGTCTAACTTCTCAACTTGTTGTCCTAAATCAGCCATTGAAAACTTCCAAGATTGAAGTTTACCTCAAGTATGTTGTGGCGCTCTCTCTTGAATTCACGAAGCTCCCCCTTGATTTGTAGCTTTCCCTTTGCTTCAGTTTAGTTCCAATGCTTTGCCTCTTCAAACTCCAAGGCTCTGATACCAAATGTTGGAGAATTCCTCTCCTAATCGTAGCGGAAAGTGTAGAAGACCTTCTCAGGATGAAGACTCTTGCCAACAGCAGAACCTTCAAATGAAAACTGGTGCCAACTGAAATATCCAATGAACTTGAAGCTTTGGTCACTCAAACTAGACACCTAGAGCTTTCAAATGAGATATCAAACACTTAATTTGGAGTAGATTTGAGTTGTCAACTACAGGATACAAGATCATCGCCAAAGTCATTGCCAACAGAATCTCGTGCCACCTGAGATCTTGGCTTAGTGAGGACCAAAAAGGTTTCATCAAAGGCAGGTCTATCCTGGAAACCATTATGGATATTTGGGAAGGTATTCAATTTGCAAATGAGTCTAATCAAGATGTGGTTTTCATCAAGATCGACTTTGACAAAGCCTACGACAGGCTAGAATGGGACTATATTCTGCAGTCGCTCCAAGATCTCGGATGTAGTCAGAAATTCACCAAGATGATCGCGACCCTTCTCGGAAACGCAACGACCCAAATTAACGTTAACGGCAAACTTTCGAAGGCGATCCATCTTAGAAGATCTATTAGACAAGGGTGCCCTCTGGCCCCCCTTCTGTTTGCCATCGCCACTGAGGGGCTGAGCAGACTTGTGGCACATCATGTGGAGCCTGGCAATATCAAAGGCCTCCGGCTGCCTCACGACCACAGTCAAATCATCATGAGACTATTTGCCGATGATATGAACGCGTTCGTTCACAATGATAATACCAGCCTGGAGACGTTCTGGAGGTGTCTTGCTACCTTTTGCGAAGCCTCTGGATCCAAAATCAGCCACTCTAAGACCGCCTTTAGGGCTATTGTGGGACAGCATCCTGGCCTTCTCACTGATCATGGCTGTCAAATCATTCCGCAGGGCCAAATCTTTCGACTTCTTGGAATCCCCTTGGGGTTTGGCGTCTCTATGGAGCAGAGATGGAACTGGGTGTTGGCCAAACTCGAAAACAAGCTTAACTATTGGAAAGGTATGCAAATCAATCTCGCTGGGCGTGCGATGGTTATCAACACGTTCCTCCTCTCTTCTACCATCTATTTCCTTTCTTGTTGGAGACCTAATGAGCAAGGCCTGTCCAAACTAAATAGTATCTGTAGAAACTTTCTTTGGACGGGCGATCATAACAGAAGGGGGGTGCCTAAAATCAAATGGGCCATCTGCACTAGCCCCAGAGATAGCGGGGGGCTTGGTATCCTGGACATTGGGTGTATGGCTAACAAACTGGCAGCCAAATGGATGATTAAGGCTTGGTGCAATAGGGAGGCCTCGTGGGCCAAGCTGATCTTCAGAAACAAGAATGAGTTGGCTCTCATGGGGTTCCCAAACTGGAAGAATCTTGACATCATGACCCTGCTATTCTCCCCGATCCCCGTCTTCCCGAAAGGCTCCAATATCGTGTGCTCCCTTTGGAAGGGCTGGAATAAAGTCAAAAACTTCACAAGAATTAGTGAGGACTGGAAGTGGGCGGCCGGAATCAGACAAAACGACTCTATCTGGTTTCCGATACATGGCATCCGGAGTGTGGAGTCGTGGAACCTTCAAAATGCCAAGAGGTTATGGAACAAAGGATTCAAAAAATGGAAACACCTCTGGAAACATGACACCAACAGCTGGATCAACTTCGAGGATATTGACCCTTGCATAAACATCTCCTACGAAGAATGGAACACTTTGCAAAGTAGATGCCTCGCATGGGATCGTCACAAGACTCGCCTTCTCATGGGACACGACACACCGAACTCGCTTGGTCTCAAATGGCACAATGGAAATAGCCTACTCAAAATCCCGAACATCAAAGAAACGGCTGACCACCAGATCAGCCTCAACAAGAAGTGGTGCCTGTCTTGGACGCGGCTTCGGTGGGACATGAAATTCATGGGTATCTGGCACCCCCTTATAGAAATTAAGAAGTCTGTCCTCTTATGGCAAATTCTTCATCGAGGAATTTGGACCAACCATAAGGCTAGCAAACTTTGTGGGATTCCTCCTTGGTGCAAACGCTGCCACCGGGCTATCGAAGATGTCCCACACATCTTCCTTACTTGCCCCAACTCCTACAGAATCTGGAAGACGGTTGGAATGAAAATCAGACTTCAAAAACAGCTTAGTTGGAAACAAGTCCTTTTGGGAGAAGCGATCGGCTGCTCTGCGACACTCTGGAACGCCATCAGAGGGGAAGTCTTGTGGAAAATTTGGCGGGAGAGGTGCGCTCTCAACTTCGGCGATCCCCCCAGGGAGTGGTCGATTGAGAAATCACTATTCCTCCTTGGCAAAAGGATTGTTAACAGTAAGAAATCCCCCCCCTTCAGGCACCATCAAGTCCTCCTTTTGATCAACAACAAGCTCAAACCCAAGTGGGCCCCGCATGAGGGCGATGAGAGGGTGATTAACCTTCTCTGTAATGCAACCTAGGATTCATTCAAGCTTCCCCTGCTTTGTGGGATTTGGGGGGTCCCGTGGGCACTAGTCCCCTTCCATTGTACCTTTGTTTCTTAATTTAATTCAAGTCCGGGAGAGTAGGCAATTGCCGAACTTCCTTTTATTTAAAAAAAAACTATTTGATCCAAAACAGACTACCTGTCCACTCAGTTAGGCTGAAAACTGGACTTCACTAAAACCTGAATAACTCAGAGGGCATAAAGAATTTCATAAAACTGTTCCAAACAGAGGAAGTACTCAAGATAAGCTTTCCAATGAATGTTTAAAACACTAAATTTGGATACATATGTTGAGAGATATGACTCTCACAAGTAGACTACCCAAAAATGGGTGTGCGGCTGGACACACTCTATGAGAGTGAACTGAACGAAATGACTCAAACCAAATGAAGTAGATACAAGGGGGCTTCCACGCCTTCTTCCTCTCTCCTTGAGTGTCCTCCCTTGCTTCTTTTATAGCCAAGTGATTCTCTTTTGGCCTCCACTACTTGCTGAAGTAAATGCTTCTATTTTTCATTTTTGTATTTTCCTTCTACTTGAAGAAAATCCTTTTTGCAAAAATATATACGAGCTTACTTCTTCATTTTTAACAGAAAAGTCACGGCAGATCATGATTAGATCCAGGAAGATGCTCGAGACTGTTTGGCGGGCGCCTAGAGAAGCTCTATATCATAGACTCTAGAGATCCGAGGAGGAAGTGAACAAAAGAAAAGCTCAATCCCAGAAAGGTCTACGAAAAACCAAAGCGCCGCTGAGATCCGAGGAAGAAATACAAAGGAAAAATTTGCAAATTTTCTTCAAGGAGTGGTGGGCTAGCAAAGCCGTCAAACCCACCAAAGAGATGTGCCGCATCCTTAAAAGGAAAAAAAAATAGAGCATCGATCCCCCTATTGCTAGACTCAAATGGCAATGTATGCAATACGAACGAAGATAATTTTGGGATCATTGAAAGGCACTTTACGAGATTCCTGGGGACCTCGAACCCCCTCTTCCACCATAGACGGGACTGCATGGTAGCCATATCTTGGGTTTCCCCCCACAGGATACTACTCAACCTTCGTTCCCTACTTGATGCCCTAATCTTGGAAGTAGAAATCATTGAAGTCATTGATGCCCTCCCTTGTGGTAAAAGCTCGGGCCCGGACAGACTCACTAATGAGTTCTTTAGATCCTTCAAGTTGGTGGTCACCACCCCTCTTTGTCTAGTTTGGCAAGAGGTGCTCGAGTTTGGCATGCTTCTGACTTGTCTCAACAATGGCATTATCAAGTTAATACACAAAAAAGGGGAAAAGAACAAATTGAGAATTGGTGTCCAATTAGAATGCTCCAAACGGGATATAAGATCATTGCCAAAGTCATCGCAAACAGAGTTTCAGCCATTTGAGAGCACGGTTAAGCAAGGACCAAAAAGGTTTCATTAAAGGCATGTCAATTTTGGAAACCATTATAGATATCTGGGAAGGTCTTGACTTCGCAAACGAGCCAAGACAAAATGTGGTCTTCCTCAAGATCGATTTTGATAAAGCCTACGACAGGCTGGAATGGGACTATATTTTGCAGTTGCTTAAAGATCTTGGATGTAGTCAGAAATTCACCAAGTTGATCACGACCCTTCTGGGAAACGCGTCAACTCAAATTAATGTTAATGGAAACTTTCGAAGGTGATCAAACATAGAAGATCGATTAGACAAGGATGCCCAATTGCTCCCCTTCTCTTTGTCATTTCCATAGAAGGGCTTAGTAGGCCGGTGGAGCATCATGTGGAAGCTGGTAATATCAAAGGCCTCTGTTTGCCTCATGACCATGGCCAGATCACCATGAGACCTTTTGCCGATGATATGAAAGCGTTTTTCCATAATGATACTACCAGCCTGGAGACGTTCTGGAGGTGCCTGGATACTTTTTGCGAAGCCTCAGGATACATAATGAACCACCTTCAGAGCTATTATCGGGACCGAGCCTGACCTTCTCATTGATCATGGCTATCAAATCATTCCATAGGGCCACATTTTTTGGCTTCTTGGGATTCCCTTGGGGTTTGGTATCACGATGGAGCAACAGTGGAACTCAGTGCTGGCCAAAATTGAAAACAAGCTAAACTATTGGAGAGATATGCAAATCAATCTCGTTGCTCATGCTATGGTTATCAACCCGTTCCTCATATCATCGACCATTTACTTCCTTTCTTGTTGGAGACGGAAAGAGCAAGATCTATCCATACTGGATAGTATATGTAGAAACTTCCTTTAGATAGCTGACCACAATAGGAGGGGGTGCCTAAAATCAAGTGGTCCATCTGCACCAGCCAAAGAGATAGTGGGGGCCTTGGTATTCTGGACAGTGGGTGCATGGCTAACAAACTTGCGGCAAAATGGATTATTAAGGCTTAGTGCAATGGGGAGGCCTCGTGGGCCATGTTGATCTTCAAAAACAAGAATGAGTTGGCTCTCATGGGATTCCCGAATCGGAAAAATCTTGACATCTTGACCCTATTGTTGTCCTCGATCCCAGTCTTCCTGAAAGGCTTGAATCTTGTGTTCTCCCTATGGAAGATTTGGAATAAAGTCAAAATCTACACAAGAATAGCGAAGATTGGAAGTGGGCAGCCGGTATCAAACAAAAAAACTCTATCTGGTTTCTGATTCATGGCATCTGGAGTGTGGAATCTTGGAACATTCGAAATGCCAAGAAGCTATGGAACAAAGGCTTCAAAAAATGAAAACATCTCTGTAAACAAGACACCAACCAGTGAATCAACTTTGTGGATATTGACCCTAGCATCAACATTTCATATGAAGAATGGAACACTTTGCAAAGCAGATGTCTTGCCTGGGACCGCCATAAAGTACACCTTCTCATGTGGCATGACACGCCGAGCTTGCTTGATCGCAAATGGCACAATGGTAATTGCCTATCAAAAATCCCAAACATCAAAGAAACCATTGATTTTCAGGTTAACCTCAACAAGAAGTGGTGCCTATCATGGACGTGGCTTCGGTGGGGCATGAAGTTCATGGCTATCTGGCACCCCGTCTAAATGATAGGTTTAATATGGCCAATTGGCTCCACTACCAGTATTCCTCCCCTTATCCAACAAACCCATGTAATACATTACATAGGCATATGTAGTGTATGGCTAAAAGATTTACACCTTTATTGGAAAAGGTGTAGCATGCATAAAGTTCAAACATTGAGCCCTACTTAAAGCATGTGGAAAAAAATCCAAGTTGGAAATGCAAGACTTCACTTTATGCACATGTCATCTTGTTGAAGTTGGAAATTGTAAAGTCATCAGTCTCCTTCGAGGCCCATGATTTTCCCTTGAGCCTCTCCAATTAGATGCTCTATAATCCTTTAGTCTCTTACATCATTTAGAAGAGGAAGATGATAGGTGGGCTCTCCCTTTCCTCTCTCATGCACTTACGTAGAAGTCTTGACATGTCTATTTAGATCAAATAAGAGAGATAAGTAAGAGATTTTGGGCACTATTGTTGTGTATAGACATTAGGAAAAAAAGGCTACCGAGATGTATGAGGGGTTGAGTGCAAGATATTTATCCCATACAAGAGTGCAAGTTTCACGTAGAGCTCTTTCTATACAAAAAGTGAACCTTTACTCCTTCAATTCCCAAAAAAGATCGGGACAACATCTTGTGTAAGAACTATCCCATATCTCATTCACATTGAATGAGATTGCAAGTAGATTGGTTTAATGGAAGTTTGACCATCCATGAGTCCAGCTGGGGTTTTATATTTGAGTTATCTATAGGTGCGCGTCGTATGGACTCCCTCGAGCTCTACTCAAAGGGAGATTGAATGTGCTTTCAAGTGGCCTTACAAAGTACTTATTGTAGAGAGCAATCAAGGAGGGTTTCCGCATGCTCATGAGAAGTTTGAACTAGTTGAATAATTGAAGATTCTCATGTTGATATGAAAACTCTCACGTAAGAAAATCATGAGAAGACTAACCTTAGCTTGTAACCAATGTTGTGAAGTAGTGTACGAGAACTAATTAGCCAAGCTCAAACTAGAAGAGAAAGAGAGAGAGAGAGAGAGAGAGAGAGAGAGAGAGAGAGAGAGAGAGAGAGAGAGAGAGAGAGAGAGAGAGAGAGAGAGAGAGATGCATGTTTTATCCGACCAACCCCTCCAATATGTAGGTCTAACACCAAGAGGGTAAGTCCCTCTCAAGGGAACATGTACCTTCCATCGCATGGGTTCCCCAAATGATCACATGGTTTCTTAGGTTAGGAAACCACATGAAATCCCATGCCCTCTAAGAGAAGATCCTCCAAGCTCTCATGTACAATCAAGTGGCTATGAGAAGATTCCAATCAAGCCTATGGTACTCAACCTTAGAGAATTAGCCCTAAGGTTAAAGAACCTTTAACTAGGGTTAAATAAACAATAAATCCAAGGTTTCTACCCCTTAGACCCATGTAATTATACAATGCTATCCTATACTCAAACTCCCAATCACAAGTGGCCATAGTAGGTTACTCCTTCCTCAACCAAGATATGCGTGAGCTACCAAGCATGAAGGAGAAACCACTAGTGGAAATAGAAGTGTCAAAGAGAATAGCCCACTTTGAGCTAAACAAAACATGTAAATATCATGATAATGATGGCCCCTTGGGATAAACATAATCCAAGTAGCCGAGTACCACTCAAGTAGCAAAATATGTGCTTAGCCATTTGTCAATGCTTGGCACCTACATAATGCATAAACATGCTCATCTAAAGACAAAAAAATGAATATCACACCGAGTTATGTATGATTAAATCAAGCATCTAACAATCTATTAAAAGGTAACAACATCAAATTCATCTCTAACATAATGAAGACTCAACATTAAACATGTAGGTTTGCAATATTCAAGAACAAAATGCTCCAATAATGAGTCAATATATTTTGTTTGAAACAAAGTTAGTTCTCCATCAATGTGAATAAAGTAAATGCCCAAATCATGATGTAAATGCCCCCAAACTGGCTCCTCAAAAGAGGCATGCAAATGACCTAAGATTTAACAATATGCTTCTCATTAGGACCATTGATCAGCATAACATCAACATATATAACAATGATTAAAAGTACATCATCTGCACACTTAACATATAAGGTACTCCTAATTGAATTGTTGTCAAAACCATGTGCTATCAAGTAGGCATGTATTTTCTCATACTAGGCATGTCGTTCTTTGCTTCAAATCACATGATGCCTTTTTCAACCTACAAACTTTTTTCATGTTTTTTTTGCACAAAACCATGGAGCTAAAATACATACTTCTTCATAAGCAACCATTCAAAAATGTAGTTTTAATTTCCAATTGATGTAAATTCCAACCATGATGAGCTAGAAGTGAACAAATGTTGTGAACAATGGTCATTTGGCATGTCAAAGCAAAGGTCGCATCAAAATCAATGCCTCTCTCATGAGCACAACCTTTGGAAACAAGCCTACCCTTATACTTATCAACTGTTCCAATAGGCTAATGTTTTAACTTGCATACCCATTTAGTATCAATGAATTTTTTTCCTAGAGGAAATCACATAAAGAACAAATACCATTCTTCATAATAACAACATATTCTGATCGCATAACAACCATCCCATTTTCAGAATTTTTTTGCTTCATCCAAAGAAAGAGTCTCATTCTCATCACAAATACCAGAGATAGACATTGTATAATAATTTGATGCAAAGGAAGCATTACGAGAGCATAAAAAAGTATCATGTGTCAACGGTGCATCTAATTTGCTATTTCCCAAGGTCTCCGCCAACCATTTGGATATTTTTTATGCCAGCCCTTTCATCAACAAGTGCATCATGTATATGTGGATCCCAAATGGAATGATCTCCTTCATCATTTCCAACCTATGAAGGTTGAGAGATTGCCTCATTTGGACCAACCCTTGATTGCCCACGTGTAAAAAGAGGGAGAAAAGTTTCATGCACATCCTTTGAGCTTACTAATGTCTCCTTGCTACATGAATTAAGTGTTGAAGTGCATCTTCCACAAAAAAATCAAGACTAACCAGAATGTGTTTAGTTTGTGAAAAAACATACACTACTCATATGAAGATGGTTCATAGCTATAAACAGTAGTAAATATCCATTCCTCATTGTGAACAAGATTAGCAAACTCTATTTTAGGTGTAGAGGCCTCTAGAACAACCATTCTAGCCTCTTTCTCCTTTGCCTTCTTTGCATCTATTTTAGGAAAACTCTTTAGGAAATGATCATTTGCCTTATAGTACTTGAAAAATGTTTTCTAGTTGTTTTTTTGTCATCTTTGTCTCCCTATATTGACTCTGCAACATTAGTAGGTTTATTCTTACTAGTAGATGAGCTCCATTTACCTTAGCACTTTCACATAGCTAAGAAATATTGACCTCCAACACACATAATTGACCTATTTTTCCTTGAGCAACCTTCTTGCAGCAAAAGAGAGACTAACTCCTAAAATGTTAAGGGACTTGGATTGCCTTTCATCATCAATCAAAGAGTACAAGAAAAAAAAAAATCTGATATGAATCAAGAAGACCATTTAAAAGAATAGTTTGGACAAGTGAACTATTTAGAAAGATTTCATTAGAAAAAATGTAACTCCTTCAAATGTTTGATCTTTGTCAAAAAATTTCCCATAGAATCTTTTTCATTCATTATGACATGAGGCTCATTTCTTTCTTGGTAGAATTTTTTAACAGTACCCCAAGCATCTTTTTCTATCTTGCAAGAGCAAATATGAGGCATAATGGCATGTCTGATAGAAAAGGCTATGAATGCATATGCATGTGCATGTTTGACATCCCAAAGAAGTTGCTCTATAGCAGGTGCAATGAGAGCTACAAAACGATTGGTAAATTGAAGATTATCATTTTCAAACACTATCTACATCACCTTCAATAAGTGTATTTGTAGGTGTAGTAGGATGTCTTTCTAGACCCTTCACCATATTTCATAGCCATTTTGCTACCAATAGATGATGCATCATATATGCCCAGAATGGGTGATTAGTACCATCTAAGTTACCCTTAATAGACAACATACAAAATACATCATTGCTTTCATCCATAGCTAGTGACTAAATATCGTGATGCAAAAGATTGATGGTATCTCAAAAAGTTAAATAAAAATACTATTGTGAAATATCCATAGCCTTCATACGCATGATAACTAATTAACTAACTAGGGAAAGCACAAGAGGAAGAGAGATGCTCTTTCCACCTAGCCAACCCCTCCGATATATAGCTCCAAGGCCAAGGGGGTAAGTCCCACTCACGGGGACATGTGTACCTTCCATCACATGGGTCCCTAAGGTGGTCACATGGTTTCCAAGCTTGGGAAATCACATGAAATCACATGGATTCTAAAATAAGACTCTCCAAGATCTCATGTATAAATCAAGTTGCTAGGATAAGCTTCCAATCAAGCTTAAGATACTCAGCCTTAGAGGATCAACCCTAAGCTTAAAGACCCATCTAAAAGCGGTAAATAATTCATAAATCCCTAGGGTTTTGTGCCTATAAATCCATGGGTTCTACCCCTTAAACCATTGCAATTATACAACATTCCCCCTGTTGGAACATCAAGCTTTCATTATGCTTGAGGTGGATATGCTCTACATCATTTGGATGGTATGGCACCATGTACCATATGTATGCCTTGAAGGATAGCACTCATGTGCACATTATTTATTTGTATTACTTGGTTTATCACTTTTGACCATTTCTTGTAAGGTTCAAGGTATTTATCTTTGTCAAAGAAAAGTGTAAAATGCCTAAAAGCCACTAGTTAGGAGTGGTTGGGATTGATTCTCAATCAATCAATCAAAAGTAGATATGACTTCAACTTTCACTTTTCCTAGATTATAGGAAAAGATTCCAATCAATCTAAACTATCAACCCTGCCTAATTTCCAATTCAATTTCATGAAGAAAAGGCATGGTCATATCCTCAAGAATCTATATAAAGACTCCAAAACATTTGTGCACAAAGTAGACTGTTGATTTGAAGCAATACGTATACTCTTTTATCATTTCTTGGTTCCATTTCAATTGTGTGCTCCTTCTTCCTTAGAGTCAGTCAACTTGTTGAGGTTGCTTCTCTCTCTATGTGTCTCTATAGAGATCAAAATGAGGTTTTTAAGCACTCACTGGAAAGGTATAACTGTCTAGTTCATGTATATAAATTGCCAAGCCGTTTGGTTGCTTACTTTTAGAGAAATTCAAGGTTTACAGTCTCAAGATCATTCTCTACACATCCTTGAAAAATCGGGATGACACCCAATCAGTGTTAAGGTGATTGTTCCTTTATTGGTTGTTATAAATTTTGGCATTTATGCATTTTATCAAGCCAACTCTATGTATGACACTCTTGTAAGAGGAATGTCTCCAATTTTTATTATGCTGGTTGCTCTTAGTGTTTGAAGTCATAACTTCCATCCATTTTTAGAAGGTTTTTGTGAGCTAGTCAAGGTGCAAGTTATTTGTTTTGCATCAACTTGTTCTTGTTGATGTTCCAAAGTAAATATTGGGCTTTATTGCACTAAACACAAGTCTAAAAGGTCTACTTTACATATCCAGAGAGCTAGGGCTGGTACTATACCAGTTTCCTAGACCAACTTCACCACTTGACAACTCAACTTTCCAAGCCTCTTCAAGCTTCTCCACCTTCTTTCAGCCCCCCTAAAAGTATTTTCATCCTAAAAAATGAGTTGAGATGTATACTGTGAGGTATTCCCCCATGCCCCATGATCATTCTCTTTGACTATGGTCTTCATCTCTCTAATTTTGCCTCTTAATTCAAAAGGAAAATCCATCTCGACTTAATCTTAAAAGAGGAAAATCCAAGTTTGGTATGATCCTTGTCCAGATCACTCAAAGTTCCATTTGGTTTTATGCATGAGAAACTAAATCAAGTGCAAAGTATGGAAACAATGATAAGGGTGGAATAAAGCATCCCTACCCAATTTCTTGTTTAAGTTATGTGCTATCCCAACTTCCATGGCCCAAACATATGAATAAGGTGGATCCAATGTGTCTTCAGCTAGCTTGCTATCGTGGTCCATTTCTATGCACCAAAAGCATGAACCTAGAAAAATAGATCAATACTATTTAAGAATTCCCTTACTAGATTCAGATATCAAGTGAGAATCCAACTTTTCGCAAGGGAAGATGAATCTTTCATAATCCCTACCTAAATCACTTTCTCTTATATGTACTCATAGTTTGTGCCTTTAGTGAAATGGGCGGATTTCTTGTTTGCGATTTGCCTCCAATAAGGGAATAAATCTAAATACAAGGGAATTTCATTTTATAATCCCTTCCCAACCAATAGAATGGTATAGGTAGAATATCTATCTAACTTTTAGGAGGATATAACATCCTCTTCATGTTGGAGAGAATTTGAATAGCTTACTAAAAGTGGGTTCAATATTCTTTCAAAGCTTTACATAGTTTTGAGAATCCACTTTAAGGAACTAGAACCCATAGGGATCAATCTAACCTATTAAAGACTCTAGTTGGTTGAAATCTATTTTACTTGTTCTTACAAAACGATTAAGATCTTTATAACTTGTCTTGCTTTCTGGAAAGAGGGTCAAAGTGGGCATAAGGCTATGCGTACATTTCAAGTTATTTTATAAATAAGGAGAAAATTAAACTTTACTTCAAGTTATTTGTAGGAACGTGATATTATTTTTTAATGATCGGGGTAGTACAAATTTGAACTCACATTTCTAGCCCACATTTCCAAATACAGCTTAGAAATGGCAAAACTTTATTCACAGTGTAAAGGGAATTCGTGAACTCTGGCACTAATGGGGAAAACAGAAAAATGAGTCTCAAACCCACACAAGATCCTGAGACCAACAGCCAAGTCGCCATAACCTTGCGGAGGGCTCAAGAGTCCTCTTTTTCTTGTATGGAGGGTTTCCATGGCTGACTGTACGGTGAATATGATCCTTTAATATGGACAAAGAGTCCCGCACAAGGGAAATGAATCAAACATGATGTTCTCGTCTGTCAATGGCTAATTATAGGAGCAACAATTGAAGTTACTTTATATTTTTTTCTATCATGTAAATTTGACTAAAGGTAAACGAAATTATAGAGCATGGAGTTGAAAGTAGCTGGGAAACTACTAGCAGCTGAATTCTATTTGAATTCATGAGGCGTTGAAGGGATCATTTTAATGCTCTTCTATGATATGGTCACTCATTACTATCCTCATCATGTTCATAGGAGATGGAGATGGGGAAGTACGATCATGACCAGAATTTCCATTGATTAACAATTCAAGGAACAAGTCTATATGGCGATTGAAGATCCATTATTGTGGTGACTGAAAGAAGTGTTTACAGGCGCATAAAACACACCCATGCCAAGATATTATAATTCCAAATAAAACAATTTTTGAAGTAGTGAATTCTAACCCTATTTTTGATCAAACGCTTTCTATTATTTTCTAACAAATTTCTTAAAATGATGATTGGATTAGCGAGCAATCCTTTCAGCAATAGAATTTCTAACTACCCATTCACATCGTTTACGGAAAGATTTGCAACCGTTGATGTGTCAGGTCCTATGTATTTATTATTATTCAAGGGAGATCAATCATCAAGAATTTCAATCATCAAGAATCAAGTAGAACTTCTGGAAGACCTAGAGCGTACTGTCAAACATCTTATCAACTTTAAACATTTCAAATAAAATGTCTACAATTCTTTTTCAAAGCACAAGTTTCATAGCTCTAGAATCGAACCATAGCAGCACCATAAAACAACATTGTGCATTGATCTTTATGAGCTTAGGAAATTAAAACAAATCAAGTAAACTCACACACTGTAAATTCTCATGTAGGATTCGATCTTCACTCTTCATAGCGTTGCTTCCTCTGTAGTGCTGCTTCCTGTGTAGCATTGCTTTCGTTCCAAGACTCTGCACTCAACTCTAGGACCTCCCAAATGTATAAGTCAATTAAGATAATCGTTCATTCATGTCACACGAGCTCTTCTTCGACACTAAATCCCCATGTGCTGCTAATCTGTCATTTTATTTCTTTCACACAGTAGCGTTGCTTCCTCAGCTTTCCGTCATCTCAAAGAACAAGACCTTTGCCAAGAATCGATGATGCCTGCTCGCCAAACGGGACATACCCCTATTTTTTTCCCCCTTCCTTCTTCCCATGTGATCACCTAATCTATTCAACATGCTGCTGTCCACTCGTCTGATTGCCAAGATGTCTTACTCTTTTACGAACTTCCTTTCCAAAAAAGAGTTCCATCGGCCGATAACCTCTGAACCTTGCTCTTCTTCCGGGCTTCTTCAATGCATTGCCGACCTCCAGCGAATCGCCTCCTAGAGCCCACCGCCCTCAATCTTTGGGATTCTTTTCTCTGTGAGCTATTGGCACATGTCTTTCCTTCCTAAAACAATCAACTCTTGGCATACACCTTAATCCACATATGATCACATACACATGCACACATACACACATAAATAACACTAATTCGCACATACATAAACATGCATATACTCTTATGGTTACACTAAGATGGAATTCACACATAACCCAATGCTCATATACACATGTACAAGTACTTTCATATTTAAATTTACACATTCCATACTCATATTACACTCACACATCACGCGTGTACAAATGCATATGAATGCACACATAAATATGCACATCTTTTCACCCACATGGACATACTTGAATGAACACTTTGCATGCAACATTTTTGTATATATATACCAGACAAGCTTACATTTTTATGTAGGTGCGAATGGTATGCAACAACAAGTAAATGCAAGCCTCCATATGAAGCAAGAGTTAGAATACCAATCTTGCTTTGGATGCAACAAATCATCTAAGTTGTGGATACAACCAATTATGCATTGTGCCCAACCAATTATGTTCTAATACATGAATAACACCATGCAAAGCTCAACACACATTAAATATGATATTCAAGGATAGAAAACACTAGAGTCTATTAGATTCTTTATATGTTGGATTTGACATCCACCTTTTATCACGTTAATTCCTTCCAGTGAGTAGCTTCCATCTTCCTAGTTCAATCAACAAAGTTAGCACCTTTAACCATTTCATTTGATTTTAGTGTACCTTTACCAGAGCTTTAGGTCGGTGATTCATGCTTGATTTTCAAGCTTGACTTCAAATCCTGACCACATCCACCCCCTCTAAACTTGTGCATTCTCTGGATGCACCAACCTGCATACATAACAACAAACACCAATAAGCATCAATTAGTCATGGGTGAATATAAATCACCTTTTTTTTAAAGATCAAGAACATGCTTATTTCAAATAATCTTTTTGAACTTTGTACAAACTTAGAGAATAAAGTAGATACAAGTTCCACACTCAACCTACCATGTTACAAACAATACAATCAGACTAGTAATCATATGAATGAATTGTAAACTTCTTAGCTCTTTAGTTCACTCAATTTGTTCAAATCTAGTAGCTTATCTCAAGCACACACATATACTAATCCCTACTAACTTAGTTTGTGGAACTAAAATTTGTTTTCCATGTTGATCTCTCGCCGTCCAAATCCCCATTATATCTTTTTCTTATTTTTCTTTTATTTTTACTTTATTTTTCTTTTCTTTGCACTTCATCTAAGCTCTACTTTTTTCTTTTATTTTTATTTACTTATTTTTTATTTACACAAGTCAGCCTATGCCGAAATCGAGTGTGAGTCATGGATGTGTCCAGCCCACTTGTCCACCAACCCAACATGGTGCATAACACACAATGCTAACTCCATACAAAATCAATGTCAGCTCATGGCTCTGACCATCCAGCCAGAGTGACTCCACCCACCTATCAACCCACATAAGCACATGAAAACATAAAGGTAAGGCCATACAACAAAAGTAGCATCAGTTCATGGCCCTGATCACTCAACCAGGATACCTCCATCCATCTACTAGCCCATCGCAGCACACTAACTACACATACATGTATATATATAGTTGATTCATATATGAAGTTTTATTTAAATCATAATCTATCTAGAGGTAGGATACGATGAGAGATCAAACGTAAAATCAAAACAGCCCCACTCATCAAGCGTTCATGCATACTAGTATATACAAGTACTTAGATTAACTTTTGCCTTCACTTTCCTAGGTCGTGACTCCCAAAAGCCCTAGTTTGATTCCCAATTCTATCCATATAATTTTTTTTTTTTTTTTTTTAATATAAAGGAAGTTCGGCATTAGCCTACTCTCCCGGACTTGAATTAAAATAAGAAACAAAGGTACAATAGAAGGGGACTAGTGCCCACGGGACCCCCCATATCCCACAAAGCAGGGGAAGCTTGATTGAATCCTAGGTTGCATTACAGAGAAGGTTGATCACCCTCTCATCGCCCTCATGCGGGGCCCACTTGGGTTTGAGCTTGTTGTTGATCAAAAGGAGGACTTGATGGTGTCTGAAGGGGGGGGATTTCTTGCTGTTAACAATCCTTTTGCCCAGGAGGAATAGTGATTTCTCAATCGACCACTCTCTGGGGGGGTCACCGAAGTTGAGAGCACACCTTTCCCGCCATATTTTCCACAGGACTTCTCCTCTGATGGCGTTCCAGAGCGTCGCCGAGCAGCCGATCGCTTCACCCAAGAGGAATTGTTTCCAACTAAGTTGTTTTTGAAGTCTGATTTTCATTCCAACCGTCTGCCAGATTCTGTAGGAGTTGGGGCAAGTAAGGAAGATGTGTGGGACATCTTCGATAGCCCGGTGACAGCGTTTGCACCAGGGAGGGATCCCGCAAAGTTTGCTAGCCTTATGGTTGGTCCAAATTCCTCGGTGAAGAATTTGCCACAAGAGGACAGACTTCTTAATCTCAATAAGGGGGTGCCAGATACTCATGAATTTCATGTCCCACCGAAGCCGCGTCCAAGACAGGCACCACTTCTTGTTGAGGCTGATCTGGATGTCAGCCGTTTCTTTGATGTTCGGGATTTTGAGTAGGCTATTTCCATTGTGCCATTTGAGACCAAGCGAGTTCGGAGTGTCGTGTCCCATGAGAAGGCGAGTCTTGAGACGATCCCATGCGAGGCATCTGCTTTGCAAAGTGTTCCATTCTTCGTAGGAGATGTTTATGCGAGGGTCAATATCCTCGAAGTTGATCCAGCTGTTGGTGTCATTTTTCCAGAGGTGTTTCCATTTTTTGAATCCTTTGTTCCATAGCTTCTTGGCATTTTGAGTGCCCCACGACTCCACACTCCGGATGCCATGTATTGGAAACCAGATTGAGTCGTTTTGTCTGATTCCGGCCGCCCACTTCCAGTCCTCACTAATTCTTGTGAAGCGTTTGACTTTATTCCAGCCCTTCCAGAGGGAGCACACGAGATTGGAGCCTTTCGGGAAGACGGGGATCGGAGAGAATAGCAGGGTCATGATGTCAAGATTCTTCCAATTTGGGAACCCCGTGAGGGCCAACTCATTCTTGTTTCTGAAGATCAGCTTGGCCCACGAGGCCTCCCTATTGCACCAAGCCTTAATCATCCATTTGGCTGCCAGTTTGTTAGCCATACACCCAATGTCCAGGATACCAAGCCCCCCGCTATCTCTAGGGCTAGTGCAGGTGGCCCATTTGATTTTAGGCACCCCCCTTCTGTTATGGTGGCCCGTCCAAAGAAAGTTTCTACAAATACTATTTAGTTTGGACAGACCTTGCTCATTCGGTCTCCAACAAGAAAGGAAATAGATGGTAGAAGAGAGGAGGAACGTGTTGATGACCATCGCACGCCCAGCGAGGTTGATTTGCATACCTCTCCAGTAGTTAAGCTTGTTTTCGAGTTTGGCCAGCACCCAGTTCCATCGCTGCTCCATAGAGACGCCAAAACCCAAGGGGATTCCAAGAAGTCGAACGATTTGGCCCTGCGGGATGATTTGACAGCCATGATCAATTAGAAGACCAGGATGATGTCCCACAATAGCCCTAAAGGCGGTCTTAGAGTGGTTGATTTTGGATCCAGAGGCATCACAAAAGGTAGCAAGACACCTCCAGAAAGTCTCCAGGCTGGTATTATCATTGTGGACGAACGCGTTCATGTCATCGGCAAAAAGTCTCATGATGATTTGACTGTGGTCGTGAGGTTGCCGGAGGCCTTTGATATTGCCAGCCTCCACGTGATGTGCCACTAATCTGCTCAGCCCCTCAGTGGCGATGGCAAAAAGAAGGGGGGCCAGAGGGCACCCTTGTCTAATAGATCTTCTAAGATGGATCGCCTTCGAAAGTTTGCCGTTAACGTTAATTTGTGTCGTAGCGTTTCCGAGGAGGGTGGCGACCATCTTGGTGAATTTCTGACTGCATCCAAGATCTTGGAGCGACTGCAGGATATAGTCCCATTCAAGCCTGTCGTAGGCTTTGTCAAAGTCGATCTTGATGAAAACCACATCTTGATTAGACTCATTTGCAAATTGAATACCTTCCCAAATATCCATAATGGTTTCCATGATTGACCTGCCTTTGATGAAACCTTTTTGGTCCTCACTAAGCCAAGATCTCAGGTGGCACGAAATTCTGTTGGCAATGACTTTGGCGATGATCTTGTATCCTGTTTGGAGCATCGTAATAGGCCGCCAGTTCTCGATTCTGTTCTTTTCGCCCTTCTTGTGTATCAACTTGATAATTCCATTATTTAAACAAGAAGGAAGAGCCCCAAAATTTAGCGCTTCTTGCCAAACCATCCGAAGAGGGGTGGCGATCACCAGCTTGAAGGATTTAAAGAACTCGTTAGTGAGTCCGTCGGGTCCCGGGCTTTTACCGAGAGGGAGGGCATCAATGACCTCAATGATTTCTGATTCAGAGATAGGGGCATGGAGCAGGGAGCGAAGGTTGGGTGGTATCCTCCGGGGGGAGACCCTAGAAATGGCTGCCATACAGTCCCTTCTATGGAGGGAGAGGGGGTTCGAGGTTCCCAAGAGTCTCGTGAAGTGCCCTTCGATGATGCCAAAATTATCTTCTTCCGAATTGCATACATTGCCATGTGTATCGAGCAGTAGGGGGATCGAATCTCTGTTGTGTTTCCTTTTAAGGATACGGCACATCTCTTTGGTGGGTTTGTCAGCTTTGCCAGCCCACCACTCCTTGAAGAAGATTTGCAAGTTTTTCCTTTGTATTTCTTCCTCGTATCTCAACACTGCTCTGATTTTTCGGAGACCTTTCTGGGCTTGGTTTTTTCCTTTGTTCACTTCCTCCTCGAGCCGCCAGAGTCTGTGGTAAAGAGCTTCCCTACGAGCCCGCCGCACAGTCTCGAGCATCTTCTTAGTTCTGATCATGATCTTACGAGACTTGTCGACCACGCTTCTCCAGCACTTGGCTGGGGCCAAGCCAGAGGCGAACGCCACCTTCCACACATCGACAATTTCTTGATGGACGGAGGGGAGAGAGAAGGTGGTAGCGTTGGCATGGAACCACGGGGCCTTGCTGATCTTGTTGGAAGGTTGAAAAGTGATAACGATCGGGTAGTGATCGGAGATAGTGAGGTCAATGCGTTGCGTGATGGTAGGGTGGCCCCACTGATGAGTAAAACTCTGAGAGATGTAGCATCTGTCGAGTCTAGCTTTCCTCAGGTCCTCGCCCGCTTGGAGATTCGACCAAGAAAAGCCATTCGAGTCTTTGAATTCAACCAAATCCAAGTGGAGTTTGGTCGTGTCCCACGTTTCTTTCTCCCGACTGTCGATGACCCTGCCCTTGCCCATCCATCTGTCCATAGGGTCCTCCACCATGTTGAAGTCTCCACATATAAGCACGTTGTGGGGAAGCGAGTCTAAGGAGGCCCAAGTGTTCAGTCTCTCCAAATCCCCGTTAGGGGCGTACAAAGAAACCATAGTAACACAAAGAGGTGCACCAAAAGAAACAGCAATCCAACGGTGACTTACATCTTCCTTGGAGTTCTCAAGCTTTTCAAACCAGCATTGTTTAACACCGATGACCGTTCCTCCAGACCCCCGCTGGTGTTTCGTTGGGATCCACACATGGGCCGAGGAGACCTGTCTGAGCCGTTTCTGGAGGTCTTCTCCGTCAATTTTAATCTCTTGAATACATATAAAGTCTGGGTTTAAGCTAATGTCGCGAAGCCATTGACCAATGATGGTCGCTCTTGAGGGGTCGGTTAGCCCTCTAGCGTTTAGCGAGATGACAATCATTTTTGTATTGATCCCTCTTTACGGGAGGGAGCTTTGTCCTTTCTTCTCTTGGCTTCATCTTTCTTTTTCACTGGGATCTGGTCCCGACTTAGAAATCGGTTCTTGTGGGGGCTTTTCCAGGGTAACTCCATAGGCTGTTTTCCTTTGCGGGATGCCCCTTGCTGGGGAGACTTGGGCCCCGTGCTTGGCATCGTTTCCGGGATCGTCGATCCAATGATGGAACTTTCACTATCCATGTTGTCTTCGTTACTAGTGGTGAAACCATCTTCTTTGCTTGTAGTGTAGCCCTCCTGGGGGGTTTCTTTATTGTCGGGGATCTCTGGGGCTTTGTCGTATGTGTCTACCTCGAGTAGCTTTCCACCTGGGTAGTCAAGCTCATTGATCTCCTTTCCTAGATTGCAATACAAATTGCTATAGGGGGTAAGTGGCAGGTTGTTTCTCTCCCCATTGGCCCTAGGGCTTCTTTTCCTTCTTCTTCTAACTTCCATAAAGCCATCAGCATCAGCCTGTGGATTGAGAGGGCCCTTGCCTTCTCCTTCCTTGGTCGAGTGGGTCAAGTCGCCAATGTTGTCTTGAGCAGTTTTGGAGGCTTCTTGAAATCGCTTGTTTTTTTGCCTGAGAGGGCAATCTTTAATCCTGTGACCTTGTTGGCCACAACGAAAGCATGCGTTGGGAAGGTTTTTGTAGCTAATGTCCTGCTCCCAAACATCTCCTTCGCCCATGTCCACTTTGATCGTTGATGGAAGCGGCGAACTGAGGTCGGCCTCGACACAGATTTGGGGGTGCCACCTAGCATTGAACGAGTGTCTTGCACCTTCATAGATGAGACCACCAATATCTTCGCGTGAGGCCAGCGGCTTGCCGATAGGAGAGACAATGTCCCACACGAAATTGTACAAGAAGTAAGGAAGGTTAGGGAGCTCGACCCAAAGAGGGTAGCGAAGTGATTTCGATTTGTCGGGAGTAAAGTCCGGGGACCATCTGAATAGGTACAGGGTCGCCCGACCGAACTGCCAGGTGCCGACGCTTAGGGCTTGGAACGCCATCTCTTCATTTTCAAAGACAAGCAGCATGTGGCTCGCTGGTAAGAACTGACATTTGCTAACAATTAGTCCTCGAGGGAACCACTCTTTTCGAAGCCATTGTCGCACAGTTTCGAGCGGGGGCCTAGGGCCAAACACTTGGCCAACGAGGCAGACTTTCTTGAGCTCCTCCTGAGCAGACAGAACTGCAGGTCTACTGAGGGAAACGATGGGGGTTTCAAAACTTTCGGAGGCCCCAGGGGCGGCGCACGACCCCCCCTCCAGCAGAGCGGCTAGGATATCGGTCTCTCCGGGGGGAGGGGCCCGATTACTTTTCACGAGGGAGGATGAAGCCACATCCATGGCCAAAAGGAACTTGCACCACTTTTACTATTCAATATCCAAGGGCAAAACCCTCCAACATGGAGTGAAAGCTGACCACAAACAAGGAAGACTTAGGTCCCCCCACCGATCACATCAAAGCCAAGCACACCTTTTTAAAGGAAAAGACAAAAGGGCCAAAAATCCCAAAGAAAAGGGAAGCGTGCTTCTTTTTTTTTTTTTTTTTTCTCTTCTCTTTCTTCTCTTTTTTTACCAAGGCATTAAAGCGAAAAAGGATGCCTCATCGGTTTTTTTTTTTTTTTTTTTTTTTTTTCTCTCTCCCGACGCCCGACGCCCGCCGAGGCTCTGGAGTGGAAGGTCACGATCGCAGAAGGTCACGATCGCAGAAGGTCACGATCCATATAATTCTATTGTTTCATGTATCGCATGCATTCATAATACATGTACGTAATTTTTAATCTACTTAATTCTCTTAGCATTTATGCATTTCTTCATATATCACATATTTGTAGCACGCAGTCTTTATACATACATGTACAAAAGGAAAGGAAAACTAGAACAAAAACATATCACCTGTGTGGAGTCAGTAGCCCTTCTCAATTCCTCATTCTTGATCATATCTATTTTCTTCATTCTAATTCCTTATTCTTCATTTCCTAATTTGAGACTCTTGTTACTTCTTTTAAAAAACTCCATGAAAATTGTTAGACATTTCATCTCATTATATTCAACTTATTCAGTTTATTTAATTTTATTTAAGATTTCTTTCTAGAACTCTAGACTGAAATGGAGCACAATCATATAACATACATATACACATGATAGATCAAAAGACTTTATGCACCTTTATTTATGTACAATAGAAAATTTCCACTTCCAAACCTGCAATATTTTGGTTTTATTCACCTTATTTTTTCACAAACACATATGTATACAAGTTCTTACATGGATTACTAACAAAGGAAGCAAATATTCAGAAATAAACCCATCAATTGTCTCCTCATCTAGTAGAATATTCCCACCTTGGTCTAAAACTATTCTAAAAGATATTTATGCTAGAATCCTTTCTCTTTCTACTAGAATATTTATAGGCATGGGGAATAGATAAGTGGACAACAAAATATAAATCGAGGATGGATCTAAAGGTATATTCCTAGCTCCATTCGAAACCCTAATCCTAGGTTGATTTGAATATATATTTCGAGTTTGATTTAAAGTTTATCTAGCTAATGCTTCTTCTTCAATACTTGTTCTATTCACTCAGGTATTTTCAGGCATGGGAAGAAAATATATGGAAATAAAAATATAAATCAAATAGTGATCTAAAGGTATATTCCTAGCTCGAGATAAAGCTTTATTTTTAGTTTGATTTAAAACTATTATGGATGATGGAAGAGGTTTCCTCCATGGATACACAATGAAACCATAGCTCTCTGACTCCCTTTCTTTCTCTATAATTTTATCTTCAAGAAAAGAAGCATTAGAAAAATAAACACACATATAATTCTTTATCTATATACAACAACATGCATACATGCATACGTACTTGTTTTAATCAACACATTCTTACTCACACCTTTGCATATACATATTTTTCAATTTTTGATCACTCTTTCATTACATCATAACTTTTTTTATTGAATTGATCATCATGATTTGTATACATTTATCATTATTAACATGCATTCATCTACAGATTGTTTGTTTTCAAGTTCCGTTTATTTTTATCCTCAATAAATTCCTCAACTTCTTTGTTTTCTTCTTTTTCTTCATCTATTAATGTTTTAGAGTTTTTATTTTGTCTTCTTTTAAGAAGCTTGAGCCTTTTTCCAATGATCAAGTCTTTTAACTTTATTCCATCTAACTCTCTAAGTGAGTATGTGCCATTATTAAACACCTTACATATCACGTAAGGTCCAAACCACCTCTTTACTAATCTACACTGGGCTTCATACTATGTATCTAGCAAACTATCATAGACAAGCACCCGATCACCTTCATTTAATTTGTTTGGCCCCAATCTATGGGATTTGACAAACACTATCTTATTCTTTTCTCTTGACACTCTAAGTTTGACCACAACTTCTTCTATTAGGTTTCTTCCTTTTTCCAATTGAAGGATTCATAGTGCTAGAAGATCCTCTCTTGACATCTCATCTTCCTAGGGTAATGAGGTGCGTGCTAGAGCATGTGACTCCATCAGTAATTTCTGACAATGCATTAGTTCCATTGGCATGTATCTACTAGTCCTTGTGCATGTCATCCTATCTACTCATAGGGCAAAGGGAAGATACCTTGGTGAATTATTAATTTTTCCCTCTAAAGCTTTAGCCAAGGCTTCAATAATTGGAGGATGTCCACATTCAATTTCTCCATAGGCTTTTGGATTATATGTTGTGGTGAGTGATAACCGAATACCATATTTTTCAAAGAAATCTCTTGCTTCCTCAATGTCAAGCTCACCTCTATCAGTAACTACCTTTTCATAATAACCAAATTTGCTAAATAAATCCTCTAGTAGAAACTTACATACATTAATTGTGGCTTTTGTTCTCAGAGCTCTCCCTTCAATGTGATTTGTCAAATCTTCTTTTGCGAGTACAATAGATTGCATCTGCTATATCCCTAAAGGTATTGTGCCCAAATCAACAACCCATTTATAATAGATATTTAAAGGATATGTGGATGCAATTCATCTCTATGATTTACATTTGAGAACACCTGATAAATCTTAAATGGGTCCACATAATTTTGAATGTCTACATACATTCCAGGCCACCAATACCTTTTCTTTTATCTTCTCGCACGTTCCTTTAAAAACCTTTGTGCCCGGCCCATAGTGAACTATGCATCTCGCACATAATTTTTCTTTCGCTTCATTGCAACCTACAATCCATTGAGGAATTTTGCTCATTCCAAATTTACGTATCCAGAGCAAACCATCTTTCAAAAAGTAGTTATTTGATTTTCTTCAAATGTTCCTGAACTTCTCTTTACTCCAATTTGGATCATGAGATGTGATACTTAGATATTTTTCCAATCTTTTTCCATTTACTTTTATATTCACTCTCGTTAAATCTCTTTATTATTCCCATTTGATTCTCATAAATATTCTCCTTTCTCTTCTTATTTCTTTTTCATTTCCTAAGTTCTTTTGATTTCTCCTTCTTGAAGACTTGATATTAGCTTCTGACTTCTTGATTTGATGAGTAAACTCATTTTTGTTTGGTCTTGTGAATGCTTCATTGAGACTAGAGGTATATACATATGATGCTATAAACTCTGAGCCTGTATGTTCATCATTTGAGGTCATCAAATCTTTTTCTTCATATACAGCTCTTAGCAACATATCAGCCACTACATTATTTCTCCCAGCTATATGAAAAAAACTCATGATTTAATGACTTGATATATGCTATCCATCTTATCATAGCGATGTGCGCAGTGGAACAATTCATGATCATTCCTAACAATGGCAAATAGTCAGTACCACTACTACATTCACTCCAATTAAGTATTCTTTGTTGCTTTTCAATGCAATCACTATTCTCCAGAGTTCTTGTTTAATATGAGGGTGGCCTCTTTGACAAACATTCAGCACCTTAGCTTCAAATCAAACGGCGTATATTTTTCCTTGGCCATCTTCCTTGCTAATTGCCCAACTTATGCCCGTTGGACTTGTATCTGTAGTATTCTAAATTGATTTGTTCTCACTATAGCTAGCTTTTTTTAGTAATGAGCTTCTAAGAGTGACTTTTTCAATTTTCTCATAGCTTGTGTATGGATCTCCTTCCACTCGAATCTTTTTTGATATTATCTAATCTTACCAATGTCTCTAACATGGCTTGAGATCAATGATCTCTGGTATAGTGGCTCAAAGGAATTGCTTCTTGAGAGCTCCATTAAAAGTAAATTTCCTTGTGTGTACATGGATGCACATTAGTTTCGATTTTTTTGGGCACATTTTTCTCTTCTTGTGCTTCTGCTTGTGAGACTTGAATAGGTGAGTCCTCCTCCATCCTTTCAAATTCCTGAGTGTCAGTTATTGGTTGCCATTTCCTTCTTAAGAGGTCAATAATTACTTCTAGAAACTTCCACTTGGCTATCGCTAACAACTCATTAAGAGGTCAATAATTACTTCTAGAAACTCCCACTTGGCTATCGCTAACAACTCACTAGCATAAACTCAATCAAACTATCAAGCGCTCACTTCTCGAGAACTTGTTTTAGATCGGTAAATTGCTCAATGTGTGACTTCAACATGTATGATGGGTTCTTTGCTTTTCCTTGGCCTCTTTTTGCAAGCTTCATTTCTTCCTCTTGAGGAGGATTAGTAGTTTGTTCAAGAACCGGCGCCTCAGCAGAAGTAGGATATTGAGCTTGAGTTGGAATTTGATTTGGTTGATTTATTGTCAGTTGGGATGGTGGAACAATTTGAGTGGGAAGATCTATTTTTGTCGGATGATTTTGGTTTGGTATTTGAGGTTGTTCTTATGTTCCTTCCACTTGTTGCCTATTTCTCCTCTTCTCTTCCTCACCTTCATTAACCCTTCTTATTTTCTCTTTGACTACTACTTCATGCTCCCATGAAGAGCATAAATAAGTGACCATTGAGAGTGTATCGATTGGATCTTTCCATCCAGTTATGCCTCAAATTTCATTGCTTGCCGTTTTTAAGATTTCTTGATGCATCATCCCTCGGTCTAGGGATTTAATTACCCTAGACCATGCTTCTAAATCATCATTGTTATCAATTATCTTGCAGGCATACGCAAACATGTGAGAAGTTGAGGTAGAGTTATTAGAAGTGCCAAGGAAGAAAACTTTCATGCCTCCCCGAATAAAATTTATATTCAACTTCTCTCAGGATTTTGCATCATAGATAATCTTTTATTTGATAAAAACCAAATTCTTAGCCAACACATCTTTAAAACTTTCACATGAGTACATGTTGTGCTCCAAGGAATCACATCAGATACATCTCTTAATTTTTGGAGTCTATGGAGCTTTTGTTTACTATTAATAATGAAGACTAGGACTCGATCATTTTTTTAACACTCTGAATGGTGAGATCACTAAATTTCTTAAATATTTCGTCCATGTTATTAGGAGGCACAACATCTTTCACAATCGGTAGGTTAGCTTGAGGATTTGGAGTAGGCTGATGTGCAGCTTGCATTTGTTCATCTTCCAAGTCCTCATGCCATGTACACAACATTCTCTATAAAATCTAAGTCATCCATAGGCATAAGCATGACATCCATTGAGTTATCACATCCATTGAGTAATCGCACTGTGGTCGTGATTCAAAGCCAAGCTTAATAATGAAGCATGAAATACCAATTTCAAGCTCACATAAAGGTACATTAAAATCAAACATAAGAGCTAAAAATACTATTTTTTGTAGATAAATTCACTAGCATAAAGATCAGCCCAATTAGAGAGACCATGTTTGCAACATTTATGCTCTTTAATACCCAAATTACCATTGCACCACAGAGAAATCCAGCCTGTCCATATACTTTCCTGCATTAAAAAATCACTGTGAAGGAAGAAATTATCATCCGGCATACAGATTTTCTTAACCTTCAGCCAAGAGATCCATAACCTGCAAGTAAGAGAACTTCCAACAGGGGAGTTTAAGTGAGGGGAAACAATAATATCCCAAAGTCTATGGTGTTTTGAAGACTTGTACTCAGCTAAACAAAATTTATCAACATTTTGCTTAACAAAGATAGCCCAAAAGTCATTGGAATTTATGGATCTAACAATCCATTTTGCTGCCAAATTAGTGGCCATTTTAATGGGGCAATAGATTCCCAACCCACCTTCTCTTTTAGGGAAGCAACAGATACTCCGCACAACTTAGGGATTCCGTTATGCTCGAGCTTACCACCCCATAAGAATCTCCTAGCCAAGGCAAAAACCTAGTTGAAGTGTTTTGTTGGGCATCCAGTAAGAGAGGAAGTAGATCAGGGAAGGAAGAACATAATGATTGAGGACAAAAACCTTGTGAGAGAGGGAGGGCTGACATGCAAACCAGCTGAAGGTCTTTTTCCTGAACTTATTCATAACCCATTCCCACCTTTGGCTCATGGAGACCTGGAAACCCATGGGAATGCCTAAAAGTCTAAAAATTTCACCGTCTTTGATGAACTCACACCCCAAGGAGGTAATAAAACGAGAAGCAAAGCTATTGGAAGATCTGAAGGGAGTTTTTTGGTGATTGATGTGGGAGCCGTTGACCAAGCACAAGGTATTCAAACAATCAAGGGCACATTTGAAAGATTTATCATCAACTTTGACAATGATGTTGGTATCATTAACAAAGGCCTACAACCAAAGTTGGTTATCACTTTCGGGAATGGAAATACCTTCCATTTCCTTATTATTCAAGGCATCTTTGATGAGCCAACCAAGGGCATCACTACCTATGGCAAAAAGAAGGGGGGCAAGAGGGCAACCCTGTTTGATGGACCTCTTTAGCCTAAAAGCAGAAGAGAGGGAACCATTCAAGGAAATTTTGCAGTGATTATGACCAAAAAGGGTGCTGAAGGCTCTGATAAAGGACTTTCCAGCCCCAATATCATGAAGGGAATATAGGACAAAATCCCACTCGATCCTATCATAACCTTTGTCAAAATCAGTTTTCAAAAAATAGTAAGGCTCATTAGAGTCTTGAGCTTAATCCATCCCTTTGCAAAGAGAGATGATGGTATCAAGAATTAATATCCCTTTTTTATAAAACCTTTTTGATCAGGAAGGATGATGTCCTTCATGAGAAGGCTAATTTTTCTAGCAACCGTGGAAGCAAAAATCTTATAAATAGTGGTCGAGCGAGTGATAGGTCTCCAAATATTCAAGTTTTCTTTAGATCCCCTTTTATGAATCAACTTTATGACTCGAGTGTTGATTTCAATAGGAAGAGTTCCTTTACTAAAAGACTCTTTCAAGATCAAGAGAATGAAGGGAGTGAGAAAGTCATCAAGAGCAATGAAAAACTCATTTGGAAGTCCATCAAGGCCATAAGTTTTGTAGGGTTTCAATTTACCTATGGTTTCTTTAATCTCATCGATAGTGAGGGGCTGGTCGAGCAGGGAAGCCAGGCTGGTAGGATTAGTTTTAGTCCTTTTAAGAGCGATAATGGCTCTGGTGTTGCAGATATCCTCCCCTCACTTGGGAGAACTAGAGGAAACATAAGTAAAGAATCAAGTGGCCTCTTGCACATGACTTTTTCATCAACAATGGAATGAAGTCCTTACTCTTCTTCTTTTTTAGCATAGAGAACATGTGCTTATTAGGTCTGTCTAGGTTTCTCGCCCAAAATTCTCTTGATGCAGAGAGAATACCACTAGCCTCAAAGTAATCCTCATATTTCAATCTGTCCAAAAGAGATAAAATCGTATCCATTTTATTAGGATCTTGGGAAGAATGAAGCATATCCAGCTCTCTAGCAATGGAATGTCTTCTTCTAGATCTTAAGTTTCTCTTAAGGTTTTTATATTAGGTGAAGAGGGCTTGAACTTCCCTAATAAACCTAGACCAAGCCACAGCTGGGCTTCTGCAAGAAGCAAAGAAGTGCTTGAATATGGATTTGACTTTGTCAACAACACAAGGGATGTGCAAAAGAGAACGTTCAAGATGAGGCCAACATGATCTGAAGCAGTGACTATCATGCTTGAGGTAAATAATCAAAGGAAAGTGGTTAGAAATACTAATGGGATGATCTATTTTAGCCGAGATTTCCCAAAACTATTGGGAATACTTGATGTTCAAGTGGCATCTGTTGAGCCGATCAACTAGGAAGTTAGACCCCCTCTACTTGTTGTTCCAAGTGAAACTAGATTGGGTAGAAAGATCAAGCAAGTCATGGGTAGAAACTAATTTTAGCCAAGAAAGACATTCTTGACCAGAGGGAATGCTCCCTTTTTTGTTAAACCTATCACTAAGGGAGGTAACCATGTTGAAGTCTCCCACAATACAGATGGGACATCCATACTACTAAGCTCCTCCCAGTAATTAGTTCTAAGGGAAGAAATGTTAGAGGCATACAAACAAATAAAGGTGCAATCAAAAGGTATCTTGATTGTCACACCAATCCATTGATTGAAGGGGCTAGAATTAGTTGTTAGTATATGATCAATGTCTACCCCTCATGATTGTATGCACATTTTGTAAGGCCCCCATTTTGAGGAGAAGCCAAGTGTGCATTACCCAATTGATGGGAATCCCAACTTGCATGTTGGATGAAGGTCATATTGGACCACAAAAGGTATTGTAAGGAAATTGATATGTTAGTAAAGTTTAAGATGGAGAACACTAAAATTGTAGGTATTCCTATGGGGATCAATCATAAGTTAAGTTCACATGAAGGTGAACCACTTGATGATATTATAGGGTATCAACAACTTGTGGGTAGTTTTAATTATGCTACTTTGACAAGAGTGGATATTGCATATGTTGTGAGTACATTGAGTCAATTCATGCATGTACCAAGGAAGCCACACATGGAAGCTGCCAAGAGGTTGCTTAAGTACCGAAACGGTACAATGAAGGATTATTCTATCCCTTCACTTCTAACATAGATATAAAGTTATATTGTGATGCACATTGGGCTGGGTCCAAGGATGATAGGAGGAGCACTTCAGGGTACCTATCTTTTGCAAGTTCAAAACTCATATCATGTTCATCCAAGAAGGAACCAAATGTGGCCTTATCTTCCACAGAAGCATAATATATAGGCTTGGCTAATGCAACTTAGGAAGCTATGTGGCTTAAGCAATTGTATGCAAATTTGGAGATACATTCCTACACTCCAATTGTATTTGGAGATAATACTATCTCACTTCATTTGGCTGCTAATCCTATGTACCATGTGAGGAATAAGCATAAAAAATATTTTGCAACATCCTAAAATTAAACTTGCACCATGCTATTATGGACCCTTTCGCATTATAGAAAAAATTAATGATAATTCATTTAGATTAGATATCCCATCTCATTGGAATATACATAACTCTTTTCATATTAGTTTACTTAAACCATTTAAAGGTACTTTACCACTTACTCCACTTCTTGATGACCCTCCTTTGATTGAAGAACAATCTGAAATCTTGGTTCCTGATAAAATCATTGATCATGATGTCACTACTACACGCATAGGTACTCAATACCATCGATATTTGGTTAAGTACAAAAATCACTCTATTGAAGAATGTCAATGGATACATAAAACACAATTAGCACCTCATTATGACCACTTAATTTCTGCATATCATACACAAACACATTAATGTAATTCCTCCACGAACATTTCCATGCATGCTTCTTTTAACATGGAACATGCTTATTTTCATTCAGTGATGAAACATGTGACTGGCCATCCATGTTTATTTTATTTTATCAACTGAGGTCAGTTGCTTTTTCAACTGAGGGGCATGTTATACATTATGGAATATGTTGAACAATGCATTGTTGGAGTGTTAATTAATTAATGTATTAATGTGTTTTTGGTGTTTTTGATATAGTGGTTGAAGGTTCGTGAGGGCATGAAAGCGTGAACGGGTACACATCAGTAATCCGACTTTAGGGCGGACATCAATAAATCCGATTTATAATTTAGTTTGTAAATAAATCTGTGATGAATATACCTGAATCTGTATACAAAAGTTCTAAACCAAGGAGATAGGTTAACAAACCTAGATCACTGATTTTGAATTCCTTCATCAGTTGAGCCTTGACCTGCTTGATACCATAAGAATCATTACCTATGATAATGATATCATCTACATAGACACAAAAGTAGATGATCTCTAATTTATTCTTCTTCACAAACAAAGAAGAATCTACCTTGCTTGCTACAAAGCCTTGATCTTGCAAATAGGTAACAAGTCTATGGTTTGAAGCTCTAGGAGTTTGAGACCACAGAGTGCTTTTCTAAGCTTGCATACATACCCTAGTTTTTCTTCATCTTCAAAACCTGGTGGTTGTGCCATATATAATTCCTGTGATATCCAACCATTAAAAAATGCATTCTTGACATCTAACTGATATAAATTCCAATTTTTGGATGCAACAAGACTTACCAATACCTTGATTGTTGGCATCTTTGCCATAGGTGAAAATGTTTCTTCATAATCTACTCCATCTATTTGGGAAAATCCCTTTGCCACTAGACTTGCCTTGTACCTATTTATAGAACCATCAAAGTTCTTTTTGAATTTATATATCCACCTTGAACCAGTTACCTTCATATCTGGTTTCTTGGGAACTAGGTCCCAAGTGTGGTTTTTGTGAAATGCTTCCACTTCCTCCTGCATGGCTTCTATCACTCTTTCTTCTTCTTAGCCTCTTCAAATGAAGAAGGCTTCTCTGCCATTGAATCTTTAGTGATGTATACAGAGTGCTTTGTGACTAAGGATGTTACTTCCCTCTTTATGCCTCTATCCTATGGAAATAGATGAAAATCATGTGAAAAGTACTCACCACCTCCATCAGACCTGATTCTCAACTGCGTTATCATTATGTTAGAGCGAAATTGCTAAGACAGTATGTTTAGTTAGCATATGTATCAACTCATTTGCAATGTGCAAATTTACTTACCAAAGCATTGGATGGAACAAAAATGAACAGGTTTAAATTGATGATTGGTCTACAAGAGATCAAGGAGCAATGAAGATCAAGCATGTTAGGATTGAGGGGGAGCAATTGGTGCAATGAAGCCCAAGCCTACATACTTGATGAATACACATAAGCTTGATGTATTAGCATATCACTTGAGAAGCTTCATATGTACAACCTCTTGTAACTTTGAATCTTATAACTCATTATAAAAGTGATGCAGACCCACAAGGAGTTAGGAAGCTTGAAATCTCATATCATTTGGTAGTTAAAGCCAAGAGAGAATGAATCCCATACTATGGGAGTACTTTTAGGTGAGGATTTGAATTTGAATTCAAATACTTGGCTCCAACAAAAGCTAGAAAACATGAAAAGAAAATCCCACGTGTATCTGAAGGTTTTGAGATCATTTGCATGTACCTTCATTGAGAAGAGGAGCTCACCTCATAGCTCCCTCATTCAACACTCATTGATCAATGCCTTATTGCCAATTAATTTGTAATTTTATATGATTTATTCAATACATGTTCATTACTTCCTACTCTCATATCTCTATCACACTCTATCAGAATAGTGACTTTGTCTGAGCTGATTCTCATTATGTAGTGCATCATTTTGCATGATTCAAAGCATGACATCTTAAGCATACTGTCTATTTTAATTCTACAAAGTTTAGTTGCTAGAGCTTCACTCAGTCATTAGATATCAACCCGTAAAAGTCAGGGAGTATGTTCAAATTGTTAAACATAATTCTCTGCACATAGTTCATCATTTTAGATGATTCCACTCATGAATGGTAGATTGTTAGCTAATTAAAGTTACCCAAAAGGAACTTTACTAATTGTTGCTATACTCTGAGAATTCAGTAAAACACTGAGCATGTATCTCAACCAAAATAGTAAGTCTTGTGCATTGAATCATATGCCTCTCCAATCATCAATTATAGCAGGTGTGAAGTAGGATTTAGCTACACCATCTCATCTCTCGTGATTATCTACCATCTCCTCCAACAAGACCAGAGGCTCAGTGAGGTCCTCCTCTTCACACACGAGCACTTTTGAATCTCATTAGAACATCTTGAATGTAGAGGGGAAGCTCCACCTCACCCATGCAAGGGGTTTCCACACCTCCCAATCCTATGAGGTATGCCTCTATAGGATTGAATTCTAATCATAACAATAAGAAAGTCTAATTACACTAGCGGCTGCTCGTGAGTCAATCAAAGCTCTTATGGTCCTTGCACTCTCTCCTTGTCCTACCTCTAGGGTCACAAAGGGTCGTCAATCAACTATCCTATGGGAACATACACATGATGCTTCAAACATGACCATGTGAAATCTTGGAGCTTCTTGATTGTCAAACCTAGGCTGATATCTACCTTGTTTTCTCAATTTCATTGGGATGTGTTCCAAACCTTCCGCTTCTGCTTTTCCTCGAATTCATTTTTCTTCTTCTTTACGTTTCCTCATGGTGTTGAGACATTTTAGCATTTCCTTCGTGAGGGGTCTTGATATAATTTGACTCTACACCCACTGACATAACTAGGTAGGATGTTGCCTTCTAGAGTGGCTAACTGGACTACTCCACTCGTTGATATTCTATTAATAATCATGGGTCCATAGCCTCACTTCTCTAGCTTTCTTGCATGTTGCTTCAAAGTATAACTAGGACTAAATCTCCCACTTTCAAGCCCTTATCCTTCATGTGGGCATCAAAGTAAGCCTTTTTCCTTTTCTTGGCTGCATATATTCCTGCAGTTGCTCTTAGTCTCATTTCACCTAATCGTTAAAGATCGAAAATCCTCGAGGAGAGTTTGTGACTTGTCCACTCATGCTTCTGTGCTACTTTCAGTGTGGGTATCAAGAAGTCTAATGGTAGCACTAAATTTTGTCCAAATACCATCTGATATGGTGTGGCTTGAAGTAACGTTTTATAGGCAACTCGATATGCCCAAACAACATGATGTAGTTGTTTATCCCAATTAGAGCATTTACTATTTACCAACTTCATCAATACATTACACAGGATCTTGTTTGTGCTCTTTGCCTGTCCATTAGCTTGTGGCTGATAGGGGGTAGACATCTTATGTATCACCAAGAATTCTTGGAGAAGGTTTTCAATGACCTCATTCAAGAAGTGTGTGCCTTTATCACTTACTAGCTCGATTGGTAGCCGGTACCTGGTGAACACATTCTCGAATTAGAATTTAGTCATTCTTTGGGCATCATTCTTTGTTGTGGCCTTTACTTCTACCCATTTAGTTAGATAGTTTGTGGCAACAATAATGTACTCACCATGTGAACTCTTAGCTAGGGGGTTAATAGGACCAACAAATTCTATTCCCCACTTAGAGAATGCACGTCCTCCCATCATGGGTTTGAGTGGCCTCTCCTCCTTATGTATCAAATACTGAGTTCACTGACAAATGTCACATCTCTTCACATAGGTATGTGCATCCATGTGAGGTGTTGGCCACCAAAGACCTGCAAACAATATTCTCTTGATCATACGGTGTGGTCCAAAGTGTCCTCCTACCACACCATGGTGAGCAGTTTCCAAGATCTTAAGATATTCACTCTCATGGAAACACAACCTAAGATATCCATATTTTCCTCCTTTGTATAGATTATCATGTATGAGTGTGTATTCTAGTGTTTCTTGCTCTAAGCTTCGTTGTCTTTCCAATGCCATTTCATGAGGGAATGTTCTCATTATAAAAAACGTAACCAATGGTTTAGTCCAACCTGTTATCAGAGACACTCGATAAAGTGTAGCATATTGCATAGGTGGTCTAATACAACAAAGTGTGCATTCGTTGCACAACGTATGTACATCTACATCCATAGTTGGCCAATCACCTAATCTTTGTAGGGTCTAGAGGATGTTGCTAGAGTGAACCTACATGTCCTATTTGCAACCACTTTGCATGCTCGTCTTCTTCTTCACATCAAGCTAGTATCCCTTGATCGGTGTGCTTATACATGTTGCATGCTGGTAGGTGATATTTTTGAGATCTCACCACTTCTGTATCTTTTGTTTTGAGAAATGGATGTTTAGGTCCAAAGGTCAGAATAGGCACTATCATTTTGGCCCATTTAGGCACTACTTCTAGATTGAAAAATTAAGCATCAGGAAGTTCATCTGATACTCCCTGAGGGGACTCCCCTGAAGTTAGTCTAGAAAGGTGATCCACCCTAAGGCGAGTCCTACCTTTCCTAACCACAACCTCAAAATCATATTCCTTTAGTAAGAGGAACCATCTTACTAATCTGCCTATATTGCAGGGTTTGTTCACAGGATAGAGTAATGCTTGATGGTCTGTGAAAAATTTAAACTTATTTGCAACCAAATAATGTCTAGACTTCTTAACCGTGCCTAAACCTTCTCTCTCAGAAGTAGTATAATTTTTTTCAACCGCATTCAATTGTCTATTGGCATATGCTATTGGGAGATCCATATTACCTTCACCAGTAGGTTGACTAGTACACACCCAATAGCATAATTGGTAGCATCCACATGAACATGGAATGGCTTGTTCCAATTTGGTGTAGTCAAGATTGGTGCTGAACATAATCGTGGCTTAAGCTCATTAAAGGAGTTTTCACATTCTTATGTCCACTCAAAGTTGGTTAAGAGGGGGTACAAAGGCTTTGCTATGATAGCATACATATGAATGAATCGTTGGTAATTACGGCAATGTGCCATGAAAGCCTATACTTTCTTGACATTCTTTGGTCTCGCTAGCTCTGAATTAGCTATAACATTATCCTCATCCATGGATACATCGTTCTTTGACACTATGTGTTCTAGAATCTTGCCTTGCTTGACCATGAAAACACACTTTTCTAGGTTCAAGGAGACCTAATGTTCTCTACATTTTTCAAAGATTTGTCTGAGTTCAGGTATATGTGTTTGTCTAATGTTGGAATGAGCACAGAGATCATCAACATAGACTTCCAAGTTCTTCCTCAAAAACTCTTCAAACACATGGCACATCAACCTCTAAAAGGTAGCTGGTGCATTGGTAAGACCAAATGGCATTACATGAATAGCAAATATGCCCCACTCAATGGAAAAAGCTATCTTATGTTGATCTTCTGTGGCTATGCCCACTTGATTGTAGCCAAAGAACATGTCAATGAAATTGTATAATTCCTTGCCTGCTACTATTTCTAATAGGTGCTTAGTGATCGGAAGTAGATAGATATCTCTAATAGTGGCTACATTAACCTTCTTCAAGTTAATACATACATGTAGCTTGCCTTTCTTCTTGGGCACCACTACAATGGGGGATACCCATTCAGTGTGCTCAATTTCATAGATAAATCTAGCTTCTACTAAATCATCTATCTCTTCCTTGATCTTGGCAACATAATTGTCGTTACATGTGTATGGTTTCTACTTGGAGGGTTTGGCATCAAAGGTCATGGGAATTGTATGTGAGCATATGTCAAGATCTACGCTTTTCAAGTCCTTGTAACTCCATGTGAAAACATCTCTATATTCTCTTAGCAAGTCTACCAACTCTTGCTCCTCATCCTTTGTTAAATCATGTCCTATGTACATGCATCATTCTTCACCTTCCTCTATGGTCACAATGATTTTCTTATTTTTCTCTTTGTTATCATAGGACTTTCCTTCTTGTGCTTCACGTTTAGGCATTCTTATCATGAATTTTCTATCTTCTATATCATACTTCTTAAAACTTTCAGGGACCTCAAACAAAGCTTCTTCCTCCTCTAGTGCGGCTTCTATATTTTTTCTTTTCTTGTCTCCACTCTTGGCAGTTATCTGTGTGGTTAATCTCACATCATTTGTAAACTCTTCATGTCTTTGAGGGTGAGCTTCTACTTCATACAACAATTCTTCTTTTGATGCCTAAAAGGTATCCATATGGATGGATTCTAAATCTTAATCACTTACTTAATTGATCTCATCCATACAAGTCTCGCACTTTTCGAGGACCGAATCACACACAATTGGTTCTATGGCAGAAATTGAAATGTCATAGACATCTTCATCATAGTGTGGTGTCCATTTTTTTCATTGATGGCGACATCCATTGTTGCTAGGATTTCTACCCACCCATGAGGTTCGAATTCTTCGTCGAGGAAAACTAGAGGTGCATAGGCTGGGTCTTGTATTGATCTATGAGTTTCCTTTGCACCTAACTCTCTAGCCTTTTCTCTTTTCTCTTCTTCTTTTGCCACTTTACACATTCACAAGTGAGTGTCTTCATGCATCCATGAGGATCCTAATCCTATGGAATGCACTGACTCTGTATCATTTGCGGCTCTATGGATGGGATTCCACTATATAGGGGCCACATCTCAATGAGAGTAATCATTGAGATTGACTTTGGTTGTAACACCTAAGTGTTGCAAATACAAGGAATCGGTTCTCCAAACCTACAATACTTGCGATTGTCTCAGGAATGGTTTTCCCATAATCATCTCATAAGCTTGATTCTTGTTGAAGTCACATATGGCAAAAGTATGCTCAAACTCTACACCACAAGTAGTGAGAGTTATCCCTTCTAACAATCCTACGGGTGCTTCTATGTGACCATCGACCATCTATAATTTCATTGTCATTGGCCTGAGCTCTGGTTTGCCCCAACGCTTCCATGGGGAAGTGGTAGCAATTGCAACTCCTACACCTGAGTCCAAAATTGCCTTGGCGATGTAACCTTGATGAGTAATGGGAAGATAGGTGTTTCCTTCTTCTCCTTCACTAATGTCTCCTAACTTTTCCAAGGGTATTTCTGGCACTGTTCTATGAGATCCTACCCGAGGTTCTACTACTTTTGACACTTGTTTGGCTATGTGTTTCCACAATTTTGGTTTAACCTTGAGTAGCTCTTCTAAAGTGAGATTGCACTGCAATTTAGTGTTCTTCACTACCTTCGTATTCCTAAGTATGATTGAATTTTCATTTCTTACCAAGACCGTGGGTGCTCTCACATAGGTGGATTTTGCTTCCCACGGGCCTGTGAAATGAGGCAATTCTGACAAAGAATTAGATTCGAAGTCTAACCAATCACTAGGCTGTCCATCTTCTTGCTCTCCATAAATGGAAGGAATGTCTTGTGGGAATTGATAATGTAGGTCATCCACAAGTTCAATAAGAGGTGGATTCTCACATTCTTTTTCCCATTTCTCTTCTTGAATTTCTCTTGGAAATTCTTGGGAATATCAATTTACAGAAGATGTGGTGTCAAGTTTAGTGGAATTATGCACATAAGCCTCCTTGGGAGGAATGCTCATTCTTCCTATTGCCATGTCCTTACTCTCGGAGGTGGCTTCCTTTCCAGATTTTGCAATAAGCCTCTCCAATCTTTCTAATAGTCCATAAAAATGTAACTAAGTCTTAGCTGAACTAGAGCAATTGAAGAGACAGCTCTCCTCTAACATTGTTTGAGCCAAATTCTACCATGTTAGCACAAAGCTTGGTGCGTTCAAGCTCTAGGTCATCTCTAGGGTAACACTTTTCATGATCTATTACATTTGGCCCTTCTTGTATTCTAGCCTGATATGTCTTAAACATCATGTCTAGGTCTTCTAGAGTGGGATTGGCTAGGACAAACCCTACTCTAGGTGGTGGTGGGATTGTGTGATGTGGGTTAGAAGGTGGTGGATTGGAGGGTGATGGGAATGGTGGTGGTGGATTTGTGTGAGAGTGCGTTTGAGACGTGAGTTCAATTATCTTGGCTTTTGTTTCTCTCAGGCTTTCCTCAAGTTTGCTCATCTTCTTTACCCATTGCCTTTTCATTTGTTCACGACTTTCTCTCCAAGCTCTTGTCCTCTTCTTGGTTAGACTCTCTTTCTCACTAACCTCAGAGCTCTTTTCTTGGCCTAAGTCTTGTTTTTTCTTAAATGCTTGAGCTCTCGTGACTATTTATACTGGGGTAGTGGAAGTCACACTTCCCGTGGAGTCTATCACTAACCCGATGACATTCATAGGAGTGATTTTTGGCATATTGGTGGGGTTTTTAGCACAACCTCATAACAGGTGCTCCTTCCCACAATCTGGACAAAAACCTTGAGTTGTCACAAATTAGGGTTATGTAGGTGCAAGCATAGGGCAATCATGAATGAGGTGATCTCCCTCACATTGGTAGCATGGTCCTCTAGGAAATGGACGTCTTATCTACCTAGGTTGGGGCCTAGAGTTAGCATTTGTGTACATGACATTTGCATATTATGGCTCCCAACTAGCTCGAGTCTTCATAATAGTATGACTCATTATGCTCACATGACTGCATATAGTAAGCCTCTAGATTATCGATATGAGTCGAGCCAAAACTGTGATCATTCGGGTCACAATCTGAAAACAATGGTGATACTGGCACTAAGGCTCTATTTAGATTTTCTTCGACAGCTGCATATTTCATTGGGATTACATTGGCTGGAGGAGGAGGCTGTTGTGCTAGCACTGGCTGAGCCTTTGTTGAGCCTGATAGGGTAGTTGGTAGGGTGGTTGGTGCCTATCATATTGTTGTGGTACTGATTTGAATATCTCCATTGTTGTGGATAGTTTTGCCTAATTGCTTGCTTATTATAGGGGCAATCTTGTGCAGTGTGGTTGGTATATCTCCTTTCTATGGTGCAGTATTGGCTATTAGGGTTCACTTGAGGTTGAGCCATGATTGGACACACATTAGCCATATGGTCTCCTCCAGAGGTATAACGCCAAATTCATCTATCTATATGGGTGGCTGGTGACCACATACATCGTTCCTTCTTTATCTATGTATGAACCATTTTCAAATTTCACTATTAGATGTTCTAGTCCAATGGATTGATCTGTTTTTTTAATTTGGACATCAGATCTTCTCAAATTTTCCTCATAAGCACCTAATCAGTTGGTCTTGATGTATTCCAATTGAGTTTTGTAAGGGCCCTCTATTTTTTCTAGGTACACCACTTTAGAACTACCTAGGGGTCTCTCCATGCTATAAGACATCTTAGAGTCACTTGTTTCTAAAGTGAGAATATATGGATAATCACTAAGCTGCTAGGCCCAAGACCTAGTGGTGTGGTTGATGCTAGCCTCGGATGATCTAACACTTCGGCGGTCTCTTCTTAGGTGTCTTCCTGACCTTAGGTTCATATGACCTAATGATTAATCCAATGACCCTTGTACAATCTTGTTGCTAATTCCTTAATATCACTCACTTGTTCCTTTTAATTCCTTTATGATGTATTTCCTTGTCTCAAAACATACATCATAAGGAGCACTTAAGTTTGTCATACTTGATGTTTTTCATCCAACCAAATTAACTTCTCGCCCTTAAGTTGTCCCTTGATTGTAATAAATTGATTCTTAGACTTGAGAATTTAGAGTTTCTTAGAACTTGACTGTTCCTATCGTACCCCTAGTCAATCAAAACCTCTAATCGCACTTAGACTAAGCTAGAAATGGACTGAGGGGGTTAAGAAATTTTCTAACTTCAACTCGCTTCTCTTTGCCGCACTTGTATGCTTAGGATGCTCATTCCGAAGCCTGCACACACTCATCGTTTGCTTTGGCTTCTCCAAGAGCTCTCAACAATCCTGTAAAAAGTCCAAACTTTAGCTCAAGCCTTTGGAATTGCGTAAATAGACGAGCTTGAAAAACGCCATTTTTTAGCACAAAATTTTCAAAAAATTACCCCCTCAATTTTTTCCAAAAATGTTTGTCTATCGTGATAGATGGTGTGTGTCGTGATAGATGCTATCTGTCACATGTGGCTGTTTGTTGTTATAGACAGTTGTGTATCACGATAGACAGTGTCTGTCATGGGTTCTGTTTGTCGTGATAGATGGGTGTCTATAGGTGTAGTTTATCGTGCTATGCATGCAAACACAAAATACTAAATTTCTCTATCTGTTGCAATAGATAGAAGTCGCCGTCTTGGGACCTGTGCAGAGGTTTGTCATACCTCTACTAGCTGTTGGAGATGTTGATACAATTAGAACCTACAACAAAAGCTCAAAAACGCACAAAAACAAATTGCACACAAGCTCTCTCTCCCTCTCTCCCACAAGTGAAATGAGGGGAATGAGTTGGGGAGGGGAATATGACCAAAAACTGAAATTTTTGTGAAGGTGGAGATGGAGGTGGGTGATGGTGAGGATAATGATGGTGATGGAGAAAGTAAGAAAAAACAATGGAAATTAAGGAAAATACCTATGAATCCAATATCACAACTCTACATGTTGCCATCACATGCTTGTCCTTGAAGCATTCTCCCCGGCAACCATGCCAAATTTGGTGTCATTCTAGCACAATGGCAAGTTCCAAAATGAGGAGACCCACCTCCTAATTGTCAATCCGTGGAGATGTGAGGACTAGTATGAAGATTGAGAGCAAGTGAAGGCACAAGTGCGTGAGTGAGAAGCACACAAGCATGCACACACATAGACACACACATGGACACAAGGCAAGAACAAGGAGAGGAACAATTGAATGATTCTATTCAGCCCTTACTTTCATGTACTAAGGAGACATCTGTTAGCTCCAAAGACATGTATGCTACTGTGCTGCCTCTTTTAACAGGTGGAGACTCTAGTCCTGGTCCTAATGAGGCAACTTCTCAGCCTTTGCGGTTTTCATGTGATGATGCAGATCATTCCATTTCTGACGTAGAGTAATATGATGCACTTGTTGATGAGAGAGCTAATATTGAGCAAGCAAAAACTGTGCCAAAATGGCTGGTGGAAACTTTGCATGACAACAAATTAGATGCACCTCTATCATATCGTACTCGTTCACGCTCTCATAGTGCCTCTTTGCATCAGATTTCTATGGTACGGCTGCCTCCAAACTCTATGATGAGACTGAACCTAATTCGTTTGATGAAGCACAAAATTTTGAACATTGGATCGCTGCAATGCAATCTAAATATGATGTTATCATGAAAAATGGTATCTGGTCTTTATATGACTCGCCTCCTAGCAAGAAGGCCATTGGCAATAAGTGGGTATCCAAGCTTAAGTGTAAACGTGATGGAATAGGTGACAAGTTTAAGGCTAGGCTTGTTGCAAAGGGTTATGCATAGGAAAGAGGCATTGATTTTGATGAAACCCTTGCTCCTACTTGCCGAATAACTACTGTTTGTAGCATCTGTGCACTTGCAGCTCATCTTGTTTGGAATGTACATCAGTTGGACATTAAAATATCATTTTTGAATGGTGACTTGAATGAAGAAGTGTATTTTTTTCAGCCCCGTGGCTTTGTGCAAAAAGGGCATGAGAACTAGTTGTGCAGGTTAAAGAAGGCATTATATGGTTTAAAGCGAGCACCACATGCTTGGTATGAAAAGATACATGCATATTTGATTGCACATGGTTTTGAGACCAGTCCAATTGAAAGCACCTTATATGTTAAGCCTGCTAATGATGTGCTTCTGATCATTGTGGTGTATGTTGATGACATGCTGCTCACTGGTCCTCATGACATGCATATTGCTGATTTTTAGGTTGATTTGCATGCCTCATTTGAGATGTCTCATTTGGGGTGTTTGCATCACCATTTGGGCATTCAATTTATGCAAGTTGATGGTGGAATGGCTTGGTCTCAAATGAAATATATTGACACATTATTGTAGTGTTTTGGCCTTGAAGATTATAAGCCTATTGCCACTCATATGGCGACAAGTGTACGATTGAGTCTTCATGATGCTGGAGATGCATTTGATGTTGTTCTCTATGAGCAGACTGTTGGATGCTTGATTTACTTATGCATTACTCGGCCAGATATTCATTTTGTTGTCTGACACATGAGCAGGTTTATGCATTGCCTAGGTGTCAAGAATTGGCAGATAGTTAAGCGCATCTTTCACTACTTGAGTGGTACCCGACTACTTGGATTGTTTTATCCCAAGGGGGGATCACTATCACCACATTTGCATGGTTCTTTTGATAGTGTTTGGGCTGGTTGCTTTGACACTCATGTGTCCACTAGTGGTTTTTGCTTCATGCTTGGTAGCTCATGTATATCTTGGTTGAGGAAGAAGCAGCCTACTGTGGCCACTTCGAGTTGTGAGGCTGAGTAAAGGGTAGCTTTCACAGTGATTCTTGAGTGTGTGTGGCTCAGACTCCTTATGGTTGATTTGGGTGCTAGTCAGTCTTCTACCACCACCATCTACACTAACAGACAGAGCGCATAGGCAGTTGCGAGGAACCCTATGTTCCATGCTCACACTAGGCACATTGAGGTGAATTATCATTATTTCAAGGAGAGGTTCTCTACTGGGGAGATCAGCTTGGCATATGTGCCCATGTAGGAGAGAATTGCAGACCTTTTTAGGAAGGCTTTGTCTAGGGAGAACTTTGAAGCTTTTTGCAAAGCTTTGGGCTAACTTCCTTTTGTGGATTTATTCCACATAGCTTGGCACTTCCTTATACATGAGTGCCAACTCCTTGTTCACTACATCACTCCTAGGGTGGATTTGTTGATACATTTAGGTAGTGATGTATGTGAACACTCTAGGATTGGTGGGGCTCCTTTTTCCCTCTTTAGGAGGTTTTTTCCCCGAGCTTGTATGTACACCTATTACCCTTATGGGCTACTTATCTTTGTACATTCTAGTGGTAATTCATTTATTATTGTTTGTTGAGCTCCAAGCTCCATCTTCTTCCTTGTGTTGTTTGCGTGCTTCCATAGAGTCTAACTCCAACAAGGAAGTGTATGTTTTTGAGCCCCATAGCTTTGTGCAGAAAGGGCATGAAAATGAGGTGTGCAGGTTAAAGAAGGCATTATCACTACATGCTTGGTATGAAAAGATACATACCTATCTGAGTGCACATGGTTCTAAGAATAGTCCAATTGAAAGCACCTTATATGTTAAGCATGTTAATGATGTGCTTCTGATCATTGTTGTGTATGTTGATGACATGTTGCTCATATGGCCCTCATGAGAAGCATATTGCTAATTTTAAGGCTGATCTTCATTCCTCATTTGAGATGTCATATTTGGGGCATTTGTATCATTATTTGGGCATTCAGTTTATGGAAGTTGATGGTGGAATAGCTTTGTGTCAATCAAAATATATTGATAATTATTGTAGCATTTTGGCCTTGAAGACCACAAACCTATTGCCAGTCCTATGCAGATAGGTTTAAAATTGAGTCTTCATGATGTTGAAGATGCATTTGATATTGTTCTCTATGAGCAACTTGTTGGATGCTTGATTTACTTATGCATCGCTCAACTAGATATTCAGTTTGCTCTCTCACAGATGAGCAGGTTTATGCATTGCCCAGTTGTCAAGCATTGGCACGTGGTCAAGCGCATCTTTTGCTACTTGAGTGGTAGCCGGCTACTTGGGTTGTTTTATCCCAAGGGGGGATCACTACTGCCAAATTTACATGCTTTTTATAACTCTGAATGGGTTGGTTGTTATGACACTCTTGTGTCTCCTATTGGCTTTTGCTTCATGCTTGGTAGCTCATGTATATCTTGGTTGAGCAAAAAGCAACCTACTGTGGCCACTTCTTGTTGTGAGGCTGAGTATAGGGGAGCTTTCATAGCAACTGTTGAGTGTGTGTGGCTGAGATGCCTTATGGCTGATTTGGGTGTCGGTCTGTCTTCCACCACCACCATCTTCTGCAAAGCTTTGGGCTTACTTCCTTTTGTGGATTGATTTCACATAGCTCGGCACATCCTTATACATAAGTGCAAGCTCCTTGTTCACCCCATCACTCCCAGGGAGGGATTTGTTGATATATTTAGGTAGTGATGTGTGTAAACACACTAGTACCCTTGGGGCACTTTCTTCCCTCTTTAAGAGGTTTTTTTCCCCCGGCTTGTATATATGCCTATTGCCCTAACGGGTCACTTATCTTTGTACGTTCTACTGGTAATACATTTAATATTGTGTGTTGTGCTCCAAGCTTCTTCTTCGTCTTCTTCCTTCTGTTGTTTGCATGCTTCCACAAATCTTGAACTCCAACAACTTATACCGCTATATTTTGTTTGCACACATAATGCGCATGCATATGCAACATCTTGCACACACACTCACAAACACGTAAAAACACTTACACAATAATAACACATAACTATATGAACATGAAGACTTACACGCATAATTATAGTCACATATAATTGGCATTAATAGGCCTATATGAGAACACATGTTGAAACACATATTTGAGTGAGTGAGCACGTACATGCTTTTTTAGCATTTACACATAAATTTTTACCATTAATGCTCTTTTATGCGCACATTTGTACTAGGTCATTTTGTAGGTGCACATACTTTGTGGAATCGAGAACCGAAGGAACAACTTCATATGAGAACCAAATGAAAGATCAATTACAAAGTTAGCATTTTTAACGATTTCATTTGATTTTACCATACATTTAGTGGAGCTCTAAATTGATGTTTTTTCCTTAATTGTCAGGCTTGACTTTGACTCCCTACTACCACTGTAAAATATCTTATTTGAGATAAGGAGCGCTCGTTTTCTGTAAATAGATTTTAGGCTCTTGTGATTGTCATTTCTACCATATGATCTACAAAATCTTCGATGTATGCATCTAGACACTCATGCTACCTGCCGCCATTGGCCATTTATGTGTTGCTTTAATGTGCTTATAGTAGCAAGCTTTGGGGCTTTAAACCTCTTCCATATGGTCTATTGGAAAAAGAGGAGTATGCTTATCGGACCTAATGAAGGAAGTTTTAAGCACCATAGAAGCAAAGGTGTGACCATGAAGCTGGAGGAAGCCTCTCCTTAAGCTCAAAGGAAGGAAAAAACTTGAAGTAGAGCTAAGTATCTTATGATTATATTTGATTTCTACACTTGATTGCCATAAATTTCTTTATTGTTACATGGAATCATTATAGACGCGTAAGAAAAGGCAAATTCATATTTATCGAAAAGTACTTGAGATTAGCTTCTCAAGTTTTTGCATACATTTGTGCACGCAAAGAATGAATGATAGTCCATTCATCTTGAGAAGGATAGTTTCAATCTAAAGTCCTAAGCTTCCCTTTTGCATAGTTTGACCTTCCCTTTTAATAGAGAAATTTATAGATGCATAAAGGCATGTGTATTTTAAAGATGATGGTAGGAATAGGAAGCATAGTCAATATGATTGTGTATAAGAAAAACACAAGGGCATGAATGCATAAGCATATTGGTAGCAAGGCATTGCATCAATCATTTATGGCATTTTCAAGAATGCAAGTATATGCATTTGAATGTATTGAAGTGAACTTAAATAGATAAGTTTGTGTTTAGAGGGAAGCGATACAACTGGAAAACAAGGGAAAAAGAGATATTTAAATCATGCTAGTTAGGTTCCTTCTACTGATACTTAGGTATTCCCAAAAACGTTCCCTAAAAACTCAATGTAAAGATTATATTAAGTGACGGACGTGTCTTGCTCCATAAATAGAGTTAGACGTAGCGATGAAGATGAAGACAAAGTCCAAAGACTTGGAGTTTCTTCATCAAATAGAATTCAAGGAAGTACCTCTTCCCTTCTCTTGTTTTCTTTTATAGTTATCCATCTTGCGTATTATTCTTTAAGACATGCATATAAAGAGAAAAAGAAAGAATTCTCTTTTGTTATTTTATTTACTCTAATGTGTCCATGCATTCAATTAGGTGAATGGCAATTGTGTCAAAGATCCTTTCAAACATTTTGAAGTTGCAAAACGAATACGAGAGAAGGCTATGCATTCAATAACTTTATCAAGGCATGCATAAGAGCATGATACTATTTAGAAAGTTCCTTATCATTAATTATGCGTAGGGATTGTACCCTTTAGCATGCATGCATAGCTCGCATGACTTCAAATGTTGAATTACACATTGGGCACTCAAGTACAAAAATGCCCAAGAAGGAATTCAACAATGGAGAGGTGGGATGGATCAAATCTACATGAACACCATGGAGGAACTCCAACAAAGTTAAGGGATGGACGAAATTTGATTTCAAGTTAAGTATTCAACCCCTTTTGTTTTCCTTGAAAACCATAGGAAATGCAATGCGTGTCATTATGGACATGAATTTTAAAGAAGATGCATAGATATAGGTGGCAAAGTTGCATGGTCACATTCACCACTATTCATGGAAATGATTTTTATTATGCAATGAAAATATATGGTTTTGGAAAAGAAAGATTGGTAGTGCATAAACATAGTCATAGTTAGGTTTAAATGCAAATGTTGCATTTGATCAAATTGAATATGCAAAGTTGCATGGGAAAATGTGAACCATTCTTTGAATGGACAAAGTTTCGAATTGGAACTTTTGCATGCTTTAAGGAGGGATTCAGTTTCTCAACCATTGCATGTTACACCTTTTTCAATAAGGTGAGGAAATTATGTCTAATGATCAAATCACTGTGAGCTCTGATTTGTCTACTTCTTGTTTATAGGTTTTATTTCACCACAAGGAAATGCTGATCCAAAGAGTCGATAGCTACACTCAGAGAAGACTTGTCAAATTGGAGGACATTGCCCACGAAATGTTGTGTAAATTTAAGAAGTGCAGAGGATCTATGAACCTGATTCTCCATAGATTGAACTCCAGGTGGAAGGTTTCTTGGAATGCTCAGCAATGGCAGCAGAGGTTCTTAAGCCTTTGGAGCATTCCATGCAACATCAAGCACTCTTTTCTTATATGGCTAATCCTCCATGATGGTGTCTTGTGTGGCTCCAAATCCAAGAAAATTGGAATTGCTAATGGTCTTTGTATGTTTTGTGGCATGTGGAGGATCTCCCCCACTTATTTCTAAACTACAGGGATGCTCTCTCATTTTGGAATGTCCTTTTACACATCTGTCAAGGACTAAAGATCACCTTGAGCTGAAAAATGCTCTCCTTGGCACCTGCAACAACTTGGATTTTGTATTCTAGAATCTGTGGAGGGGACAAATTTTATGGCTCATCTGGAAATCTAGATGCCAAACAGTCTTCAGCTGGAACTTCAACTCTCTTCATTTGGCCTTCTTTAAAAGATTCAGGTCTTTAGGTCTGCACTATCTGATTGCCACCAAAGATGCTCACCCTGACAACTTTCAGCTCTCTGCCCACCTCAACAAGTGGAGAGACTTCCTGCTCCTGATGTACGATAGTACCACATTTATGATGGTCCAGCTTTGTACTTAGTGCTACTGTTTGTTTTGGTCCTATGCCTCTGACTAGCTCTTTTGTTCTCTGTCCTACGCTAGACCCCCCTCTTTTATGAGGTATTGTAATCTTTAAGTGGGGTGTACTCCAACAGTAATCTCAATTTTCCTGTTCTCTCAAAAAGAAAGGTACCCAAACACTCAATCAAATTAAAAGTAGACATCTGATCAGAAATCAAATCGAACGCAGACGACTCGTCAAATCAAAGCAAAAGGAAACGTCTTGAGTGCTTCCTTCATTGATTATGTGCATTCCACCATAAGATTCATGTTGACAATGTGCCTTTGATTTTTGTGCATTCTTCTTTGATTTTTGTGGTCAGCATACGCTAGCTGTTCAATGGAGCCTACTTATCGTCATGTGCAACCTCTAAACTTCGACTTTTTCCTATCTTTGAGGAGGAACAAGGTGCGTTATCTGTTTTGGCTGATAAGAAGCCCCACATCTAAACCGATGACCATATTCATTACCTTTGTATTATAGTATTTGCTTTAGACCCTTCACTACATGTACAATACAAAATTCTGCTCATATTTTCAGTCACATTGAAAGTGCACTCACCCAATTGCGTTGTGGAAGAAGACAATGTACAATAAAGCACGGACATTCAGCCACACGCTCATATGACAACTCCACCCACGCACATGACACCTACCCAAGCAACCAAAAACTACACATAAACTTATTCAAAAAGAGAACATATTACAATGGACATAGCTCAACCAAAAGAGAAATCAGAGTAAATGAGCCATCATACACAAACGCTGGAGGGACCCTTTCCATCTACAAAACTGCTTGCTCTCATTACATCAAAGAAACTGTCATCTCTGTAGAGGGCCAAGAAAAAGAATCTATACAATACAAGACAACATTTTGCACAAATTTTCTCACCAGACAGAAGTAATGCTTCCTGTTTTCTTTCTGGAGCATCTATTTATTCCTATTGAGCCAGATAAACCACAAGCATTTACATCTCCAAAGGCAGCAGAGCAAGAGGAGCAAGTTGTACCATTCACCCAAAAGAAATCCTTTAGGAGTGCACCAGCTTGGATAAATGTTTCTGCAAAAGAGATGGAGTACTTCTGAAAAGTTGAAGAGATTTTGGAGTTCACAAAGACATGTTGTAGGCCTTCTTGCTCTCCATATCTTTGACATTTATCATAATCAACATTCCAAAGCTTGACTTTATTGTTAGTTTTGACACGTTTATGAAGCAAGAGCCATTGAAGAATTGATTGGTTGATGCTGATTGGGAAAAACCACGATCCTTTTTAGTTCTTAAAGTCTTTCAACATAATATTAGTAACAACATGGAGTTGAATAGGTCTCTAATGAGTAGAAACTTCAAAATAAGGAGTGCATTCTCAATGAGAGTATTCTTGCAACCATATCAGAGATGAGGGATCTCTAGACATCGTAGGGACCATGATGATCTTGGAGATCCTTCCAAGACATGACGAAGTAAAGCATGATTGTCTGAATCATGTCATTTAAGAAGGAGAGTTCGATTTTCTGATTCCACAAGTGAAAGATGAATGATTAAAATATATTTGGGAGAAATCTCGAGGAACAAGATTGCAAAAGGAAGGTCAATTCCAACCATCACTCTACATTTGGCACTAAATCTAATCATACCTCACAAGAGTCTCTCGTAGAGTGCGGAATAATACCTCCTTTTAAAACTGTTTCCAAACACTTCCAAATTCTGTGGGGTCATTTGAGGTGGACACTACATATGCTTAGAGGCATCTAAAATTAGGATGGAATGGTCGGAAGATGATAGGATACATATAGCAAAAGAGATGAGGATAGCTATTGGCACGAAATGATCAAGTGAAAAATGGGGAAGACTCTTCAGCCAACTCGTATGAAATTGAAATTGGTGGACGGAGATGTGTGGGGGGGGGGGTGTCCGTACATGTTATATTCAATAAGTCTCACCACTTTGGTAATGAGTTAGGAAGCCATTTTGTGGGTCCTTGTCACGTGGGTGTTACTAAGGGAAGGGCAATGTGTTCATCTTCTTGGTAAAGAAATTTTTTTGTGTCCCAAATGTTATAAAGCATATAATTTGAGGCAACGCATCAATGCCGAAAGTTCCTCAACAGGTAATAGAGATACGAGGGGTACATGGCAAGAAGGTCACCCAAAGTTCGGTAGCAAATGCATTTTATTGCCAGCGTGTAACTATGGACAGACATGTACGATCATTCTATGGGTGAGCTAAACGGATGCTCACCCAACTGTTTTTCCTGTTCGCCCATCCGAAAAATGCATACCTTTTCTTATATGATAAAATGAATGTGTTAACTACGATCCTCTACATAGAAATTGGTGAACTTATTGCATGTGCCCATAACAACGGTCACATTGAAAGAAGCTCCCTTAATCATCTATATTAAAAAGTAGTTCTTGGGCTTTGCTATGGCCCTAGGCCCCCTCACGACATCCTTAAAAGTTGGATTAAGATGCATTGGGATCTTACTTAATCATCTATATTAAAAAGTAGTTCTTGGGCTTTGCTATGGCCCTAGGCCCCCTCACGACATCCTTAAAAGTTGGATTAAGATGCATTGGGATCTTACAGGGCTATTCATCAAGCGAATACAATACTTGCAGGAATTTTTTTAAATAAAGGAAGTTCGACCTTTTTTTTTTAAATAAAAGGAAGTTCGGCCTTAGCCTAATCTCCCGGACTTTAATTAAAATAAAGAAAAAAAGTTACAAGTGAATGGGACTAGTGCCCATGGGACCCCCCAAATCCCACAATGCAGGGGAGGAGTATGGCGTGCTAGAGTGCATTACAAATGAGGCGGATAAACTTATCATCACCCTCATGAGGGACCCATTTGGGTTTCAACTTGTTGTTTTCAAAAAGATAAATACAGTGATGTCTAAAGGGTGGAGATCTCTTATCTCGGGAGATTCTTTTACCTAGGAGAAACAAGGATTTCTCGATTGACCATTCCTTAGGAGTTTGGCCAAAATTGACAGCACATCGCTCCCTCCGAATCTTCCAAAGGGTTTCACCTCTGATGGCATTCCACAGCCTCGATGAGCAGCCGACCGCCTCACCCAACATCACCTGTTGCCAGTTGATTTGGCTCGTGAGTCTCAATACTCTGGTCACGTGACACCAGATAACACGGGACTTGGGGCAGTCGAAGAACAGGTGAGCTAAATCTTCGATGCACCGATGGCAATGCTTGCACCATGGCGGCACACCACAAATTTTGTTAGCCCTTGCATTGGACCAGATACCTTTATGCAAGATCTGCCACATGAGAATGGACTTTTTGACCTCAATTAGGGGGTGCCAAATAGACATGAATTTTAGTTCCCACCGAAGTTTGGTCCAAGAAAGGCACCATCTCTTGTTAAGAGTGTGGTGAACATCTTTATCCTCTTTGAAGTTGGGGGTTCTGTATAGCATCTTACCATTGCTCCATTTGAGGCCCTCCAGGCAAGGAAGATCCTGACCGCAAAGAAGGCGGGTGGTTGAGCGGTCCCATGCTAAACACCTGCTTTGAAGAAGAGTCCATTCCTCAAAGGTAACTCTAATTCTCGGATCCAATTCTTTGAACCTAATCCACTGGCTGGTCTCTTGTTTCCAGAGTTGTTTCCACTGTTTGAACCCCTTGTTCCATAATCGCCTTGCAGTTTGGAGGTTCCAAGACTCCACCCCCCTAATGCCGCTGATCGGGAACCAAATGGAGTCATTTTGTCTTATCCTAGACGCCCACTTCCACTCATCACTAATTCTGATGAACTGTTTGGCCTTGTTCTAATTCTTCAATAAGGAACACACGAGGCTAGAGCCTTTAGGGGACACCCGGTGGGGGGAGAACAAAAGTGTGAGAATCCCTATGTCCTTCCAACCAGGATGGCCAACTAGGGTAAGGTCTTCCGTGTTTCTCAAGATCAATTTAGCCCAAGAGGACTCCCTATTGCTCCAAGCCTTGATAAGCCACTTTGCTGCCAGTTTGTCAGCCAACCCAAAAATATCCAAAATTCCCAAGCCCCCTGAGTCTTTAGGGCTAGTGCAAGTTTCCCATTTGATTTTGGGAATCCCCCTCCTATTGGGGTCCCCAGTCCAAAGGAAGTTTTTGCAGATTCTTTCCACTTTGGCCAAGTCCTTCTCCTTAGGTCTCTAGCACGAGATAAAGTAAATAATTGTAGACAGCATAAATGTGTTAACAACCATAGCACGCGCTGCCAAGTTGACTTGCATACCTTTCCAATGATTCAGCTTGCTATCCAGCTTGGATAGCACCCAGTTCCATCGTTGGTCCATTGAGATGTCGAATCCCATCGGAATGCCAAGGAGACGGAAGACTTGACTGCTAGGGATAACTTGACACCCCCGATCCACCAATAATTGGGGAGTAGGTCCGCTAATGACTCTAAAAGTAGTTTTGGCATGGTTGATTTTTGAACCTGATGCCACAAAAAAGGTGTCGAGGCACCACCAAAACACCTCAATGTTGTTTATATCGTTATGCACAAAGGCATTCATGTCATCAACAAAAAGTCTCGCAATCATTTGGCCGTGATTTAGCGGTAGGGAAAGACCCTTGAGATTGCCAGCATCCAAGTGATGCTTTAATAGGCAACTGAGTCCATTCGAGGCGATAGCAAATAGTAATGGAGCCAGAGGGCAGCCTTGCCTAATTGATCTTTTTAAACGAATGGGCTTAGAGAGCTTATCGTTGATATTTATTCTAGTTGAAGCATTTCCAAGAAGAGTGGAAACCATCTTCGTGAACTTTTGGCTGCATCCAAGTTCTTTCAATGATTGAAGAATAAAGTCCCATTCCAATCTGTCATACGCTTTGTCGAAGTCGATCTTAATGAATACCAGATCTTGAGCAGACTCCTCAGCAAAAGCAAGGCCTTCCCAAATATCGACAATTTCTTCAAGTATAGATCTACCTTTGATAAAACCTTTCTGGTCCTCGCACAGCCAAGATTTTAAATGACAAGAGATTCTATTGGCGATAACTTTTGCAATTATCTTGTATCCTGTTTGGAGCATGGTAATCGGAGATTTTCAATTTTGTTCTTATCTCCGCTTTTGTAGATTAACTTGATGACGCCATTTTTAAGACACTCAAGGAGGGCACCGAATGAGAGAGCCTCTTGCCACACGAGACGTAGTGGGGTGGCGACCTCATGTTTGAAGGACTTGAAAAACTCATTGGTGAGGCCATCCGGAGATGTTAGCATCGGAGATGTTAGCATCCAACAGAGCAATCAAGTTCTGTGGGATTCTAGTTTGAGCAACCCTTGAGATGGTTGCCATGGAGTCGCGCCTATGGGGGGAAGGAGGAGTCGAGTCCCCGAGAAGATTGGTAAAGTGCTCGAGGATGATAGATCTATTCTCCACTTCCGTGCAGCATTCGGTTCCATTTTTATCGACCAATAGCGAGATGGATTCCCTAGCTTGTTTCCTTTTGAGGATGTTACACATCTCTTTCGATGGTTTGTCGGCCTTCCCCGCCCACCAGTCTTTGAAGAACATTTGAAGATTTTTCCTTTGAAGCTCCTCCTCTAATCTTAGTCTTCCCCTAATTCTCAAAAGACCTTGTTGGCAGTGTAACTTGCCTTTGTTCACCTCTTCTTCAAGCCGTGAGAGCCTCAGGTACACCGTTTCTCTTCTTTTTTTTTCGGATATCTCTTATAGCTTTTTGGGTCCTGATTAGAATTTTTCGAGTCCTTTCCACCGCACTTCTCCAACACTTAGCCGGTTCATTACAGTATGCAAAGGCTTCCGCCCACACCTGAGAAATTTCTTCGTGGATAGAGGGGAGGGAAAACAATGTCTGACAAGCATGAAACCAAGGGGCTTTCTGGAACATGGGAATCGGTTTTTAAAGAGAGAGTGATCGGGTAGTGGTCCGAGATAGTCAGGTGTGTGTGTTGGGAAATCTAAGGAATACCCCACTGAAGGATGGTGTTCTGATCAATGTAACATCTATCAAGTCTTGCTTTCCTCAAAGAATCCCCCGATTGGAGATTTGACTAGGGGAACCCCTTCCTGTCTTTCACCTCGACCAGGTCAAGATGGAGCTTGATTTTATCCCATATCTCTTTCTCCTGACCGTCAATAATTTTTCCTTTGTTATTCCATCGGTCCTTAGGAAACTCAACCATGTTGAAGTCTCCACAAATCAGAACGTTATCTGAAAGGGAGTCGAGGGAAGTCCAAGTATCCATTCTATCTGCTTCTCCATTAGGGGCATAAATTGAGACCACAGTGAACTTGAAAGGGAACCCGATAGAGGCAGCAATCCAACGATGATTCCCACATTCAAAAGTCGAGGTCACATTGCCAGACAAGGAGTGACTAATACCGATAGAAGCACCCCCCGTCCCCCTAGGGTGAGAAGTGGAGAACCAAAGGTGGTTCGGAGAAATGCATTTAAGTCGTTTCTGGAGATCCTCTCCATCGATTTTAATCTCTTGTAAGCAAATAATGTCAGGGCTGAAGCACATGTCTTTAAACCACTGGCCAAGAACTGCCGCTCTTGACGGGTCAGATAGACCCCTGATGTTTAGTGATGTAAATTTCATTAATCATGGTTGCCCTCTTTGAGGGGAGGGACCCGATCTTTTTTCTTCTTGTGATCTTCTTTTTTCCTCCCAACTTCTTGACTTAGGATCCTACTCTCTTGGACTTGTATCCTACTCTCTTGGACCTTATTCTACTCTCTTGGACTTGTATTAATTAAAAGAAAAGTACAAATCAATGCGACTAGTGCCCACTGATTTTTTTTTTAAATAAAGGAAGTTCGGCCTTAGCCTACTTTCCCAGACTTGAATCAATTAAAGAAAAGTACAAGAGAAGGAGACTAGTACCCACGAGACCCTCGGAATCCCACAAAACAGGGGTAGCTTTTACAAAGTTTAGATGGCATTACAAAGAAGTTTAATCACCCTCTCATCACCCTCATGTGGGGCCCACTTGGGTTTAAGCATTTTTGTTGATCAAAAGGAGCACTTGATAATGCCTCAAAGGGGGGGGGGGTTATTACAATTAGTGATCCTTTTGCCAAGAAGGAGCAACGATTTCTCAATCGACCACTCTTTGGGGGAGTTGCGAAAGTTAAAAGCACATCTTTCTCGCCATATTTTCCAGAGGACCTCCCCTCTGATGGTGTTCCAGAGAGTCATGGAGCAGCCGATCGCTTCTCCCAACAGAGCTTGCTTCCAACTGATATGTTTCTGAAGACTAATTTCCTTTCCGACAATCTACCAGAGCCTGTTGGAACTAGGATAGGTAAAGAAGATGTAAGAAACATCTTCGATAGACCCATAGCAGCATTTGCACCAGGGAGAAATCCCACAGAATTTTCTAACCTTAAGGTTGGTCTAGATTCCACGATGAAGAATTTGCCATAAGAGAACATAATTTTTTGTTTCTATGAGGGGGTGCCAGATAGCCATGAACTTCATGTGCCACCAAAGCTGTGTACATGACAGGCACCACTTCTTGTTGAGGTTAACCTGATAATCAATGATTTCTTTAATGTTCGCGATTTTTGATAGGAAATTCCCATTGTGCCATTTGAGACCAAGCGAGCTCGACATGTCATGCCCCATGAGGAGGTGTACTTTATAGCGGTCCGAGGCGAGACGTCTTCTTTGCAAAGTGTTCCATTCTTCATACAAAGTGTTGACGCTAGGGTCAATATCCTCAACGTTGATCCAGTGGTTTGTGTCTTGTTTCTAGAGATGTTTCCATTTTTTGAAGCCTTTGTTTCATAACTTCTTGGCGTTTTGAATGTTCCAAGATTCCACGCTCTGATGCCATGAATCGAAAACGAGATAGAGTCGTTTTGTCTGATACCGATTGCCCACTTCCAATCTTCACTAATTCTTGTGTAGCTTTTGACTTTATTCCAACTCTTCCATAGGGAGCACATATGATTTGAGCCTTTCGGGAAGACTCGGATCAGGGAAAACAACAAGGTCAAGATGTCAAGATTCTTCCAATTTGGGAATCCCATGAGAGCCAATGCATTCTTGTTTCTGAAGATTAACTTGGCCCATGAGGCCACCCCATTGCACCAAGCCTTAATCATCCATTTCATCGCAAGTTTCTTAGCCATGCACCCAATGTCCAGAATGCCAAGGCCCCCACTATCTCTTTGGCTGGTGCAGATGGACCACTTCATTTTAGGCAGCCCCTTCCTATTGTGGTTGCCTGTCCAAAGGAAGTTTCTACATATACTATCCAATTTGGACAGATCTTGCTCTTTCGGTCTCCAACAAGAAAGGAAGTAAATGGTCGATGATATGAGGAACGTGTTGATAACCATAGCATGAGCAACGAGATTGATTTGCATACCTCTCCAATAGTTTAGCTTGTTTTTGAGTCTGACTAGCACACAGTTCCACCGCTGATCCATTGAGATAGGAAACCCCAAGGGAATCCCAAGAAGCCCAAAAATTTGGCCTTGTAGAATGATTTTACAGCCATGATCAATGAGAAGGTCAGGTTGGCCAGGCTGACACTATCATTGTGGACAAACGCGTTCATATCATCAGCAAAAAGTCTCATGGTGATCTGGCCGTGGTCATGAGGCAAACGGAGGCCTTTGATATTACCAGCTTCCACCTGATTCTCCTCCAGCCTGCTAAGCCCTTCCGTGACAATGGCAAAGCAAAGGGGAGCCGATGGGCACCCTTGTCTAATCGATCTTCTAAGTTTGATCACCTTCGAAAGTTTGCCATTACATTAATTTGAGTCGACGCGTTTCCCAAAAGGGTCGTGATCATCTTCGTGAATTTTTTACTACATCCGAGATCTTTAAGCGACTACAGAATATAGTCCCATTCCAGCCTATTGTAGGCTTTATCAAAGTCAATCTTGAGGAAGACTACATCTTGTCTTGAATAATTTGCAAAGTCGAGACCTTCCCAGATATCTATAATGGTTTCCAAAATTGACCTCCCTTTGATGAAACCTTTTTGGACCTTGCTTAACCACGCCCTCAAATGGCTCGAGATTCTATTGGCTATGACTTTGACAATGATCTTATATCCCGTTTGGAGCATCATAATTGGACACCAGTTCTCTATTCTGTTCTTTTCCCCTTTTTTGTGTATTAACTTGATAATGCCATTGTTGAGACAAGTCAGAAGTGCGCCAAACTCGAGTCCCTCTTGCCAAACGAGATGAAGAGGGGTGGTGACCACGAACTTGAAGGATTTAAAGAGCTCATTAGTGAGCATGTCTGGGCTCGGGCTTTTATCACAAGGGAGGGCATCAATGACTTCAATGATTTCCACTTCTGAGATTGAGGCATCAAGAAGGGAACAAAGGTTGAGTGGTATCCTGTGGTGGGAAACCCTAGATATGGCTGCCATGCAGTCCTATCTATGGTGGGAGAGGGGGGTCGAGGTCCCTAGGAGTCTCATAAAGTGTGCTTCAATGATCTCAAAATTATCTTCATCCGTATTGCCATACATTGCCATTTGAGTCTAGCAATAGGGGGATGGATTCTCTATTTTGTTTCCTTTTAAGGATTCGACACATCTCTTTGGTGGGTTTGTCAGCCCACCACTCCTTGAAGAAATTTTGCAAATTTTTCCTTTGTATTTCTTCCTCGTATCTCAACAGCACTCTGATTTTTTGTAGACCTTTCTCGGATTGAGCTTCTGCTTTGTTCACTTCCTGCTTGAGTCTCCACAGTCTATGATATAGAGCTTCTCTATGTGCCCGTCGAACAGTCTCGAGCATCTTCCTAGATCTAATCATGATCTATCGTGACTTTTCGACCATAGGTCTGCAGCACTTGGCTGGGGATGAGCTGGAGGTGAACACCTCCTTCCACACATCAGTGATTTCTTGATGGACAAAGGGGAGAGAGAAGAAGGTCATTCAGGCATGGAACCAAGGAGCCTTATGGATTTTGGTGGAACGTTGGAAAGCGATAACGATCGGGTAGTGATCTGAGATGGTGAGGTTAGTGCATTGCGAGAGGGAAGGGTGGCCCCACTGATGAGTACTGTTCTGGGAAATGTAGAATCTATCTAGTCTGGCTTTCCTGAGGTCCTCTCCCGCTTGGAGATTTGACCACGAAAAGCCAGTTGAATCTTTGAATTCAACCAAATCCAAGTGCAATTTGTTTTTAACCCACGTTTCTTTCTCCCGACTATCGATGATCCTGCCCCCTCCAAGTTGTTGGAGGGGGTAACTGGCATGTTGTTTTGCTCAGAAGTCATCCTAGGGCTTCCTTTCCTTCTTCTTCGGACTTCTATGAACCCATCTGCATATTCTTCAGGATTCTGGGGGCCCTTAACTTCCTCTTCGTTTGTCAAGCCATTCAATGCCCCTTTGTTGTCTTGAGCATTTCTGGGGGCAATCTTTAATCCTATGACCTTGTTGGCCACAACAAAAGCACGTGTTAGGAAGGTTCTTGTAATTGATGTCTTTCTCCCATACATCCCCTTTGCCCAAGTCCACTTTGATCTAAGATGGAAGTGGCGTGCTGAGGTCAGCCTTGACACAGATTTGAGGGTGCCACCAAGCATTGAACGAGTGTCTTGCACCTTCATAAATGAGACCAGCAATGTCCTCGCGTGAAGCCAACAACTTTCCGATAGGAGAAACAATGTCCCACATGAAGTTGTACAAGAAGTAAGGAAGGTTAGGGAGCTCAACCAAGAGAGGGTACTGGAGATATTTCGATTTGTCGAGAATAAAATCGGGGGCCATCTGAATAGGCACAGGGTCGCCTGCTCGAGTTGCAAGGTTCCAACACTGAGGGCTCGAAACCCCATATCTTCATTCTCAAAGACTAGCAACATGTGACTAGCCGGTAAGAACATACACTTACAAACAATTAACCCATGAAGGAACCACTCATTGTGAAGCCACTGGCGCATGGTTTCGAGCGGGGGCCTGGGCCAAACATTTGACCGATGAGACAAACTTTCTTGAGCTCCTCCTGTGTTGACAGAATTGCGGATCTACTGAGGGAGACCAAGGGAGGTTCAGCACCCTCGGAGGCCCCAAGGGCGACACAAGATCCCCCCTCCAACATAGAGGCCAGGTTACTGATCTCCCTCAGGGGTGGGGCCAGGTTACTTCTCACAAGGGAGGGGTTCGCGAGAGCCATGAAAAGGACCCCGATTTGCATGAAGGAAAGAAAACTCCAAGAAGACCAAGGACCAAGCAGAAAAGCAGAAAAGCACCTTTAGACAAACGGCTGCCCCCTTGATAGCAAAGAAAGAGGCATCAAGGAAAAGTCCCCCTGCACCCGAAGCACGGACAAGTCTCGAGTACATCTGTTAGCTCCAAAGACATGTATGATACTTTGATGCCTCTTTTTACAAGTGGACAATCTAGTGTTGGTCCTAATGAGGCAACTTCTCAGCCTTTGCAGGTTTCATATGATGATGCAGATCATTCCATTTCTGATGCAGATTTACATGATGCACTTGTTGATGAGAGAGCACTTGTTGATGAGAGAGCTGATATTGAGCACGCAAAAACTATGCCAAAATGGCTGGTGCAGACTTTGCGTGACAGCAAATTAGATGCACCTTTGTCATATCGTACTCGTTCAGGCTCTCATAGTGCCTCCTTTGCATCAGATTGCTATGCTATGGCTGTGTCTAGTCTCTTTGATGAGAATGAACCTGTTTCTTTTGATGAAGCACATAATTCAAAAAATTGGATGGCTGCTATGCAATGTGAATATGATGCTATAATGAAGAATGGTACATGGTCTTTATGTGACTTGCCTCCTAGCAAGAACGCCATTGGTAGTAAGTGGGATACAAGCTGAAGCGTAAACCTGATGGTACAGTTGACAGGTATAAGGCTAGGCTTGTTGCAAAGGGTTATGCGTAGGAAAGACGCATTGATTTTGATGAGACCTTTGCACCTACATGCCGTATGACTACTGTTCGGAGCATTTGTGCACTTGCAGCTCATCATGGTTGGAATGTACATCAGTTGGACATTAAAACAACATTTCTGAATGGTGACTTGCATGAAGAAGTGTAGGTTTTTTAGCCCCGTGGCTTTGTGCAGAAAGGGCATGAAAACTAGGTGTGCAGGTTAAAGAAGGCATTATATGGTTTAAAGAAAGCACCACGTGCTTGGTATGAGAAGATACATGCCTATCTGGTTGCACATGGTTTTGAGAACAGTTCAACTGAAAGCACCTTATATGTTAAGCGTGCTAATGATGTGCTTCTGATCATTGTTCTCTATGTCGACGACATGCTGCTCACTGGTCCTATTGAGAAGCATATTGCTGATTTCAAGGCTGATTTTCATGCCTCATTTGAGATGTCTGATTTGGGGCATTTGCATCATTATTTAGGCATTCAGTTTATGCAAGTTGATGGTGGAATGGCTTTGGGTTAAACAAAATATATTGACACATTATTGCAGTGTTTTGGCCTTGAAGACTGTAAGCCTATTGCCACTCCTATGGAGACAGGTTTATGATTGAGTCTTCATGATGCTGGAGATGCATTTGATGCTATTCTCTATCAGTAGCCTGTTGGATGCTTGATTTATTTATGCATTACTCGGCCAGATATTCAGTTTGCTGTCTCACAGATAAGCAGATTTATGCATTGCCCAGGAGTCAAGCATTGGCAGGCGGTTAAGCGCATCTTTTGCTACTTGAGTGGTACTCGGCTACTTGGGTTGTTTTATCCCAAGGGGGGTCACTACCACCAGATTTGCATGCTTTTTCTGACTCAGATTGGGCTGGTTGCTATGACACTCGTGTGTCCACTAGTGGTTTTTGCTTCATGCTTGGTAGCTCATGTATATCTTGGTTGAGCAAGAAGCATCCTACTGTGGCCACTTCCAGTTTTGAGGTTGAGTATAGGGAAGCTTTCACAGTGACTGTTGAGTGTGTGTGGCTCAGATGCCTTATGGCTGATTTCGGTGTTGGCCAGTCTTCTGCCACCACCATCTTCACTGACAGTCAGAGCACATTGGCAGTCGCAAGGAACCCTGTGTTCCATGCTTGCACTAAGCACATTGAGGTGCATTATCACTATGTCAGGGAGAGGTTCTCTGTTGGGGAGATCAGCTTGGCATATGGGCCCACGTAGGAGAACATTGTAGACCTTTTCACAAAGGCTCTGCCTAGGGAGACGTTTGAAGCTTTCTGTAAAGCTTTGGGCTTACTTCCTTTTGTGGAGTGACTTCCACATAGCTTGGCACTTCCTTATACATGAGTGCCAGCTACTTGTTCACCGCATCACTCCCAGGGGGGATTTGTTGATATATTTAGGTAGTGATGTGTGTGAACATTCTAGGACCGCCGAGATACTTTTTTTTCCTCTTTAGGAGGTTTTTTTCCCCCAGCTTGTATATACGCCTATTGCCCTAATGGGCTACTTATCTTTGTACATTCTCTAGTAATACATTCAGTATTGTGTGTTTGTGCTCCAAGCTTCTTCTTCTTCTTCTTCTTCCTTGTGCTGTTCGTGTGCTTCTGCAGACGTCTATCTCCAACAAAAGAGGTAAAGCATCTCAAGGGACAACAGAGACAAAGAGGAGAAGAGTGTTGCAAAAGGAAGAGGCAAAAGAAAGTAGGCCTCAAAAAGTTTCAAAATTAGGCATAATTTTCCTCTTCAAATTTCCATGATATGACATCAAGAGCCATGTTAATGCACTAGAGGAGCCCCCTAGATGCATGAAGCCAAAATATTGTAACAGAAGCCTTATAAAATAGTAGGAATTTAGTAATTTTCAATAAAAGTGTCAGTCTTTTGTGTGAAAGGACCATTTTTAGGGCACATATATATAAGTCACTTGATGACTCTTTGTAAGGACTTTTTGCCATTGTAAGTAATCAAGCTCAAATTTCAAATTTTCCTCTTCTCTTCTACATATTGTCTTCTTCAAGAGCTTGAGTGTGTTTTTCATGCTTGAAATGTGTGTTTAGAAGTGTTGTCTAACCCATCCCCTCTTGTTTTCATGACTCTAATGCATGTGTGAAGCTTGGTGAGTGGTAGAGTTGAAGTAGTGTTTCCTACCAATCGATGTTTGGCTCATAGCTCGAAGTCCATTTGTCATATTTGACTAACAATTCTACAAATACATGCGTCTTGTTGAGAGCTTCACAATCAACCACCATTGACTATATTCGAATTTCAAAGCTGAGAGAAAATTTTGTGCTTACTATGGTTGCAAGTATCGCAGCGTGCATTTCCATTGAAATAAAGAGTAGGAGAGGTAGCTGGGCAGAGTTACATGCATTGTAGCACTGTCATTTCACTTACCATCATATGTGCACATGTCTTCATACACTTGATATGTCTAAATTCCATGGATTGATAACTAAATGTGTATTATTCCACCACTATACACACTTGTGGGTGATTGAGGTATAGTCTGAGTTGGCACAAGTCCCTAAGGCATCACGAATTAGGTATACACACACCATAGGGTTATCTTGGCTATTCAATGACTATGTAGTAATACACTTCTCCTTTCTTCATCAACAATCTCAAGGACTACAAATCCAAAGACTCAACATAGGAGAGCATTTCCGTTTGGACTTTCTAAATTGGCATGTCAAAGATAGAAAGGGTGGGTCTTATTAGATGAACATTTCTTTTTTTAGTATCCACTACGATACTACATGCATCATCGTGATCTCTTAGAATTGTCACCCAATCCCTAAAAAAAATTATTAATCATTTTTATCAGTTTGTGTATATTCAAATTCCTTCACTTGATTGATCCCTTAGTAGAATGTACAAGTTCAATAAGCACTTTTCCTTTACAAGGTAGAAATGTATTTAAAAAATTGCATTGGAAGCACTCAAGAAATGCAGCATATAAGGATCACCCGCAAGAGCTCTCAATGGAGATAAAAAAGCTAACGCAATATTTCGGGTAAATTTTGATCGCTATTTTAATTGAAACGTCATGTTTCTTAATAAGCTTAGAATATTCATTATGCAAATTGAATCCCCTAATGCTTGATGTATACGAGTGCGTGTTCAAATAACGAGAAAATGTTCAAACCGAGCCTTCAATGGAAGTTAATTTTCCTATTGCTTTTGATCGCCATCCATTTCCCTTTGAATGGTTGCACAAGAGCGGCTATAGAAAGTAGATTGTTGTACAATGCTCGGGCTTCTCAGTGGTCCAATGTCGGAGATATTTTAACCTCTACTTCTGTCATAGTTTGGGGTTTCAAAAAATAGGCAAGGAGATGTGTTAGACTATCTTCAACTCAAGATAGCCTAACCGTGCTGACATAAACAAAAGGAAATGAGTTACAAGGTAAAGATGCACTTTCAAATACCTTCAGTTGTACCCTTTGAGAGAAAGATATGTATGTAATTGTCCGCTTCATCATCCTTAAAGTTGTCGCAAACTATCAGGTAACAAATCCTTTAAAACAAACCTACCTTCTTAATATGCCAATAGAGAAGATGGTATCCTTCTTAAGTGCATGTGCCAACTAGCTACTGGTGTAGGCATTGCATCTGTGGCATAGAGGACCTTGGTCATCTCTTTTTCTTGTGCCCTAGAAGTAGATCAATTTGGCAGCCTCTTGCCAAGATTTTGAGCTTAACAAAACAAATCAACTAGAAGCAAGCTCTACTTGGAGAAATAATTCACTTCTTTATCATTTTTAGGAGGTTTTATCATCGATCTAGAAGTTCTGATTGGGTTCTTCTTTGAGCCTTACTCAATTGATTATGGGTCCTTTCCACGCACTCAAGAGTCATGATTGGAAAAAGGACAAAACCAAGAACAAAAAAGACAAGGTCCCTATCCATAAGAAATGTAAATTCATATGTGATACGAAGCAAGAGAATGCGGTGCAGTGGAGGTGAACGAAAAGCTGAGCATGGACGTTGCTGCACTTCTCCGTCGACGCTGCCAACTCTTTCAATAGTGATCATGATATTGAGTGGAAGATGAAGACTAGGTCATGGCTTGCTTCTATTGGTGCATCTTTGGTTGGCTTTGGCTTGACATACAACATATAGCATCATTGCTGCTTGTTAGTCTCGTGAATCATCGATGCTTGTGTCTCTCTATTAAATAAACAAAAGAGAGAAGCGTGGGTTGGTTGAGCTTTGGCCTCTTGAGATGGAGGTCTAGGGTTCAAGTCCCGGGCTAGACATGTTATGGCTTAAGCCAGTTAATCCCAGTTGTAACCAAGTCTCTCTCAGTTGTAACCTTGTCTAATCGCTGCTTTGTGGGATACGGGGGGTCCCGCAGGTGCTATGCCCATTCACTTATACATATACAGTTGCAATTTCAAAGTTAAAGTCCGGGGGAGTAGGCTTCGGCTGAACCTCCATTTAAAGTCCGGGGGAGTAGGCTTCGGCCATAGCACCTGCGGGGGGTCCCGCAGGTGCTATGCCCATTCACTTATACATATACAGTTGCAATTCAAAGTTAAAGTCCGGGGGAGTAGGCTTCGGCTGAACCTCCATTTAAAAAAAAAACAAAAGAGAGAGAGGAGCTTACACGAAGATAGACGAATGATGGCAGAACTCGAAGTTTTGTGTACCTGTTGCGCAGAGAAAGGATTTTGTTCATCGTAGCGCCGTGTCTATTGCCGTTGGGTATGTCGTCTATCGTCGCCTATCGCCGACTATTGTCGTGGGTTGTCATCTATCACCGGTTACACTTTCTGATTTTCTCGAGACTCGGCCTATTATTTATCGCAATAAACACCTTGGCACGATAGATGCTTTGGGTTTGTTGCACAATTGACTGCCCACTATACGATAGACACCTTCAAGTTGTTCTCGGGACTCAGCGATTTTCATGGAGCAGCTTGTTTGGCGATAAACTCTTTGGAGCAAGTGATGCTTTGGCTTTGTTGCACGTTAGTCTCCAAGATTCATGACAGAATTACTTATTACAATAGATAGAGAAAATTTAAATTAAAAAGAAGTGAAAGACTTTGTCTCACGCTGCTCTCCTGGTGGTTGAGCCTCTCGTCTCTTGAAGTGGGAGCGAGGGTTCAACTCCAGTTGGCAGCACTTTTGAGGGACATGTAACCTTGGAATCATGTATCATGTGGCTGATTGCCACTGCATATTCTACCCTGTGGTAGTTGTGACTGCCGTTCAACCCAGCTATGTAAACCCCTGTTCTTGTGGGATAAGGGGGGTCCCATGAGTACTATGCCCTTCCTTGTACAATTGCAATTTCAAAGTTAAAGCTCGGGGAAGTAGGCCTCGACCGAACCTCCATTAAAAAAAAAGGGGTGAAAGAGTTTTTGATTGCACTTCATCGAGCCCTCGTTTGAGAGTTTGAGAATTCTTTTTTTAGAACCTTTTGTGCTAGGTTTTTAAAATATTAAGTGTTTTTTTGGGGGCCTTTCACACTTCAAAGAGTGCATCATATTTAAAGTGAAGCACGAATGATAGTTTTCACTTTTTTGGCATCTAAAGAAAATTGACTTGCTGTCATGGTGATTAAACCCTGAGACGAAGAAATTCACAATGTCGAAAAGGGGCACAAATTTTGGCATTTAATCTGCTATTGAAATCCACCCACCTCTTGTGCTTTGGCCCATGGCCAGATTGATGTGCTCCTTGGTGGTCAGCAATGTGGGACCCCTGCCGATGTTGGGCTCAAGTGAGGCTACAGGGGACCCTCCAGGTGTCACTCCCTCAGTGGTATCTTTAAGCAGGGAATTTATCTTGGTGAAGCAAGAAAAATTATTGAACACATGCCTTATTGGTCAATTGTTTGGCCCAAGGCCCCCCTTGGAGTCTGTGCATCTATGGCTTCGTAAGGAGTGGTTCCCAAGGGGTTTTCTAATGAGATAATGTCAGATTTTGCTCGCAAAACACCTACTATTCATCGACGAGAACAAAGAAATGGCATTTCAAGTGTTGCACGTGGGCACCTGGCAAGTTTGGAGGTCTACCTTATGCTTGTATAAGTGGTTCCCAAATTTTGTCCCAAACAAGTCCAAATTCTTGCGCTACCTGGTCTGGGTTGAACTTCCCAACCTACCTTATTTCTTGTATGACTTCTTAAGGGAGGTTGTAGCACCTATTGGGCGGTCGATGGCCTCAAGGGAGGACGTGCGGAGCTTCATATACGAAGCAGTCAAGTATTCCTTCAACGTGCAATGGCACCCATAGATTTTCATCAAGATTGATCTCAACAAAGCTCTCCCCTCAAAGATTTCCATAAACTTAGGAGAAGGGGAAGTTTGGGAGCAGGAAATCACATACAAGAATTTGCCAAATGCATGTTTTCATTGTGATATTCAAGGTCACATGATCAAAGAGTGTCCTCACAAAAAGAACTCTGCTAAAAAAAAAGAGAACCAAGAAGTGACCAAAGAAGATCAAACTAGAGCACAAGCTTGTCCGTCAGTCATTGAGGAAGAGAAAGAGAAAGACACTAGGGTCTCAGAGACAGACTTAGAAGAAGTTAGATGTAGAAGGAAAAGAAGCCCTTGAGGGTCCTTTGAGATGAACATCACGATCACAGCTCCCTAAATAACTTGTACCACAACTTGGAAAAGGAGATCAATGACTTGGACTTTCCAAGAGGGAATCCTTATGAAGTAGACACTGAAGTTAAAACCCTGGAGATTTCCACTAGCAAAGAAGATAACCAAGAGGGATATACCACTAGAAAAGAGGATGGTTTCACTACTAGCAATGAAGACAACCTGGATAGTGAGAGCTCCGTCATCGAATCAACACTCCTAGAAAAGGTGTTAAATTCACTCTCGCAAAATGAAACTCATAAGTGGAAACAACCAGTAGAAATGCCATGGAAGAGCCCCTTGATGGGTAAGATATGTGGTCAGGACCCCCCTTTCCTAAGGAAAAAAAAAACGAAACGAAGAAGAAAAAAGACAAGGTCCCCGTCCGTAAAGAGGGTAACCATCCATAATGATTATCATATCATTTAATGTGAGGGGGCTGACTGACCTCACAAGAGCGACTATTATTGGCCACTGGCTTCAAGATAAGAGCCTAAACCCATATTTCATTTGTATCCAAGAGATTAAAAACGATGGAGAGTACCTTCAAAAAGGACTCAAACACATCTCTTCGACCCATGTCTAGATTATTACTTCACACCTGAGAGGGACCGGTGGCACAACTATTGGAATAAATAACTTTTGGTGGAGTAGACTTATCAACTCCTGCGAGGATCAGAAACATCGGTGGATCGAGGCCTCCTTTGGGATCCCCTTTGAGTTCACTGTGGTCTGCATGTATGCCCCAAACAAGGAGTTAGAGAGGATTGACACCTGGGCCTCTTTGGACTCGCTTTCCCACAATGTGGTGGTTTGTAGAGACTTAACATGGTGGAAGATCCTTCGGATTGTTGGGAGAATAAGGGGTGTACCATTGATGGTCAAGAGAAAGACATTTGGGAAAAAATCAAGCTCCACCTGGACCTGGTGGAGATTAAAGATACAAATGACTTTTCTTGGTCGAACCTCCAATCTGGGGATGACTTGAGGAAAGCAAGACTCGATAGAAGCTATATTGCACAGAACATTATCCAACAGTGGGACCAACCCAACATCTCTCAACACATTGACCTTGTCATATCGAACCACTATCCACTTATTCTCACTTTCAAATTGATTGCCAAACTCAAGAAAGCACCTTGGTTTCATGCTTGCCCGAAGTCTTTCTCCCTTCCCTTTATCCATCAAGAAATTACCGTGGTTTGGATCTCAGCGTTTGCCAGTGGCACTTCATCGATAAAGTGTTGGAGGGCTTCGATTGAGAAGAGTGATCAAATTTTGGTCAAGACTCACAAGATGCTTCGCAATGTTCCACGGAGGTGGAGAGAGCAGCTTTATTGAATGCTCTGGTGCCCTGAGGAGGAAGTGAAAAAAGGGAACTACCAATACCAGATAGGACTACAGAAAATCAGAGGAATGTTGAGATACGAGGAAAAAATTCAAAGGAAAAACCTGCAAGTATTCTTTAAAGATTGGTGGGCGGGTAAGGCTCACAAACCAAGTAAGGAGATGTGTGGCATCCTCAAGAGGAAGCAAACTGGAGGCTCTATTCCCTTCTTGCTAGATTGTAATGGGGTAGAGTGCAAATCGAAAGAAGAAAACAATGCTATTATTGTCAACCACTTTACTCAACTCTTGGGTGTTTTGATGCCCCTTTCTCCCCACAGGCGGGATTGCATGGCAACCATCTCAGGACTCTCTCCCTCAAGAATTCCGCATAATCTGCTTCAAACTGGGTACAAGATTCTTGCAAAAGTAATTGCCAACATAATTTTTTAACACTTGAAGAGGTGGCTTTGTGAGGATAAAAAAAGATTCATCAAGGGTAGATCAATACTAGAAGCTATTATTGATATTTGGGAAGGTTTGGATTTTGCTGAAGAGTCCAAGCAAGATGTGGTTTTCCTTAAAATCAACTTCGATAAAGCCTACGATCGACTAGAATGGGACTTTGTCCTCCAATCTCTTAAAGACCTCGGCTGCAGTCAAAAATTCACTAAGATGATCACTAGTCTACTGGGGAATGCATCGACACAAATAAATATCAATGGTCAGTTATCAAAGGCTATCAGATTAAAACGATCTATTAGGCAAGGGTGCCCATTGACCCCTCTACTCTTCACTATTGCCACAAAGGGGCTGAGTCATCTTATGCAACATCACATGGAAATGTGCCATATTAAAGGTCTCTCTCTACCTCTCAACCAAGGCTAGATGATCATGAGGCTATTTGTAGATGACATGAACGCATTTGTGCATAATGATTTGACCAGCATTGAAACCTTTTAGGGATGCCTTAACACTTTTTGTGTGGCTTCTGGCTCCAAAATAAACCACTCAAAAACTGCTTTCAAGGCCATCATCGAGCTACCACCCCAATTCTTGGTGGACCATGGTTGCCAAATTATCCCCAGGGGTAGGTTTTTTCGCCTACTTGGTATTCCAATGGGCTTCGATGGCTCGATGGAGCAACGATGGAACTAGGTCCTTTCCAAACTAGACAACAAGTTAGCATATTGGAAGGGCATGCAAATCAACCTCGTAGGGCATGCCATGGTAATTAATACCTTCCTCATCTCCTCAACCATTTACTTTCTCTCTTGTTGGGGAGCGAAGGATCTAGAGCTCAGCAAACTCAAAAGAATCTGTAGAAACTTTTTGTGCATGAGGGACCACAGTAGAAGGGGGTTCCCAAAATTAAATGGTCCACATGCATCAACCAAGAGGATTATGGGGGCCTGGGCATTATGGATATTGTTGGCATGGCGGACAAGTTTGCGGCAAAATGGATCATCAAAGCTTGGTGCAACTATGAGACTTCTTGGGCCAAGCTCATTTTCAGAAACAAGAACAAGATTACGCTGGAGGGCCTCCGTGGTTGGCAAGACTTGGGCCTCCTTACCCTTTTATTCTCCCCAATTCCAATTTCCCCTCAAGGCTCAAATCTTGTGCATTCCGTATGGAAGAGTTGGAACAAGTTCAAACAATTTATCAAAATTAGAGAAGATTGGAAATGGGCTGCTGGTATTAGATAGAATTATTGAATCTCGTTTCCGATCACCGGCATTAGGGGTGTGGCTTCTTGGGACCTCCAAATTGCTAAGAGGCTCTCGATCAAGGGTTTCAAACAGTGGAAACACCTCTGGAAACAAGAAACTGACCAGTGGATCAACTTTCAAGACATAGACCCTAAAGTAAAAGTAAACTACGAAGAATGGACTCTCCTTCAGGGCAGATGCATTGCCTGGGAACGATCAAAAACCCTACTCCTTATTGGTCAGGATATGCTTTGCCATGAGGGTCTGATTTGGCACAACGGCAATTTCTTGTCCAAAATTCCTAGGATCAAGGAGAACATGGACTACCATATCATGCTTAGCAAGAAGTGGTGCCTGACTTGGACTAGGCTACGTTGGGATTCGAAGTTCATGTCTATCTGGCACCCCCTCATCGAGATCAAAAAGTCAGTGCTCATGTGGCAAATTCTCCACCGTGGAATCTGGACCAATCTAAAGGCTAGCGAAATTTGTGGTGCTCTGCTATGGTGCAAGTGTTCTCATCACAACATTGAGGATCTGGGTCACATCTTTTTCGTGTGCCCCAAGTCTCTCCAGCTCTGGCACTTCCTAGGGATTATTTTGAGATTTCAAGAGGAAAGAAGCAAGCACTCCTAGGTGAAGCTATTGGCTGCTCAGCAGCTCTGTGGAATGCTATAAGAGGGGAAACCGTCTAAAAGATTTGGAGGGAGCGATGTGCCTTCAACTTTGGGCACCCTCCTAAAGAGTGGTTGATCAAGAAGTCTTTGTTCCTCCTTGGCAAAAGAATCTTCAACTACAAGAGGTCCCCACCCTTTAGGCAGCATAAAGTGTTTTTCATTGAGAAAAACAAGCTAATATCCAAGTGGGCCCCACAGGAGGGGAACAAGAGGGTTATTAACCTCCTTTTGCAACGCACTCTAAACCCACAAGTTTTGCCCCTACTTGGTGGGATTCGGGAGGTCCCAAGGACACTAGTCCCATTCATTTGTATCATTTTCTTCCCTTTTAATTAAAGTCAAGGAGAGTAGGCCACGGCCGAACACCCTTTGGATGAAAGAACAGTCATGATTGGCACATCTTTTTCATGTGAGCCATTTTGACTATACGTTTTGAAGTGACTGTTTTCTTGTTTGTCAAGTTGATCTGCAAAGACATTATCACTAGACTTACCTCTCGGTGACCTATTATTGCAAATCCCCATTAGCAGCATGAGTAGAAACCTTTTTTTTCCGCAACTTGGGTGCAACCTTCATCATGTCAGCAATGGTTAGAGTCATTACCAAAATAAACATCGTCCTTATCCATACTGTTGGCCACTGAAACATTGTTTTTTTCGTATAAAACTTTATTATCAATGTTTAAATCACCTTCTCTACTCGGGTTTTTAATCATAGGACAATCTCTCTCCCAATGTCTCTCCAGTATAATATTCTATGGAGAGATCCGAGAACTCAACCCATAGATGCACCTTCGATAGTTTGCGACCACAAGGGTTAAACCCCTCATACCACTTGAAGAAAGTCATGGGGGTGTTTTTTATAATCCACAACCCTTCTAAAATGACTTGTAGACGGGGACGGAGGTGATCCTTTGTGATTGTGTGGATCTTTGGCGGCACTTCACGGCCAAATCCTTAGTACATGAAATCAATGGCTGAATAGCATCTTCCACAAAGACAACATCACGGCTAACTAGAATGTGTTTAGTAACCTGTTCAGTACATATGCTGCACACATGACAGCCTCAAGCCAGAAACTATGATGTAAAGCCTCACTCTTAACCATACACCTCGCCATCTCCATGAGAGACCTGTTCTTCCGTTCAGCAACTCCATTCTGTTGAGGTGTATACGACACTGTACACTGGTGTTTTATCCCACGTTCAGCCAAAAATGCATTAAAATCAGAAGACATATATTCCCCCCCTCGATCAGAACGGAGGGTGCCCATTTTACATGCTGATAGATTTTCAGCCAAAACCAAAAACTGTTTAAAGCACATGAACACTTCGGACTTTGCCTTAAGTGGATATACCCATGCATGCCTGGAAAAATCATCAATGAAAGTCACAAAGTAAAGGTAATTTCCAAAAGAGGGTGTCTGCATAGGACCACATACATCACTATGTACAAGCTGCAATTTCTGTGTAGCCCGAACTGAACCATCTTTTGGAAAGGAGGAACGCTGCATTTTGCCCAAAATACAGCCTTCACAAACATGTTTTCCAGGTGCCTCAAGTTTGGGCAAAGAGGACACCATTTCAGATTTCTACAGGCATAGCAAATTAGCAAAATTCAGATGACCAAAGTGTGCATGCCAAAGCTTTGCATTTGACATAGCCTGAGAATCATTTACTGCACATGCCAAATCATTTTCAGATCTTTCATAGTCTATGAGCTTATACAGCCCACGACATAAAATGCTAGAAGCAATAATAACATCGCCATTTGACAGATCATGAACTGTACATCTGTCATCAATAAATTTCACAACCAAGCCAATCTTGGCAAATGCAGAAACTGATAACAGATTCTTCTTGATTCCTATCACAAATAAAGCATATGACAAAGTGAAAGAACTACCATCAGCAGTAGTCAAAATGATCTTACCAACTCCCATAATAGGATAAGAGGAGTTGTTGGCGCATGTAATAGTATTCCCTGTAGGGGTAGGCTTGAGTGAAGAGAAGAAACTATGCTGCGAGGTAATATGTTTGGTCGCCCCACTGTCAAAGTACCAAACATCTGAGTCTACTGTAGACATGCACTGCTCATGAGAAGATGGGTCAAAACTGCAAACAGTAGTAAACGCCTATTCTTCTTCCTGCACAAGATTAGCAGACTCCATTTTTGGTGTAGAGGCTTCTGCAACAACCATTCTAGCCTCTTTCTTCTTTGCCTCTTTTGCAGCCAGTTTTGGACAGTTCTTTATGATATGATCATTCCCTTTACAGTGCTTACAAAACAATTTCTACTTTTCTGATCTCTTCTCATCTTTATCTTCCTTCTTCGAATATGCAGAATTAGCAGATTTCTGCTTACTAGTTGAAGAGCTCCATTTTCCTTTGCCCTTCTGACTAGCCAGGAAAGCTTGATCTGCAACTCACGTAATGGACCTATTTTTCCTGGACTGATCTTCCTACAACAGAACAGAGACAAACTCCTCAAATGATAAGGCATTTGGATTGCCTGTCATCATCAACCAAAGAGTAGAAGCAAAACTCTGATATGAATCAGGAAGACCATTCAGAACGGTCTGCACAAGTGAGCTATCTGGTATAACCTCATTAGCAGAAGTCAACTGTTCCTTCAAGTCTTTGATCTTTGTTAGGAAACTGTCCATAGAATCACCTTCATTCATGTGCTCACTCTCCAATGGTTTTGGAGGTAAGCAACACAAGCCTCATTCCTAGCTTGGTACAATGTGGTAAGTGTATCCCAAGCATCCTTAGTTGTTCTGCTAGAGCGACTATGAGGAATAATGGCACGTTTAATAGACAGAGCTATCAATGCATGTGCCTGGGCATCTCTGCCATCCCAACGAATCTGCTCTGTAGTAGGTGCAGCAGAAACAGCAGCACGAACAGGAATCTACGGAATATCATCTTCGACACCATCTTCATCAGCTCCAGCACTTGTATTTGCAATACCTATAGTCAGAGGTGTAAGAGGACATCTTTCAACACCCTGCACAATGTTCCACAATCCTTTTGCAACCAATACATGTTGCATCATATAAGCCCATAATGGGTAGTTGGTACCATCCAACTTATCCTCAACAGCCAACATACGGAATACATCACTGCTTTCAGCCATGGCCGGTGACTAAAATACCTTGACGCAGAAAATTGACTGTATCTCAAAAAGTTGAACAGAACTGCCCAAACAAATTCCGCTAGACCTGTAGCAGACTTCGAGACGCTTATTCTGGCGAACAAGAACTGGTATATACCTTTGGCACAAAAAGACAAAATAGTCTACACAAGTGCTACAATAGTGCGTTCGAAGGCCGAAACGAGCTCAGATCGTGATTTCGGCACCAGACAGCAAAGCTGTTTTGATCTCTGAAACACCCTAAGTATGCTCACCAAATTTCCTGCGAATCTGAGACTGCAAACGGAGGAGTGTCGACGGCACCCTAGATGAAGCGATGACCTGCTCTGATACCAATTGTTGGAGATAGACGTCTATGGAAGCACGTGAACAACACAAGGAAGAAGAAGAAGCTTGGAGCACAAACACACAATACTGAATGTATTACTAGAGAATGTACAAAGATAAGTAGCCCATTAGGGCAATAGGCGTATATACAATCCGGGGGAAAAAAACCTCCTAAAGAGGGAAAAAAGTGCCCCGGCGGTCCTAGAGTGTTCACACACATCACTACCTAAATATATCAACATCTTTTCTCTAGCTTTTATTATGTGGTAGATATAGTTGTTAAGTATCCTGATAGTAGATTTGTAGTGGTCCATCACCAACACCAGTGGAGGCCTCAAAGGTTTAGAGGCAATGCATACTTCTTTAATTATTTTCCAACACTCAAGGAACTGATCATAACTCGGGCCTTATTGTATTTTTTTTATCATGTTTATTCTTTTCACCACATGCACCCCGTGACTAATGTGATGTATATTTAGTCATGTTTCACTAGAGTTCTTTGCATTGCAGTTAGGATGACCTTGTTTTAATTTCTCTTCACTGCCCACACTTAGTGACTAGAGTGACACATATTTAGTCACCTCTCATTACAGTTCTTCCCATAGCTAAGGTGATCTCTATGCAGTCATCTTTCCATAGAGTTCAACATCCAAATGGGCTGAGCTTTCATTTCTTTATTCGCCTTCTTTGGGTCCTTCTTGTTTCTTGTTGAAGCCTGATGTGTGCCCTGTGGGGCTTTGGGCAAAGGGTGAGTCTTTTATTGAGCTACTTTGCATTTTGATTTTCTTATTATTTTTCTTTTACTGGATTCTCCCTCCACATGTCCCTCCTCCTGAAGTCTGTCGTCTTGACAAGCTTTGAATGGCAACGTGAGTAAGTATGGATAGTTGTTTGCTCTCTTTCATTCAACAAATTAGCTTCACATACCATTAATTCCTTCCATTGTGTGGACTTCACTCTGTCATGTGGAGCTTGCATATGGTCTGCAAAAAAGTTTAGTTCATATGGCACCAATCTAGCATTTAAATTTTTGAACATCTTCGATAATATTTCTGAGTCATTTGAAAAAATCCTATAAAAAATGCTCCTTCAAATGTTTGCATATATGTGCTTGGCAAAAACATGGGGCGAGAATAAATAGTGATGATGGTGAGGTGACTGAGTGTGATAGAAAGATAAAAAATTAATGCATCTGTTCCATGGTTAATACCAATGTAATTCAAAAACGTGTATGTAGCATGTTTGAATACTTTCAAAACTGTAAGGAGCATGTTCAACACTTTATTGCTCATTCTAATGGCTGAATCTAGAACTGTAGCATATCTCAAGAGACAAAATTCTATGGTGCACACCAACTAATCTTTGGTTGGTAGGTAATTGTGTGGTGGCCTTGACAAAAGTTGGTAATTTAGCCACTGATTATTAATGATGCCATGGTGTTGTGCTTTCCAAAACTGCATCCATGGTCTTCTGCATGGTATTGGGCAAAAAGAAGGATGAACTTGAAGTAAATATGGTGCATCCTCTCAATGCATCCATAAAGTAGGATTTTTCTCCAAACATTTTCGTCTCCGAATTGGATCAACTGTATCGAATTCCTCTTGTGTGTATGAAAATGTGTTGGCGCTAAAGTTTAACTACTGGTCTAGTTCTTTTTGCATCGTTGGTTTGATATATTGCCTAGTTTCTTCTCTGAGAAACCTGTACGGTATGTTGAATGGTTTTAGAATTTGATCTAAGTTTTTATTTTTTATTTTTTCTTCCTTCATCACCTTTAGTAATGTATCTTTGAATTGTGTGGTGAGTTGGGACACCAGCAGAGTCCACTCTTTTTGGCTTAATTGTGCAAATTTATTGCACTTTGATCAGCATGTGGTGCCTCCTCTACCATATGTATAGGTGAGTTATTGATAGGGGGAGAAGGAGGATGTACCTCAATCTCCACAATAGCCACTTGAGAGCTTAGAACTAGTCGTGTCCCAATATTTCCATGCTTTGCAATCTGATCGTATAAACTTTGAAAGAGTTCATCTTTATCTTTTATTTGTTATTTGGATGCTTTAAGGTTTTCATTACTTTGTAGAAGGCATTCACCCACCATGGCTAATTGATTTGCATCCTCTTTGCAATGCTCCAAAATCTTTGATTCTATAGCCTTCCATTTATTCTGTAACTCCTTGGTGTTGTGCATGTATTTTCTTTCCCATTGTTTGTGTAGATCGTGTTCCTCCTTTAGCTATTCAACATACTTTTCAACTGGTGCCTTTAGTTCCATTGTATCTGGTTTGGTAATCTCCGGTACTTCTATCGGCTGATCAAGCAGGATCGAAGTCATTAATTCCTTATTTATGAATATCAATATATCTGCATCATCCATGTATATCTTGATTTGTGTTTCTAAAATTTTGCTTTGTTTCATCAGCGTACCTTTTCTATTTCATTTGTCTCGTATTTTTTTGTGATTTCTTTGAGTTCTTCCTTCAGTTGATTGTTTTCTTCAGTGAGATGATTGCACTTCTCCATACTTTCTTTAAGTTCATCTTCTTTCTTTGTAATTTGAGATTGCATGACTGTGCAGATATCTCCTCGCTTAATATTTTGAATCAAAGTGCTTGATCATACTCCTTGTCCGCCTCCATAAATGTTGTTGTGTGTCCATGGACATTTGGATTATTTTCTTCACTATTGGTTTGAGTTAGGCCACATCCATGTTCAACCATGTTTGTGGTATAATGGGATGTTCTCCTATTTTTTTATCTTTGCCTTTCGCAATATGTATTGTTTCATTAAATTGTTGTCCGATGTGAATATGAATGTGTTGTTCATCCTCGTTTACTCTGCTACTCTTCATTGTGCTTCCTTGAAAGGTGATATCCATGGGTGACGGCTCTGCCACCACTCAGATGGGCATAAGCTATTCTTGTTCAATAATTCCTTCTTCTACGTGTTCTTCCTTGAATGCACCATTATATTTTGACCTTCTATATGATCTTCTATGAATTGACGCTTTCTTGTTTTGTTTATTTGAACCATGTATACACCTTCTTTTCATTGTTCATCTTGGTTCTTGCTCTAGTGTATTAGGTTGTTCTCGATAATGATGGCCTTGTACCGGCAAATTGACTTTTCCTTCCATGTACTCATGGGTCTGTTCCAGAGCTTCTTGTAATTTTGCCTATGTTATTGGTGTCAGCTCTGCTAATTGCGTTCCTAGGAGGACATGTATCCTCTTCGCCATTGGAGTTGTGTCTTCTTTAAGAGATTCCTTCAATCATTTTGCTCCTCGCATTAAGGGTTGTGAGCTTGTTCCTGCTTCTTTTGTAATACTCACGCTTTTCCTCTTTTTAGGTACCATAACAATTTTTGCATACTTGGCCATTTCAACAGAAGAAGGCATCTGATGAAGATATTCCCAGATTTTCAATGCATGATAGATGAGCACCATCAAAGCCACACTTTCATTGGGAAATTTTTTGTGGCCCCACTCTTTCTTAGCTTCAAATAAGCATTCTTGAATATAGGGCATCATATTTATCTCATTGCCTAGTTGCTTGATTGCATGGGACAAAAGCTCAACTACTATCTTTTGCAGTGTGGTGTACTAATGTATGATGGTTTCATCACCATGATTTGAGTTTCCTTGTCTTTCTCAACATCCAGAGGATGGCCTTCTAACATGCTCAAGGTGAGTGAAGCTTCCTTGTTCTCCATTTCATTGGATTTTTCCTGGTTTTCCTTGTTCTTAATGGTTTTCTATCTCAAAACAAAATATTTTATTCTATGGCCCTACAATTGACAATGAAAGCACACATTTGGCAAGTTCTTGTATATAACCTCCTGCTCTATGGTTTTCTCTTCTCTAATGAAGATCTTTGTTGAGATATGCTTCGACACAAATATGCAGGTGCCATCTTGCATTGACACAATGTTTAGCCGCTTCATAGAGCCTATGTCTTCTCTCAAGGCCAGACGTCAACCGATGGGCAAAATAGTTTGCCCTCATGAATCCATATAGGAAAAAGGGTAGGTTTGGAAGCTCAATTCAAAGTGGATACCGCAATTGCATTGACCTATTCAGAATAAATTCACAAAACCATTTCAAAAGGCACAAGGTAGCTCTCCATATCCTCTAGGTGCAAATTTGTAATGCTTGGAAGACCATATCATCATTTTTGAAAATCAAGAGAACATGATTAGCTGGCTAAAACAGGCACGTGTTGATGCACAAACAAATTCAATTGCCAATGATTGCACCTTACAATGAGGTTTTAAGAGATGCACATCACACATCATCAAGAGATTTCTCCTTTTCATTTGAATGAGTCTATGAATACAAGTAAAAGAAAATCTTTATTGAAAATGTGACCGAAAATATGAGTAGGATTTTATTGAAAATTTTCTATGTATGATATTCTAGGGCATGTACAAAAATTTAAGATTGGTTCACTTCTCTTTTCAAATGGAAGTTAAACAACACGCTACTCTCCCAAAACTTAATTAATAGAAAGAAAAATTGTACATGTGAGCAGGCCTAGCACCCGTGGGACCCCTCTAATCTCATAAAGCAAGAGTTGCTTAAAACTTGCTAAAACACATTACAAAGAAGGTTGATAACCCTTTCATCCTGTTACCGGTAGTGTCCATGTGAAAGGCCAAATGGCCACGAGACACTTCTTTGTATATGTTCTTTAATAAAACATATAGTGGAATCGTCAGCCATGGACCGTAAGTTCGATCGCATTTGTAAGACCTAAGAGGTATGTCTTTGTGCTCCCTGTGTACTGTGTTTTCTGCATATTCTACAGTCTCTGTGCGGAGTACCGTATGCGGCCTTAGAAGGTCCATTTTCTACTCGGAGGATATCATCCTGGAGCTCTTTGATAAGGAGATCGCACAGTGGTGCATCGCCATCAAATTACTTCACTGGTATCAGAGTAGTTCGACGGAAAAGCTTTGTTCCTTTTGTGCTAGCGAAGCAAGCACCCCCCCCCCCCCCCCCCAAGGATTTCTCCAAGGCTTACGACAAAGGTGGCAACCAAGGCATAGACCTTGGCATACCTTTTCATCCGAGTCACCAAAGTCACCATTGGCACCATTGTCTGCGCGCAAGGGAGGACCTCAATGATCAAGGAATATAGAGGTTCACGGTACTTCCTATGAGGTCACCCATCCTAGTACTGTTCCCCCCAAAGCTTGCTTAACCGTGGCAATCTTTTCCCACTAAGATACACTCCTATGGTGTCCGAAGAAGGGGAAAGACTAAGGTTGACATCATCTTGAACATGTTTTGGTCCCTGAAATCTTCATCCTATACTGTCAAAGCCTATTTTGGAAGCATTTTTGAGGTGTCTTTTGGAGCCATTTTGGAGTACTTCCGCACATAATTCTCTTCACACAGGTCCAAGAACATCAAGAAGAGTGTTCTTTGTACTTCTCCGACAATAAATATCAACCTTTGGGGCTGTTTTCAGCCACACTCATAAAACTACAGGTTTCTTGAAAGGTTTCAATTTTGGTGGGAGTAGCTGTTGCAAAAATTATGCAAGTTTTTTGAGCCTAAAACATCAGAGTTGATAGACACTTGCACGTGTTATTGGCTAGTTTTTGGGCTGTGTATTCAACCTTTGAGTGTCATTTTACTCCATATATTGAGCACATACACACCTTGTACGCTTATGTGGATACCGCTTATGTATGTCCATGTGGTCATTGATATAGTGGTTACGTTCTTTGCATAAAGCCTTTTACGTTTGATAAAGAGAGTCGTGGTGAGGTTTTCTTAACTAGGAGACACCCAGATGTCAGGGTCTCTTTGGTGATGCAGGTGGAAGGCTTACCAAGCCTCGCCATAGGAGATGTAAATAGGTGCTCGATCACTACAAGAAATAGGGGGGCATAGCGACACCCCCGAATTGAAAAAAAAACGGGCACCATCACTTATGCAACACTAGTGTCGCATAAGCCGCATAAGCGACGGTGCTCTCGTCCGATTTTTTATTTTTTCGGGCATTCGTCACATAAACAACGCAAGCATCACTTATGCGATGCTAAATCAGTCCATCGCAAATACCGTGGCTAACTAGCGATGTTATTTGCAATGTTGGTAAACCGACCAGCGTCGCATATGGGACGGTCAGGAATGTAAAAAAAGAAATTCGATTTCTCCCGGCACATTTGTTCTGGGATTTGGACACGAGAGCAAGAAGAGACTGAGAGAGAGAGAGAGAGTGCACGAGAGAGAGAGAGAGAGAGACTCCTCGTTGAAGCAAGCTATGGGCACACACACACTTACACACACATACATATGCATACACACACACACACATATACATACATAGACACATACACACACATACACAGACACACACACACAAATACACACACATATACACACATACACACATAATGTTGCATACACACATGCACACATAATGCATACACATGCACACACATACACACATTCATATACACACACATACACACATACACACACATACACACACATACACACATACACACACATACACACACACATACACACATACAGACATACACACACATACACACACACATACACACACACATACACACACATATATGCATACACACACACATAGAGAGACATGCACACACATACACATACATGCATACATATGCATACATAATGCATATGCATATGCGTACATACATACATACTTACATGCATACACACAGACACACATACACACATTCACACACATATATGCATAGATACACACATAGAGAGACATACACATACATACATTTACATGCATACATATGCATACATAATGCATATGCATATGCATACATACATACTTACATGCATTCATACACATACATAATGCATACATAATGCATACACTCACATACACACACCTATGCATACATACATGCATACACATACACACATAGACACATACACACACATAGACACATACACACACATAAAAACACATACACACTCATAGACACGTAGCGACACATACACATAGACACACACACATACACACACACATATACACACACACATACACACATAGACACATACACACATAATGATGCATACACACACATACACATGCATACACATACATATGCATACATACATGCATGCACATACACACATAGACACATACACACACATAAACACATACACACTCATAGATACACACACATACACATAGACACACATACATATACATATACACACACATATATGCATACATACACACATAGAGAGGCATATACACACACATAGACACATACACACATACACATACACATATACACACACACATACACACACATATACACATACACACACATATATGCATACACACACATACACATACATACACATATACACACACACATATACACACACATATACACACACACATACACACATAGACACATACACACATAATGATGCATACACACACATGCACATGCATACACACATACATACACATATACACACATATATGCATACACACACACATAGAGAGGCATACACACATATACACATACATGCATACATAATGCATATGCATATGCATACATACATACCTACATGCATACATAATGCACATGCATAGATACATACACACACATAGACACGTACACACATAGACACATACACACACATAAACACATACACACTCATAGATACACACACATACACATAAACACACACACATACACACACATATACACACACATAGACACATACACACATAATGATGCATACACACACATACACATGCATACACACATACAGACACATATACACACATATATATGCATACAAACACACATAGAGAGACATACACACACATAGACATACATGCATACATATGCATACATAATGCATATGCATATGCATACATAGATACTTACATGCATACATACACACACATACACATACATGCATACATATGCATACATAATGCATATGCATATGCATACATAGATACTTACATGCATACATACACACACACATACACACACACATACACACATAATGATGCATACACAAACATACACATGCATACACATACATATGCATACATACATGCATACACATACACACATAGACACATACACACACATAGACACATACACACACATAAACACATACACACTCATAGATACACACACATACACATAGACACACACACACACACATATACATACACACATACACACATACACACATAGACACATACACACATAATGATGCATACACACACATACACATGCATACACACATACAGACACATATACACACACATACACGCATACACACACATATATGCATACACACACATAGAGATGCATACACACATATACACATACATGCATACATATGCATACATAATGCATGTGCATATGCATACATAATGCATATGCATATGCATACATACATACTTACATGCATACATAATGCACATGCATAGATACATACACACACATAGACACATACACACATAGACACATACACACACATAAACACATACACACACATAAACATAGACACACACACATACACACACATACACACACATATACACACACATATACACACACATAGACACATACACACATAATGATGCATACACACACATACACCTCCATACACACATGCAGACACATATATACACACATATATGCATACACACACACATAGAGAAACACACACATAGACATACATGCATACATAATGCATATGCATATGCATACATACATACTTACATGCATACATAATGCACATGCTTACATACACATACATAATGCATACACACACATATGCATACATAATGCATACACACATTACATATGCATACATACATGCATACACATACACACATAGACACATACACACACATAGACACATACACATACATAAACACACACACTCATAGACGCATAGCTACACATACACATAGACACATACACATACACACACATATACACACACACAAACATATACACATACACACATAATGATGCATACACACACATACACATGCATACACACACATATGCATACATACATGCATACAAATACACACATAGACACATACACACACATAGATACATACATACACATAAACACATACACACTCATAGACACACACACATACACATAGACACACACACACACACACATATACACACACATATACACACACACATAGACACATACACACATAATGATGCATACACAAACATACATATGCATACACACATACAAACACATATACACACACACATACACACACATATATGCATACACACAGACATAGAGAGACATACTCACACATACACATACATGCATACATATACATACATAATGCATATGCATATGCATACATACATGCATACATACACATACATAATGCATACACACATATACATAATGCATACATACACATATATAATGCATATACACACATATATGCATACACACACACACATAGAGAGACATAGTCACACATACACATACATGCATACATATACATACATAATGCATATGCATATGCATACATACATATATGCATACATACACATACATAATGCATACACACACATATGCATACATAATGCATACACACACATACACACACATATGCATACATACATGCATACACATACACACATAGACACATACACACACATACACACATAAACACATACACACTCATAGACGCACACACATACACATAGACACACACACATACACACACACATATACACACACACATACACACATAGATACATACATACATAATGATGCATACACTCACATACACATGCATACACACATACACACAGACATACACGCACATACATACACACACACATGCATACATACACATACTTAATGCATACACACATACATATGTACACGTATATATATTGATTTCTAACCATTTTGTTTTATATGTTAGGTATTATGGATCCTAGTAGGGAGAGAAAGGCGAAACTCACTCTCATAAAAAGTCTTATGAGAGCAAGATTTCTGTCTGATACTCTAGGGGCCATCATGCGTGATTACGTAGAGATGTCAGATGAGGAGCTAGATTATACGATCCAGATGCTTACCCAGCGATTAGAGGAGGGCTCTTCTGTGGCTCCACATGCAGGAAGAGAGCTATCTGCTCATAGGTATGTTTTTTTTCATAAACTTTTTTAATGATATTATAACACATATTTTTATTTATTTTTATCTATCTATTTTCAGGACACCTATACCACCTCCAAATCGTGATAGCAGAGCAGAGTTGCCTATGAGGACATGCATATGCACCTTAGGAATAGAGTGCGATATAGAGCCAGAGGGGAACATTGTGTACATAGGGAATGGATTGGAGTTTAAGAGAAGAATGTGGGCACTATGCGACTCTTACCTATGCTTTGTCCACTTACCATGGAAGTAAGTGAAAATTTTACATATAAATTGAAATAAATATCTTATGTTTTATTTACATTATTTTTTTTATTTTTTTAGTGAGCATGATGAGACGGATAAAAAGTACGTACTTAGTTCACTTGAGATAGAGTTTGGGACAAGATGGTCTCTTAAGTGGTGTCTAAAAGAGATGCAAACACTTATGGCTCATTGTCGCAATAATGCATGGTATGCACTGCTTTTATTTATATATATGTGTGGATATGAGTATGTGTGTTTATGCATGTATGTATGTATATGAGAGAGAGACAGAGAAAAGAGTGAGACTAGAGGTACAAATACATGCATACACACACATATACATCATACATGCACATTTACACACGCATACACACACATATACATCATACATGCATACGCATAAATAAATAAATAAATCCTATTTCAAAAATCCTAAATTGAAAACACTAATTTCGATATTATGGTTTTAAAACTCCTAAGTTAAAAACTCTAATTCAACCTTTTAGCCATATGTTTGAAGTATATGTACACATTGCATTGATTCCTCCGATGTCCTACTAGAGAGATGTCTCTCCTCCCAACCTTATATATAGCTACTCGAATCAAGGAGGATCATAATATATATAAAGATATATACACATCATGTAGATACACATACATAAATATAAAATGGAGTAGATATATTATGCATCACACATACATGCCTAAACACACACACACACACACACACACACACACACACACATATATATATATATATATATATATATATATATATATATATATATATATATATATATATATATATATATATATATATATATATATATATATATATATATATATATATATATATATATATATATGCATACATATTTACATGTACATATTTACACATAGACATATATACATATATACATGTACACATCACATATACATGCCTACATGCACACATAAACATATATATACATGCGTACATATTTACATGTACATATTTACACATAGACACATATACATATATACATGTACACAATTATAAACACTTGCATATATTACATGAATACATGAATATTTTACATAAATGCATATGCATATATACACTTATGCATATTTAACACATGTATACATATATCACACACATGCAAACACATACATATACATGAAATACATATATATGCATACTAACATATGTATACATATAATACACATGAATACACACACGATAAAAATACATGATAAAAATTTGCTCCTCGAAGATAAAGCTATATATAAAATAATTAGGCATACCCTCGAGCTTCATGTTCTAACTTAAAAGAACATGATTTCATCTCTCTAGTAGGATTCATCGTTATTCAAGTTAATAAAAAAATCTATTATGTGATATCCATTCAAAAGCTTCAAGTTATTGATTGATAACTAGAATAGAATTTACTATCTTATCTGCTCATATGTTTTCATTATTGCCATCATTTTGGTAAGACATCAATATAGTCTCATCTTCATTATCCTTATTGATTTCATTTATTTCTTCTATTGTTAAATCTATGTTCTCATGAATCACATCATCTATTGATGGATTAATATCTATTTCTGGTAATTCCTCTTCCTCATCAGTAGAATCAGAATGTAGAGAATTATCCTCTTCATCAAAAAGATTAGTATCATTATCACGTATAATGATTCTAATTTCTATTTCAGATGTTGATGTATCAGTATCTGATGCTGAATCATCAAGAGGACTTTCTTCGATCTCTCTAACAATAAACTGTTCAAACAATGACCTACCTCTAGGTTGCACATGAATTACTTGCCACCAAGGATAAGCATCTGGGTTTTTATAAAAAAATGCTTGTTCAATATGCCTAGGAAGAATATATGGTTCTTTAGTAGATCGCATTACTTTGGAAGAATCAATTGCCCAAAACCCAGATAATTCCTTTCTTAATGTGGAATTACTACCTTTATACTCAGCTCGAAACCAGTTAACCTTCAAAATGACCTATCAAAATATATAACAACAAAAACCCATTATTAGGTGCTTAAAAAAATAACTAACGCCATAAAAAAAATATAAACTTTTTTCTACCTGTTTGAATGTACGAAATGAAATCTCGTAGATACCAACAATAGCTCCTACCTAACCAATTTTGCTATCTATAAGGTTTGTGTCTTTTAAACTAGTACGTCATAGTTCCTTGAAAGAAGCAACAATACTAGAATCCTTTGTTTTACGTAAAGAATCAATGGCTTTGATTCTAATATGCTATCCAAAAGCCCACATATTAGTGAACATTCGAGCCTGCAAATAAATTCAATTAGTAAATAGAAACTAACATACATATATGAAAAAACTGAAATACATTTTAATATAATTACCTTTCGTTCACAAGTTATCATTTCTCTCTTTGCTGATTTGAGATTTCTTCATTATTTGCATTGGGGTGTTGCAAATGACTATATAGCCAATCCGTGAAAGAAGATATATCTCTAATCTCATTATTATCGAGATTATGTCTATATCTTTTGTTTTTTCGCCTTTTACTTTGGAGATTTTGAAGTTCCTCGTACTCGCTAAGGAATGCTTGCATGCATTTGCTATTATATGCTACAAAAGTAGAAACATCGTTTTTTTCTTGAAATGTAAATAAGAATGGAACCCCCTTACCTGATAATACCTCATCTATTATTTTTGAAGAAGACTCGTTGGTCCATGCACGTGAAGCTTCTTCATGAACTCTTTCAAGGTACTCACTAACGTAATACATGCACTCTTCAAGTATCCAACCCTTTGCCATGGATCCTTCTGGTTTCGCTCTTTGTCGCACATAACCTTTTAATATTCCCATAAATCGCTCGACCCAAAACATCCATCGAGTGTTGACAGCACTTGCAATCTCTATTTCATCTACAAGATGGACTAATAAATGAACCTGAATATCAAAAAATGAAGTAGGAAGTTCTTTCTCCATCAAAGATAGTAGCTCTTTGCATTCATGTTTTTTTTTGTGGGATCGAGTTTTTGTCAATCTCTTTGGATGTTATCCACCTATACATATCATAAAAACAATTATAAAGAAGTTAATTAAAAAATAAAGATATCCAATATTCAGACATATTAAATATAAAAGTATCATAATTACCTTATAAGTGATCCAAGACGATAGATCACATCTCGTACTCCTTTCGTTGTACATCCATCGATAACCAATTGTAAAATATGTTTCAAAAATTTATGCCAGTCATGGGTCTTTAACCCACATAAGCTCTTATCATCAATAGTAAACATGTTTTGAAAAGATGCTCCATATCCTATAGGAGTCTTAATCAATTGAATTCTATTGTTGATAGTTTGTATCTCTTTTGTTGTAAGTACCCAAGGAGCAGGTGCATAAGTCGTTTCTTGTCGATGTCTATCAAAAACTGGCCATAACTTTGGTTTGGATTTTTGATCTTTCAAATCATTCCTTGATGCTGTGGTATCTTTTAGTCCAAGAAGATGCTGCCATAGTAAATAACCAATATTTTTTAATATATGCATAGGTTCAAGACGATCACATACTTTTAACTCTTTCCAATACTCCAAAGAATACCATATTGATATTTTCTCTACGAGTGCCAATTTTCCTTTACCTCTCTTCACATACTCATTATCTGAATCATCACTGAAGATTTCTGATTCTGGATCTATCAGATGTCCATCTGTCCATTTTTTATACCAATCCATAGGCATCATAGGTTTTGGACACTGACCTGTTTCAAGCTTACCATTAAAATGATCGCTTCTCTTTTAGATCTTAATGGATGATCATCAGGCAAGAATCGTCAATGCCAAAGATAAATATGTTTGTTGAGATTCTTACTATAGATTGATCTCAACCAATCACCAAAATATGGACAAGCTTTATAACCCTTAGTAGATATTCCTGCATCATGAAAATGATAAAAATATAATTAGATTAAATCATATTTATTTACATGCATATTGAATAAAAATATTACATCAATACCTGAATAAACACCATATCTTGGAAAATCATGAATAGTCTAAGCCACAATACCACGAACCGTAATATGTCTTTCATTGATGCTTTTCGATACATCAATGACATTAATACCTCTCCATAACTCTTGAAGATCGTCAATGAGAGGAAAAAGATATATATTCCTATCTTTAACTTGTCTTTTGCCTAGAATGTGAAAGCATTAAATGTTCCTTTTTAATGCTAAGATATGGCAGAAGATTGTAGTTTATGACTACCACTGGCCATGTTGACCATTTACTGGATTTCATGGAGAATGGATAAACCCCATCTAATGCAACTCCTTTTTTAGATTCTGTGGATTTTGTGCAAATTCACGCCATGTAGAATCAATATGATGAGAAACAACACTATCATGAGGAATTTTGATTATTCCATCAGTACTTTTGTGATCATGTCCCCAAGTCAAAAGCTTTGATAATTCGGGGCTTTGAAACATATGTCTAATCCGTGGAGCCAATGGAAAATGTCTCAATACCTTTTTTGGGATTTTACCTTCTTCATCCTTATATCGAGGAGATTGACATTTGAGACATGTCAAAGAGTCTGCATATTCACCTCTATATAAAATACAATCGTTAGGACATGCATGTATACATTGATAATCTATACCAAGATTGTTGATTATCTTCTTCTTTCATCATGTGAGGTAGGAAGAATATTCTGACTTGGTAAAAACTTTTCAGATAATAACCTGTAAGTTTATCAAAAAAGGATATATTAAAAAAAGTAAATAAATAAATATACACACACACATACATACATATATATATATATATATATATATATATATATATATATATATATATATATATATATATATATATATATATATATATATATATATATATATATATATATATGCATATAATTTTATATATGTGTATGCTTATGTGCATCTTTCAAAATATTCGTTAAAAATTTGATTGTTTTGGATGGCAGGATACGATTGTTTTGTTTTGGAGGATATGAAGTATGTACCTTCATTGAATGATTTGTCGATTCTATCATATGTTCAGTTTGAAAGTGTGAGAAGCAGGTTTATAATTGCTATTCAAAGAATTTGGCACCGTTTATAGGCCATACGATGGTGACCTAGATGAATCGCATGCACAGAGGTTACTCAAGATAGAGCAACCTGATTATAAGGGACTAGTGCCAGCAAGATTCCTGGGGTATGCAGTAAACCTCTTGCATGTCAATGATGAGCAGCTGAACTTTAGGATACAAAGTGGAAATCATGGTGGCTTGAGAGGATCACTTTTATATAGCTTGTTCAAAGAACTTCAGGTTTATGACACTGAAGTTTTTTGAACAAGCTGTATAAAAGTGATCCTCTCAAGCCACCATGATTTCCACTTTGTATCCTAAATTTCAGATGCTCATCATTGACATGCAAGAGGTTTACTGCATACCCCAGGAATCCTGCTCACACTAGTCCCTTATAATCAGATTGCTCTATCTTGAGTAACCTCTGTGCATGCGACTCATCCAGCTCACCATTGTATGGCCTATAAACAATGCCAAATTCTTTGAATAGCAATTATAAATCCGCTTCTCACACTTTCAAACTGAACATATGATAGAATCAACAAATCATTCAATGAAGGTACATACTTCATATCCTCCAAAACAAACAATCGTATCCTGCCATCCAAACAATCAAAATTTTTGTGAATATTTTGAAAGATGCATTAATAGTTTTAAAAGATGCATGAAAGATTGAGAAAATTGAAAATTATAAATAGATAGAAAATTGAAAATTATACCTTAATAGTGTCAAAACAGATACATTACTCCATCCAAAACGATTTTGAAGATTGAGAATAAGTAAGCTCGCACTTAGTCGTATCAAACGACTTCCTTCATATACATGCTTTAGACATTCCTCTCGAAGATATTTCTCATTTTTAGAAATATCAATGCTCTCACTGTCATTTTGATACCAATCCTCAATAAAATCTGCCATGCCATCATCTTCATCATTGTCACACAAATCTTGTACTTTATCGTCTTCTGAATATAGATCTTTCAACTTTGCATATTGCATAGGATTACTTTTGCGTAGCCTCCTCATGGAAGCTTCTGATAAATGAGGTCTTACTGGTAATTGTGAATGCTATGGATGAATATCATCAATATCATATGTTGGAATCTACACATTTTCATTAGTATTCCATAAATGAATAAAAAGTAAACTTTAAATATAAAATTAAGTATATAACTTATTAAATATGGATAGAAAATTTTTATTCTCTCTAGCTAAAAGGTGCTCTTGGAGGTCTACGCCATCCATAATTCACTAATAGTTCATCACCGGCATGTAATGTAGTAATAGCATTGATAAGTATGTATCTTGATACATCTCTACTCATGTATGGTGATTCATGACTATTTTCACGCTCCTCAAATGTGCAATTACTCCTTGAACTATTATGTAACCCTCGACTACTATTTAATAAACCTGCTATATTTCCATGTGTGTAAGGTCTTCCATCAATATATAATCTTTCATTTTCTGCATGTAAAATCCTTCTACTAGTAAGGGATGCTGCGTTCAAGCATATTCCATAAGTACTCATGCTTTGAACATAACGTGAAAGTCGATGCCAATCTCCCCATCCATATATAGGACCACAAAATGACATAAGAGTGACTTCAGAGTTCGGAGGCACATACAAATCCTCTACAATAAAGAGACCGCGACCGACATTAGTAATAGTGGATGGAGCAATCATATATCGATTACCCCAAAAGTTGAAAACCTCTCCATCTAAAGGAAGTGGTCCTCTATTCCATCCTCCATATCTTCTTCTATCATATGTTTGTACTAAAGAACGATCACGAGCTAGCAATGGATACTCTCCAACCGTTTCAGTCTCTAAACCAAGAGGTAGAGGATTTCTAGAAACCTCTGCTTGTAATTAATGAGCAGCAAGTCCATGACGTGTACGAGGTATATTAACATTATGAGAAAACTTATCATCATCATCATCATCAAGCAAGTATTCTTGTATATTGTGGGATTTGAACTCAAGACCTACCAGCTAGGAGTATGATGGGCTAACCACTTGCCCCAAAAGCCATGGTTGAGGATTACTTCCTAATTCTCCCTCTTAGGGTGTGGTTCAACCATCTCCTGCGAGTCATATCTTGAGTCTAACACTCTCTTCCCCTTCTAGAGATCATTGTCCTCAATGATCAATCCTTGGTCTCCCCTTGGATTGATGTCCTCACCCTCGCACAGTCTCTTGAACCATCTTGTCCTCAACCTTGGTCTCTTGAGCCTTGCCTTTCTGCTTCTTGGCCACTTTGCCTACAGACTTGCCTTGCTCTCAACCTTGGTGTCTTGAGCCTTTCCTTTCCACTTCTTGGCCACTTGCCTACGGACTTGCCTTGCTCTCAACCTCGGTCTCTTGAACCTGGTTATCAACCATGCTAGGTATCTTGGATCTCCAATCTAGTGTCTCCATTGGAATGCTCATTCCGAGAGCTTTCCAACGGTATATTACACGTCGAAATCCGACCTACAGATTGGGAGATACACTCAAATCTTTGTTAAGCTTACCTTTGAAATCGACGTGCGCGCCTTCCTTCAACTTCGCCCAAGCCTACTTCCTATGCTCTGATACCAATTGGATTTGAACTCAAGACCTACCAGCTAGGAGTATGATGGGCTATCCACTTGCCCCAAAAGCCATGGTTGAGGATTACTTCCTAATCCTCCCTCTTAGGGTGTGGTTCAACCATCTCCTGCGAGTCATATCTTGAGTCTAACATATATTAATAGTAATTTGATTTTGTATGTGATTTTTAAATAAAATAATGACATTAATATATATAAAAAATACATACCCAAGCATTATCACGTTGACCAGATGATGGTGCACGCTCAAGTGTACCATACTCTGCCTCATGTTCAATACATTCCAATCGTGGTCTTCGATATGTGCCATAACAAGAGTTACACCAACATATAATATGCTCTTGATAGTAAAATTCATCATAATTTCTATCGAAGGACACATGTGAGGTCGTTGCATGGGTAGGAGGTGGTGGAGTACCCTCTAATTGATCAGAATCTGCACAGAATAAGAAACAAAAAAATATATAAGTTATGTATCCATCAAATATATTTAAAATTAAATGTTTGATATATTTACAGCATAAAGTCCTTGCAGGATGAGGAGATGTTGGTGGAGTTCCATCTGATTGATCAGAATCTACAAATAATTGTATTTGATATTAATAATCTGATTATCTACATACACAAAAAATTCACATATACATATTTACACATACACACATATTCACATATACACATTTACACATACACACATATTCACATATACACAACTACACATTATCATGGGATAAATGCATGTATTTTGTATGAATGAGTGTATATGCATGCATGTGTGTGTACATATATATGTGGATATGTATATGTGTTTATGTTATATGTATGTATATGTGTATATGTATACATATATGTATGCATATATGTTTGCATGTATATGTGTATGTGGGTATGTGTATGTGTATGTGTATGTGTATGTGTATGTGTGTGTATATATGTGTATGTATTCTGATTTTTTTTTTCTATTTGAGATTAAATTAACAGTAGATATTGTATGGTGAAAAAAATAAGAGGCGAGCTAACATACGAGCTGAGTCGTGATAGTTTTTTCGTAGACAGCTACGTCTTCAAGAGTCATTTTCTCAGCAGTCTTCAAGAGTCATTTTCTCAGCAGAAGGTACACAAATTAATAGTTTATATTTATGATTTTTATATATTTTAGTAATTTTTTACATTTAATTTATGTATTTTTTTCTTAAATAAACAGGCCACTGCAAAGAAGAGAGTGGAGTCGGGCCACACATCGCACCTAAGCCAAATGGGCCATAATGGTTTTGTAGCTACATTTGTAAGTATATGTGTTATTGTGAGTATATTTTTTATTTTAGTTAAAATGCAAGCAACTAATATTTTTTATTTGTTTCAATGCAGGAGAAGGATTATGGCCGATATCCGATGAAACATCAGATCGAGTATGCTACACATTTTGGATATCGGCGTTTGAGCGAGTATATGCAAGATCATCCTGATGCCTTTGTGAGTATTATTAAATTTTATATAATTATTTTATTTTTATGAATGGTTTAATTGTTTTATTTATTTATGTGTGTTATATGTAATACATGAGTATTATGGAGAGACAGATATGGATGAGGTGGAGAGACAAACACAGGAGGGACGATCTCGATCATCACAGGGTGATCATGACGATGAGGATGAGGAAGATCAGGATGATCATGATACTGCTGATGATGATGATCATGATGATGATGATTAGGATTTTAGTTGATTATGACATTGGATTATATGTATTTACATTGATATATATATATATATATATATATATATATATATATATATATATATATATATATATATTATTTTTTTTTCATTTCAGTTATGTTTTGAATTGTGTGTATGGTATTAAGTAATGAAGAGTTTTGTTCTATTGATTGTTATTATTGTTTATATTAAGCATGTGTTTTAATACTTTAATTATATAATTCATTCATATGTGTGTACCTAAATGTATATGTATGTGTGTGTATATGTATGTATGTGCATGTGTATGTGTGTGTATATGTATGTATGTGCATGTGCATGTGTAAGTGTATATGTGTGTATGAGTATGTGCATGTGCATGTGTATGTGTGTATATGTATGTGCATGTATATGTGTAACTCTATGTGTATATGTGTGTATGTGCATGTATATGTGTATATGTAGGTATGTGCATGTGTGTGTGCATGTGTATATGTGTTTTATTACTTTAATTATATAATTCATTCATATGTGTGTACCTAAGTGTATATGTATGTGTGTGTATATGTATGTGTGTGTATATGTATGTATGTGCATGCATGTGTATGTGTGTGTATATGTATGTATGTGCATGTGCATGTGCATGTGTAAGTGTATATGTGTGTATATGTATGTATGTGCATGTGCATGTGTAAGTGTATATGTGTGTATGAGTATGTGCATGTGCATGTGTATGTGTGTGTATGTGTGTGTATATGTATGTGCATGTATATGTGTAACTCTATGTGTATATGTGTGTATGTATGTGTATATGTAGGTATGTGCATGTGTGTGCGCATGTGTATATGTGTTTTAATACTTTAATTGTATAATTCATTCATATGTGTGTACCTAAGTGTATATGTATGTGTGTGTATATGTATGTATGTGCATGTGTATGTGTGTGTATATGTATGTATGTGCATGTGCATGTGTAAGTGTATGTGTGTATGAGTATGTGCATGTGCACGTGTATATATATATATATATATATATATATATATATATATATATATATATATATATATATATATATATATATATATATATATATATATATATATATATATATGCATGTATATGTGTAACTCTATGTGTATATATATGTATGTGCATGTGTGTGTGCATTGTATATGTGTGTGTACGTATGTGCATATATATGTGTATATATGTGTATAATGTATGTATATGCATGTGTATATGTATTCCACATGCATGTGTATGTGGATGCATTTCCATTTGCATCCATGTGCATGCATGTGAATGTGCATGCATCTGGATGTGCATATACATGTATTTGCGTATATGTTAATGTGTGTATGTGAATATATATATGCAATAATGCATGCATGTAAGTCTTTTTATGTGGTGGTAGAAATGTTTGTGCATATGCATGTGTATATGTGTGTATGTCTAAGTGTATGTGCACATGTATCTGTGTGTATATATGTGTGTGTATGTGCATGTGTATATGTGTATATGTGTGTATAAGTGCATATCAATAAGTGTGAGTATGATATCTAATGAAAATAACACAAATCAAATGATATACAAAGAATAGAAATTGTACTTATAATAGTTAGCCATACTTTTTGCTTGGTTAGCTTCTTAAATAACCTGCAATAAAAAGAGAAAGAAGAGAGAGAGAGAGAGAGAGAGAGATATTTCAAAGAGAGAAAGATGTAGAAAGAGAGAAACAGAGACAGAGGGAGACAATAAGAGAGAGCTTAGGCAAAACAACAATTCTGCATATACTTGCTTCAGCTCGTAAGCGTAGCGCAAGTGCGAATGTTGGAGAGTTCTTTGATCAGATGCATGAAAATGCCGATCGAAGAGCCTCCAATGTTTTAATTTTTTTCCGTCAACAAACCGTCGTGTAAGCGATTCTACATGTCTAGTTGTGTCGCATAAGCGACATAAGTTTAGCATCACATAAGCGATGTTAGTAACCGTCGCTTATGCGACATAACAAACCATCCCTTATGCGATGCTATTTAAAACCGTCGTGTTAGGGATGCGTTAGGCGAGTGTCACAGACCCCGTCGCGCCACAAGTCGCAAAAAACATCGTTTGGTGCGTCGTTTAATCGACGGTCCGCATGCGATGCTGTTTACGACACATTTTGCAATTTTATAGTGACAAAATTCTGTCGCCTTAACCGTCGCTATATGCCTGTATTCCTTGTAGTGGATAAGCCTAGTTGGCTTTTGTTGGATAACTGGTTATATGCAGTGGAGACAGTGATTCACTATGCAAGAAAACATGTCAATACTTGTAGTTTTATGATATTTTGACACTATCCATATGCTCATTTTGCAAAGGATACTCTGCCAAAATGTTTCCAGATTTTTTGTTCAGTCAACTATACAGTGGCTGATTTACTCCTTGATACACTTATTTGTTGGTGTTCGGACTCTTCTAGCTCCATTAGCATTCTATTCCGTTCTCTACCATCATGGCATCAAAGGTCTCAGGCACATCGGTGGATCAAGGTCTAGTGCTAGTGTTCCGAGGAGGAGCTATAACTTGCAGGGCAAAGACCATTTTGAGATCCAAAAATTTGATGTCACAAACTTTGCTCTATGGAAGAATCAGATTAAAGATGTGTTGATTCAAAGGAGGCAATGGAAGCCAGTAAATGGGATTTCAAAGAAGCCTGTTGACATGGATGAAGATGATTGGGATGAGTTAGATTAAATGGCCAGGTCTACCATTCGCTTGCACCTGGTAGATAATGTTTACTTTATAGTATTAGACTGTGAAAGTGCAAAGGAGCTTTGGAAGAAGTTATGTGATACATATGAAAAAGAGACGGCATCAAATAAAGTGTATCTTATGAGAAAATTATATGAACTTTGCATGAAGGACACAGATAGTGTTGTTGCTCATCTAAACGAGTTTGATGCTATATTCTCCCAATTATAGGCTCAGAAAATGGATATGGATAATTAGATGAAAGCAATATTGCTGTTATGCACCTTGCCATCATCATGGGATACGTTGTGCGCAGCTATTAGCAATAGTGCACCTGGTGGTAAACTCGTCTATGATGACATATGCGGAGCAATCTTGAGTGAGGAGATTTGTAGAAAATCTATAGTTGGCACTCAAAGTGGAGATGCATATAATGTTCATGATGCTTACCAAGGAAAGCAACGTGGCAAGATCAAGAACAAGGAAAAGAATGGTCAACAAAATAAGAGAAGAAGTAAATCAAGGAAGAGGGATATGGAATGCCATTATTGTCATACGAAAGGACATATGAAGAAAGACTATTATGCATTAAAGAATGCTAAAGGTAAAGGACAGAATGTTGACGGGCATGTTAAATAGTTATGGCCTGCACCATCTACTTTGATTGTGAAGATTGAAGAAATTAATGCTATTTTTGATGATGCTGATGTGTTGATTTGGCATGGTCATTTGGGCCATATATATCGTAGTGGAATGGAAAATCTTTCTCGTTTTGGTTACCTACCTGTGTTATCTTTCTCTGATTTTTCATTTTGTGAGCATTGTCAATATGGAAAGCAAACCAGAAATGTGCATAGAATGCACATTGACTCTTCAATTCAGTCTTTAGATCTCATCCATACAAATGGGTGTGGTCTTATGCCCACTAGGTCCTTAGGTCTTTCTCTTTACTTTGTCACTTTCATAGATGATGCTACTAGAAAATTTTGGGTATATCCTATCAAATCGAAGGACGACGTATTCCCTACTTTCAGAAAATGGTTTGCTTTAGTTGAGACGAAAAAAGGAACTAAGCTTAAGGCTTTACGTTCAGATAATGGGGTTGAGTAGAGCGATTTGTAGAGAGTTTACACCTCCTTATACCCCAATACAGAATGGTGTAGCTAAAAGGATGAATAGAACTATTCAAGATAGAGTAGTTTCTATGTTGCATCATAAATCTCTCACAAGGCTTTTGGGAAGATGCAATATTGATTGCAATTCATGTGATTAACCTGTTACCTAGTATTGCCAAAGGTCTAAAAGTGGCACAAGAGTTATGGATAGGGAATCCACCATATTATGATCATCTTCGAGTTTTTGGGTGTGAAGCATATGTTCATATCCCTAAGAGCCTTAGACAAAAGTTGGACCATAAGTCAAAGAAATGCATTTTTCGTGGATATGGTCGAGAAGGATAATTTGAATATCGCCTATGGGATCTTGAAACACGGTTAGTGATCAGAAGTAGTAATGTCATTTTCAATGAGTCTAAGACGCATAAACAACCCATTAAGGAGGTTGAAGTCAAAAGAGTGGTGTTTGAGGATACTAGTCCTCTAGCCAGCATGCATAAAAATGCTACACATAGGGATTTTCAAGAGAATCTCTGATCAGATAAATCTGCACATGTTTCTGTTGAGTAAGCATTGAGATGCTCTACACGTGTCTCACATCCACCTGATAGATATGTTCCAGGTTTAGATTTTGTTATGCTAATAGATGCTGGTGAGCCTTCTTGCTACAAAGAGGCTATGTAGACAAAGGATCATGTCAAGTGGGAGCGTGCCATGACGAGTGAGTTCGATTCTATTCACAATAATGGTACTTGGGATTTAGTACCTTTGCCAAATGGCAGGAAAGCTTTACCATGTAAATGGGTATATAAGTTGAAATTCACATCAGATAATGCTTCTCCAAAGTATAAAGCATGACTTGATGCAACGGGTTTTAAGCAACAACATGGTGTTGATTTTGAGGAAATCTGCTCTCAAGTGGTCAAGATGACTACCCCATGCATGTTGCTTGGATTCGTTGCAATGGAGGACTTAGAGTTAGTCCAAATGGATGTGAAAAGTGCTTTCTTGCATGGAGATCTTAGAGATGAGATCTATATGGAACAACCAGAGGATTATGTAGTTCCTGGTAAGGAAAGTCTAGTTTGTAAGCTCGAGAAGAGCTTGTATGGGCTTATATAGTCCCCTAGACAATGGTACCAAAAGTTTGATGTTTTTAGGAAGTCTCAAGGCTATTCTCGAAGCAATGAGGATCACTGTCTCTACACAAAAAGATGCTCAGATGGCAGTTTGATTTGTTTGATACTTTGTGTCGATGATATGTTGATTGCTGGGAAGTCCTCTTATAAACTTGTCAGTTCTCAAAAAGAAGTTGATTCAGACATTTGATATGAAGTATTTGGGGGATGCCAAACATATTCTTAGCATGCACATTACTCGTGATAGGAGTAAAAGATGCATATATTTGTCTCAAAGTGAGTAGATATCCAAAGTACTTCACAGGTGCAATATGCAGGGTGGAAAGGCATTGAGTACACCTTTACCCACATATGTGAAATTGACTAAGGATGATTGCCCCAAATCAGATGATGAAAAGGAATTCATGACCAAAATTCCACATCAATCTGTTGTTGGTAGTCTCATGCATGCTATGGTAGCTACGAGACCAGACATTGCATTTGCAATGGGAGTTGTGAGCAGATATATGTCTAATCCTGGCAAGAAACATTGGGAAGCAGTCAAGATGATTTTGAGATATCAGAGTGGCACTAAGGACAAGTGTCTATGCTTAGGTAGAGAGAAAGCATCCATTATTGGTTACAAAGATCTTGAGTATGCTGGTTCTGTAGACAACCATAAGTCTACATCAGGGTACATTTTTCATTTTGTTGGAGGTGCTATCTCTTGGAGATCTCATCTTCAAGAATGTACAGCTCTTTGCACCATAGAACCAGAGTACGTTGCAACAAGTGAGGCATGTAAGGAAGCATTGTGGCTTTTTCATCTTGCTTGTGATATGGGTTTACCTCAGCAGGTACCTCGTTTGCTCAGTGACAGTCAGCGTGCCATTGCTTTGGCTAAGAATCCGGTCTATCATGCAAAGACCAAGCACATTGAGGTGAGATATCACTTCATTAGAGATTGCTTAGCCACTGAGCGCATTATTATTGAGAAGGTTCACACTCGAGATAATATTGCAGATGCTTTGACTAAAGATCTACCACACGATAGCTTTTGACATTATTGTCACTTGATGGGGGTTACTTGATTCTGGATCTTACACAGTCACTTGTATACTGTGTCACATGCCCATCAGATGGGAGGTATAGTTTGTATACTTACACTCAGGTATTCTTTATCATTGTTTATTTTTCTCCCATAGTTACTTTGCCTATTTAGCCACGGACTGTAAGTTTCACCGCATTTGTAAGACCTAAGAGGTCTGTCTTCGTGCTCCCTGTGTACTGTGTTTTTTGCGTATTCTATAGTCTCTGTGTGGAGTACGGTATGTGGCCTTAGGAGGTCCGTTTTCTACTCCGAGGATATTGTCGTGGAGCTCTTCGATAAGGAGAGCGCACTATGGTGCATTGCCATCGAATTACTTCCCATCTGCCTCATGGGGGGCCCACTTGCTTTTAATCTTGTTTCTCTTGAGGAAAAATACTCTGAGATGTCCAAAAGGTGGGGACTTCTTACAATTCGAAATTCTTATGCCTAAAAGGAAAATAGATTTTTTGATCAATTGTTCTTTAGGAGGGCTACCAAATTTGGCGGCACACCTCACTTTCCTGATCTTGTAGAGGGCCGTGCCTCTTATAGCATTCTACAATACTAAGGAGAGGGCCTTGCCTCTTATAGCATTCCACAATAGTGAGGAACAATTGATCGCTTCACCCAATAATGCTTGCTTCTAGTTGATTTGTCCTTGTAATAATAAGATTCTCCCAAAGGCGTGCTAGATGCATTCACTTGGGGCATGAAAAGAAGAGGTGTCCCAAGTCCTCATTGCCATGAAGGCATTGTTTAAACCATGGAGGGGCTCCATAAATTTTGTTAGCTTTTACATTGGTCCAAATTCCTTGGTGGATGATTTTCCACATAAAAGCTACTTTTTTATCTGAATAAGTGGATATCAATGTGATTGGAACTTAAAATCCCACCTAAGACTTGACCAAATTAGACCACCTTTTATTAAGCCTGACATGAAAGATGTTTATCATTGTCAAAGACATATAATTGTTGTGCAAGGTTTCTATTGTCTAAAACAATTTTATTGGTCAAGATAAGGATAAGAAGTTCTCCATGTTAGTGATTAGCTATATAGATCAATAATGTAGAAATATTAAAAAGGGGGAGAACCTTGGAGAACATAACCAATTCAAGCGATACGAGGCAATGAATGTTCTCCAAAGGCCCTTATCACTTGAATTGGATGTCTTTCTTTTTTTATGTAAATGGGACATGTATGAAAAGGCGTGATCGATTCAAGCGAGAAGGACCATTTGAAGTTTTTGGACTACTCTCATCACTTGAATGGGCCATGCCTTTTGTGTGAGTGATTAACAAATAAGAGCATCAAGGGCAAGAATAGTAAAAAGTGGAGAAGATTGGAGGACACGACCAAGTCAAGCGATTAGGGGCATCGGAGGTTCTTCGAGTGCCCTCATCGCTTGAATTGTTTGTGTCCTCCAGCCTTCTCCATTTTGCTTCACAAGCCCAAGTTTTGAATTTATATATCACCAAATCATGATATAGCATAAAGAAATTAATGGTAAACCACTTATTAACTTAGTTGTGAGAATAAAAGAGTAAGGAGGCCCAAGTCCTTCCAACTAGGAAGGCCCACCAATGTAATCACGTTCTTGTTTCCAAAAAAAAGCTTGGCCCAAGAGGTCTCATAGTTGCACCAAGCCCTGATCATCCATTTAGCTACCAACTTGTCAACCATGCCTTCAATATCCATAATGCCCAGGCCCCCACAATCCTTTTGGCTGATGAAGGTGGACCATTTAATTTTGAGAACCCCCCTTTTGTTTTGATCCCCCATCCAAAAAAAGTTTATGTAGATTCTTTCCAATTTGCTAAGCTCTTGATCCTTCAATCTCCAGCAAGAGAGAAAGTAGATGGTGGAGGAGATTACGAAGGTATTAACAACCATGGCATGCCCTACCACGTTAATTTGCATGTCCTTCTAACACGCTAACTTGTTGTCTAGTTTGGAAAGGACCTAGTTCCAATGCTGCTCGTTCGGGACACCAAAGCCCATCAGAATACCGAGTAGGCAAAATACATGACCCCTGGGGTTAATTTGGCAACCATGATTGGGATTTAATGATGGCTCAAAAAGCAGTTTTTGAGTGGTTTATTTTAGAACCAGATGCCTCACAAAGGTTTCAGTGTTGGTCAAGTCATTGCACACAAATGCATTCATGTCGTCGCATGATCATTTGACCATGGTTATGTGGTAGGGAGAGCCCTTTAATGTGGCCCATTTCCATGTGATGTTGCACCAGGAAAACGAGCTCCTCCATGGAAATAGCGAAAAGCAAAGGGACCAACAGGCACCCTTGCCTAATAGAGCATTTTAATATGATGGCCTTCAATAATTGATCGTTAATATTTATTTTTATCGATGTGTTCCCCAACAATGTAGCGATCATCTTGCTGAATTTTGGACTACATCTGTTGGGGGATTCTTAGACAAGAAGAAGTTTGAGGGTGTGTAGGAGAAAAGGAAAAGACCAAGAGAGGAAATACACCTTGGAAGCTTCTACCGATTGATTACAGTAAGACAATTACAATGTTTGAAGCACAATACAAACCAATACTTCTGTGCACAATCCCACAGAGTGCTCGATGACAAAATACCAAATATCCCAAAGTCTTCTTGTCGCTAGCCTCCTCTGCACCAGACCTCCACCTGCTTCAAGCTTATCCTTGTGCACACCTTGCACGAAGCTTCCACTAAGGGGGAGGAATGAATACCTTCTATCGGCACGCGCACCCTGCAAGGAGACCTTGAGATCCTTGGGGGACTAGCTTAGCACTCTCTGCACAATCCCTTAGTCACTCTCCATGCACTCCTTCACTTCCACTTCTCTACGTCGCACACTACTGGTGACTCTTGCACTTCTCTCTTTTGCTTCACTTAGACTATGCCTCTCTTGCTTACTCTAGCCTTCCAAGAATAGTCCTTGCCTTAATTTGAGTGTGTCGATCACGTACGCTCCTAACTGCAATAGTATCTTGGTGCTCACTTTGATGTCCCAAGATTTTCTTCACAAGTGGCAGCCAACGACTCCCTGTTTTGTCCTGTATTGACTTTAGACTAAAACCAAAAAATTTAATTGGGGGCCATACTTTCTCCTATGCGTACGTTGCCGCTTCACATACCTTCACATTTCCTTTTAAGTCTACACTTTTGCACATAAGAGAGGGTTCACCTGAACCTTCCAAAACACTTTGAACCTTAGGGAAATTAGAGAAGATACCTCTCCAACCTGCAACCCACTTTCTCCAATTTACCCTTTGTGGAAAATTAATTGTGCACTACCTGTGCACTTTGACATCTGCACTTTAGCACTTTGACTTTGCACCTATTGACTTTGACTTTGACCTTGTTGACTTTGACCTTTTGACTTTGACTGTAGTTGACTTTGACCAATATGACTTTTATGGGCTCAATAGTTGCCCACCACCTAATGTGCTCTCCGTCCCGGAGAGCTACAGCCAAAACTCTGAGCATATAGGACACCATGATAATGGAGCTGCAAAAACTTGAAGAGGACATCTGAGCAGCAACCAATTCCACCAAAAGCAGGATAGAACAAGCACCAGAGAAGAACCAAAAATTGGATTTTGCCATGGAAAAGCAAAGGGTTGCAATGGGAGGGTAGAAAGGAGTAGGAGGGGAGGGCTGAGGGGCGGGGATTGAAGGGATAGGGTGGGTTAAGGATGTGGCTGGGCAGATTGGTAAAGGCAAGGCATGGGGATATGATGATGGGGTCTGGAGGGGGTGAAAATGATCAAACAGTAGAGCTACAGAGGGTGCATGTGGGAGATTATGAAACATAAGGTAAGACAAGGTGAGAATAGATCATGTGGACAATGTGGTGAAATAAAAACATGTGATAATTTTGTTCAAAACATGTGGGTTTTGACCAAAAGTCAGAGAAAAAGTTGGAATTTGAAAAAATGAAGCCAAAAACTGAGCTTAGAGGTGCCAAAAAACATGAAAATGACTCTATTTTTGTAAAAAACGGCCAACCGAGGCGTGATCCAAAGCCAAAAGCTTTGAGCCATAAAAATTTAAAAAAAATAATATATATAAATTTCTTTTTTTTTTAACGCCCATACAGATAAAAATAAATAAAATAAATAAAATAAATAATAAAATAAAATAAATAAAATAAAAATAATAAAATAACAAATAAGAAAATAAACAAAATAAAATAAAAAAATAAATTTGGGGAGGGGAGGGGGGTGTGTCAGAACGGGGAGGGAGGGGGTGGTCGGTGGGTGGGGGGGGGGGGGGGTGTGTCAGAACGGGGGGGGGAAGGGGGGAGGGGGCGGGGGTGGGGGGGTGGTTGGTGGGTAGGGGGGGGGGGGGCGGGGGTGGTCGGTGGGTTGGGGGGGGGGAAGAGAGAGAGAGTTTTTTTTTTTTTTTTTTTTAAACCCCTCAACCCGAATAATCATGGGGGGCCTTTTTTTTTAAGGAAAATTACCCAAAAATAGAGAAAAATGAAGGAAAAATCCAAATAAATGCCAAAAAATGGCCAAACAAATCTGAAAAAATTCTCATGAAATAATCTACAAGGATAGGCCCAATTTCCTTCATCAAACCACAGAGAGCCTCCTTTTATTCCTCCTATGTGGTAAGAAAATGATATCGGAAAAGGATAACAAATTCTAGAAAAATGCTAAAAATGCTAGAAAAAATTTCCAAAAATACCCAAAATCTATACTTTTGCAGAGGTTATTAAATGCCTTCTAGGTTTGCCAAAACTCAAGGAACAAGTATGAAATTGATAAGGAAAACTACTAAAACTGAGCAAAATGAGATGAGAAAGCTATGTACAACCTGGACAGATTTTGCAGTTCGAGGTGATCCATACTTCTTCAAGTGTGTTGATGGTAGGCCTTGAGCCTTGATATGTTGACCAGTGGCAAGGCCTCTCCTTTCAGTGTCTCTAACTCCACAGCACCCCAATTTAGCATTGTTTTGACTCGATAAGGTCCTTCCCAGTGTGGAAGCCATTTTCCTCTCAATTGTGTATGAAGATGAGGTCTATGGAGAAGAACTAACATGCCTGATTCTATGTTGTTGTTCCACACATGTCGATCATGTGCCTCCTTCCTCTTCATTTGAGTCTCTATCAATTGTTTTGTTGCTAGTAGACAAATCTCCTCCACTTTATGTAGTGCTCCAAGCCTCTAAGAGACATCACAATCTTTCTTGCCCTGCATGAATGCTATTTTAGGTGATCCATGTAAAAATTCAAAGGGCTCTGTTACTCTAGCACAATGGTGAGTTCCAACGTGAGGAGATACACCTCATAAATGTCAATCCGTGGAGACGTGAGGACCGGTATGAAGACCGTGAGCAAGTGATGGCACAAGTGCGTGAGTGAAAGCACACAAGCATGCACACACATACACACACACGCGCACAAAGTAAGAACAAAGAGTGGAACAATGGAAGATCTTAGATTACACAAGAGCTCTCTTACCAAGCTGAAAACTACAACAAGCTAAACCCAAAAATGAGCTCTCCAGCCCTTTTTATAGTTTTTGAGTGGTTTTGGCCCTGTCCAGACCTAGTGTCCGGCCGTTCTAGGGCTTATTTGGGGGCTCAAACGGAATCTAAAAATTATGAAAATTGGTAGTATGATACATCTAATACTCCTCAAGCTCAAGGACTCCTTGGCTTGAACAAAATGGAGCTGTAAAAATAGAAATTGGTATTTACAATGATATTTAGTGATAAAAATCACTATTTTTATAGGGATTTCTTCTGAAAATTTGACATGTGAATCTTGGAGCTCCCTACTTGCTCCTTCTTCTCGTGTGTTCACTTCCTTGATGCGCTTCCATGCTTTGTCCTTGATCTTGAGCTGCAACACTTCCCCCCCTCTTGAGTCTGTCGTCCCTGACAGACCCTTGTTGTAGTGGTTGTTCCATGTAGTACTTTGAGAGGTAGTGCCCTTCATGTATCAACAGGATCGGTCCATCTTTCCAATGTAGCTTGGTCATTTGGCTGGTTCTTCACTGTGTCATTCTGCCTTTGTATGGACTTCTTCCTTGTATTCCAGCTTGATGGTGTCTTTGTGAGCTTTCAAAAATTGTGAGCTACTCAAAAGAGGTTACCAATGTGGATTATGAGTAACCCTCATGGTGGATTGCTTCTGCGCTTGTTGTTGTCACCGTGATGTCCGCTGGTTCTTCCAAAGATGGTGTTCTGAGTTTTCATGCCCAGTACTTGTAACCCAGAATGGATGATGGATAAATATATTAGTGCATGGGTTGAAAACATTAGGTGCCTTGTGCACGGCCTTGTAATGTGGCCCTATGTATGCGTACTTGGGAAATGCATGGGAAGAAGTATGGTGCAAGAAATTGGGTCTTGAGCAAAGTGCTCAAGGGTATGCCGGCGAAGAGGTTTCCTAAGCTATCATGGTTATGGTGTTGTTGAAGCATGCCTATCTTACCATGTTGAAAGGTCTGTCGATCTTTATCTCTTCGTGTTGTACTCCATCATTGTGTTTGACCACTGGCTTGTCGTTTTGTTGATAGATGGCCTTGCTGCTGGATGAGCTTCTTCAAGCGCACGGTCATGTCTCCTCTCTTTGTCTTCTTTTTTTTTTTTTTTTTTTTTGGAACAATGGCATAAAACAAGAAGAAGGGCGTTAGTATCAATAAAATATTGTACATGTGTCACATGTGCCTGGGATTCGCAATTGTGTCTATGCATGGCCGTGTAATGTGGCCCTAGATTAATGCATACTTTGGAAATGCATGACCGGAATTGTGCAAAAGGCAAGGTTATGCCATAGGCACATGGTTGTTGTTGGTCGAGGCTTTTTGATATTAATTCTAGACTTGATGCAATCTTTGTTTGGAGATGTCGATTGAATCTTGCAATGATGTAATCCTTCTTATGGGGATCCATTTGAGAATGGTGCGTGGCTTTGTGGAGATCACTTCTGGCCCCTTCATCGTGGAATGGTTTCTAAACGTTTGCATCCAGCGTGGTTGGCTCTTTGATTTTATGGAAGCTGCTAATACTTTTGGCTTCCAAACCCATACCCTTTTCGGTTGCCTTTTTATGATTGTCGAAGAGGTGGGTTGATGTGCTTTGGTTCTTTGTGCCTGGTGTTGAGCCTTGCTTCTCCTTGGCGTCTTTGTGGAAGCTTTGCTTGGGAGGGAGATTTGTGGTGTTTGTGCATGTAAGAGTGTCTTGTGTACCCACATTTGTAATCGCCCGTATTGAGCTGTAACTAACTTCTTTGGCACCCAAATTCGTACGTTATCATGGTCGACCTCCCTCGATTGCTTTGGTACCCAAATTTGTCGAAGACCGTAGGATTGAGCTGGTCCTGGCTTCTTGATGCTTCTTTCAGCCTGGTTGGCTTGCCTCACTGGAAAGGGTTGTGGCAAAGCTGGTGGTTGTTCTTCTTTTCGTACCCAAATCTGCTGCATTTTCTGAGCTTCTTTCTTCTTGAATTTCATCTGTCTTTGAGCTTGTGCTTCCATGATTGAGTCCTTTTGCTTCGTAGGGTTATTGACGCACACAACATTTTCTCTATGAAGATTAGTTTCAGGAGAACTAAGAGAATGTGTGACCTCTGGATTTGTGAGCATGCAATTGTCTAATTCTAATGTAATGCATTGTTCGTGTACCCAAACTTGAAGAAGTTGACTTCTTAGGTTCAAGTTGACTGCATGGTCATAGATCCAATCTTGACCTAAGACAAGTGGCTCTGTAAGGTCCGCATCATGACACACTAGCATTTTGACTTTTATTGGAACATCTTGAAGGTAGATGGGAAGTTCCACCTCGCCTAAACAAGGGATTTCCACACCTCCCAATCCTATGAGATAGGCTTCTATAGGCTTGATGTCCAATTGTAGGTCTTGGCAGTATAAAAGTCTAACTGCACTAGTTGCTGCACCCGAGTCAATTAATGCTCTCACGGTCTTTGCATTCTTCCCTTGCCCTAGCGCTATGGTCACAAATGGACGTCGATCAATTATTTGAGAAGCAGTTAGGTCCGATTTTTGGCACATGTCCATGTGATATTTTGGAGCTTTTGTGTTGACCTCTAGTCCTAATCGTCGTAACTTATTTCTTCTGATGCGTTCTCTTGCCTCTGCTTGTGCTTCTTCTCTAACCCTTAACTCCTCTTCTTTTCGCTTCTTAGCAGTGTTGAGTCTCATTAGCATTTCCTCTGTAAGAGGTTCTTGATATAGCTTGACTCGACAACCACTGATATAGTTTGGTAAGACATCGCCTTCTAGTGTGGCCAATTGAACTGCACCGCTAGTGGAAATTCTATTAATGATCATGGGTCCATATCCTCTTTTTTCCAATTTACGGGCATGTTGCTTTAATGTATAAACCAACACTAGGTCTCCCTCTTTCAAGCCTTTATCTTTGATGTCTGCATCGAAGTATGCCTTTTGCCGTTTCTTTGCAGCATAGATGCCTGCCGCTGCTCGTAGCCTTGTCTCACCTAAGCGTTCTAGATCAAAGATCCTCGAGGATAACTCGTGTCCATTCCAGTCATGCTCTTGTGCTACTTTTAAAGTTGGGATTAGGAAATCCAATGGTAGCACAACATTCTGTCCGAAGACCATCTGAAATGGGGTGGCATTGAGTACCGTTTTATAGGCAACTCGGTAGGCCCAAACAGCATGATGCAGTTGTTTGTCCCAATCAGAGCGTTTGTTATTTACGAGTTTTGTCAATACGTTACATAGGATCTTATTCGTGCTCTCAGCTTGTCCGTTAGCTTGTGGATGATAGGGGGCAGACTTCTTATGTATCACCAAGAATTCTTGGAGAAGATTTTCAATGACTTCATTCAAGAAGTGTGTGCCTCTATCACTTAATAACTCGATGGGTAATCCGTATCTCGTGAACACGTTCTCAAATAAGAACTTTGCTGTTGTTTGAGCATCATTCTTTGTTGTGGCTTTGACTTCTACCCACTTTGTGAGGTAATCTATGGCTACAATAATATATTCGGCATGGGAGTTTCTAGCTGGGGGATTAATAGGACCTACAAAGTCTATACCCCATTTTGAAAATGCACGCCCTCCCATCATTGGCCTCAAAGGCATCTCATCCTTTCGAATCGGGTACTGGGCACGTTGACATGTGTCACATTTCTTCACATAGGTATGTGCATCCATATGAAGAGTGGGCCACCAAAGTCCTGAGAATAGAATAGACTTGATTACTCTGTCAGGCCCAAAGTGTCCACCTGCCACACTGCTATGTGCAGTTTCTAAGACTCTCAAATAATCTGATTCATGAACGCACAATCTTAAGTAACCATCTTTGCCTCTTCGGTATAGGTTATCTCCTACTAAGGCATAGTCTTTAGCCTCTTGCTCCATGCTCCGTTTTCTTGCTAGACTAGCCTCCTTTGGTAAGGTTCCTGATCTCATGAATTCTACCAATGGAGCACTCCAGTTTGGAATTAATGACACGTGATAAAGGGTAGCATGCTCCATTGGGGGTCGCTCTTTGCACATTGGACAATTCTTCATCCACTCATGAATTTCTTTATCCATACTAGGCCAATACACCCCTAAACGTTTTAGGTTTTGCAGTGTTCGTTGTTTAGAATAGTGATTCCCTAGAAATCCTTCATGGGCTTGTTGCAACCAACTACTATGCTCATCATCCTCGACACAACAAGCTAGAACACCTTCCGTGTCTTGTTTATACATGCTTCCTGCCAATATTTGATAGCTTTGTGACCGCACAATTTCACCCCTGTCCGTTTTCACCTTCTTATTTGCGGGTCCAAAGGTTAGGACTAGTACCAACTTGTTTGCCCATTTAGGGACAACTTCTAGATTGAACAGATAAGCATCGGGCAATTCATCAGACACTCCTTGCGGTGGTTCTCCTGAAGTGATGCAAGAAAGGTGATCTGCTCTGAGGTGGGTCTTACCTTGCCTAACAACCACTTCAAAGTCATATTCCATTAGTAAGAGGAACCATCTTACTAAGTGTCCCGTGTTGCAAGGTTTATTGACCAAGTATAATAAAGCTTGATGATCAGTGAAAAATTTGAACTTGTTGGCCAATAGATAGTGTCTAAACTTCTTCACAGCATATACCATGCCTAAACCTTCTCTTTCGGTTGTGGTGTAGTTTCGTTCAGCAGCATTCAATTGCCTGCTAGCATATGCTATAGGCAAATCTAAATTCCCTTCACCAGTTGGTTGTGACAACACACATCCTATTGCATAATTGGATGCATCCACGTGTACATGGAATGGCTTATTCCAATCAGGAGTGGTCAGTATCGGTGCTGTGCACAAGCGTCTCTTCAGCTCATTGAAGGACTTTTCGCATTCGTCGTTCCACTCAAAATTTGTCAACAAGGCATAAAGAGGTTTGGCTATAATTGCATACATGTGAATAAACCTACGGTAATATCCACAATGGCCCATAAAGGCTTGTACCTCTTTAACATTCCTTGGTCTCGGCAACTCCGCTATGGCTTTTACTTTATCCTCATCTGTTGATATTCCATTCTTAGACACAATATGACCTAAGATTTTACCTTGACGTACCATGAATACACACTTCTCTGGGTTCAGACACACTCGATATTCTCTACACTTGTTGAAGATCTGTCTGAGCTCAGGGATGTGATATCTCCGTTCTTGGGAATGAGCACATAAATCATCCACATATACTTCTAAGCTCTTTCGCAAGAACTCTTTGAAGACATGACACATGAGTCTTTGGAATGTTGCAGGTGCATTGGTGAGCCCAAATGGCATCACACGAAATGCAAAGATTCCCCACTCTGTGGCAAAAGCTGTTTTATGTTGATCTTCTGGGGCAATGGCTACTTGATTGTAACCTGAAAATCCATCAAGGAAGCTATAAACTTCCTTGCCTGCAACACGCTCCAATAAATGTTCAGTGATGGGAAGCGGATAACTATCTCTTATCGTGGCGGCATTAACTTTTTTAAGGTTAATACACACACGTAACTTTCCATTCTTCTTGGGCACCACTACAATGGGGGACACCCATTCTGTATGCTCAATCTCATAGATAAATCCAGCTTCAATCAATCTATCAATTTCTTCTTTTATTTTGGTTGCATAAGTGTCATTATATGTGTAGGGCTTATGTTTGGTGGGCTTGGCATCTGCTATCATGGGAATCGTATGAGAACAAATTTTCGGATCTACTCCCTTCAAGTCTCTATAGTGCCAGGCAAACACGTCCCTATATTCCCTTAACAAGGCTACCAATTCTGCTTCCTCTTCTCTACTTAGGTCGTCTCCTATGTATGTACATCTCTCTTCATTCTCTTCGATGGTGACTATGATTTTTTTGGTCTTTTCTTTATTATCATATGCTTCTCCTATTGTGGCCTCTCTCTGAGGCATTCGTACCAAAATTTTTCGGTCTTCCACTTCATATTTCTTGAAATTTTCTGGTACTTCAAATAATTGCTCCTCTTCCCCTAGTTTCACTACTTTTCTTTTCTTTTTCTTTTGATTGCCTTCACTCCCATCCTTTGAATTTACCGTTTTGATGCTTGTGAGAGGTTCTTCCTCTTTTTGTGTAAATACTCCTATGTCTTCTAGATAGTGCTCCTCTGAAATAAAGCAACTATCCATCACAATGGACTCTAGATCATCATCGTTCTCTTCTTCTTTTATGACATCACTAGAGTCACATTCTTCTAGCAAGGATTGACACATGAACACTGAAATATCATATCCCTCCTCATCACAATGAGGTGTCCATTGTTCTTCATTAACTGCAATGTCCATGGGAGCTAAGATTTCTGCCCAGCCATGAGGCTCAAATTCCTCATCTGGAAATATCATTGGCGTATAGGCTGGGTCTTTAACTGGTCTATCTCCTTGAGAAGTTCCTTTTTCTCTCGCTTTTAGGCGTTTCTCCTCTTCCTTTGCGACCTTGCACATCCACAAATGAGTATCTTCATGCATCCAGGATGTCTGAGATGAACTTTTAGAATGCACAGAGATCGAATCTTCTTGCTCCTTGTGGATGGAATTCCACTGTAGGGGTGGTACATCTCTGAAGGTGTAATCCTTCAAATTGACCTTGGTTGTGACCCCTAAGCGCTGCAAGTACAAGGAGTTGGTGCCCCAATCCTGTACAACTTGCAGTTGTCGTAGGAAGGGCCTCCCTAGGATCATCTCGTAGACATTATTTTTCTCAAAGTCACATATAGCAAATGTGTGTTCAAACTCTACACCACAAGTGGTTAGAGTTATCCCTTCGAGCAATCCTAGAGGTCTTTCAAAATGACCGTTGGCCATTTGAAGAGTCATTCTAGTTGGTCTTAATGTGGGCTTGCCCCATCGCTTCCACAAGGAGGTGGTTGCAATAGCAGCCCCAGCACCTGAATCTATGATCGCTTTGGTTGTGTGACCTTGGTAGGTGATTGGAAGATAAGTATTACCTTCTTCACCTTCACTCATGTCCCCTATCTTATCAAGAGGTATCTCTGGAACTTTTTCTTTAGAGCTTGCTTTTGGCATTTGGGGATCAAGTTCGGGAACCTTATCCTTCACGTGATTCCATAGCTCAGGTTTCGCTTTGAGCAGCTCCTCTACCGTGAGATGACACTGAACCTTAGTGTTCTTCACAATGTCAGTGTTTCTTGGAATCACCGAATCTTCATTTCTGATCACTATCGTGGGAGCTCTGATCTGGAGAGATTCAGATTCCCATGGGCCTCTGAACTGTGGCAACTCTTGTAACGAATTAGACTCAAAATCTAATCGTTCAACTTCTTTTTGCTCTGTTTGGTCTCCATAGACAGACGGGATGTCTTGGGGAAACTGGTCATGAAGATCATCAATCTCAAGAATAGGAGGAGGATTATCCTTCTCTTTGGCCCATTTCTCTTCTTGTATTTCCCGCAAGAACTTTTGAGAGTGTTGTTGAATTGAAAGAGGCTCTCCATCATCTATGGAGTCAGGAACATAGACTTTCTTTGGTGATGAGTTTTCTCTTTCAATAGTTAGTTGAGCCTGTGGAGTTAAAGAAACTTGAGGTTTATTTACCAACTGCTCTAATCTTTCTAGTAAGCCCTGGAAGTGCAAACCCGGTGTAATAGCATTCGTCTGATTGAACGATTGATTGGCCTCGAACATAGCTTGAGCTAGTTCCACCATTTTTATGCACATTTTTGTTCGTTCAATCTCTAAATCTGCTCTAGGGTAGCTCTTGTCTAGGTTTGCAGGTGTTGGCCCTTCTTGAAGTCGAGCCTGGTATGCCTTGAACGTCATGTCCAAGTCTTCTGGGGTTGGATCTGCCAGAACAGACCCCGGTTGTGGTGGTTCATTTACCGTGGTTGGTGAGTGGGGATGAGGTGGTGTGGATGGAGTTTTGACCTGCGAGGGGTTTTGAGAGGCAATATCTTCTATTTTTGTTTTTGCATCTTTTAGGCTTTCTTCTAGTTCGGATAGCTTTTTGGTCCACTTACGATTGGCCTTTTCTCTAGTATCCTTCCATGTTCTTGTTTTCCTCTTATTAGGCTCTCCTGATTCACTTGGCTCTGATTGCTCAGTTGGTTTAGTTTGTTGTAAGGCTTGTGCCCTAGTAACTACGTGTATAGGAGCCACATTATCACTACTGGAACCTAAATCCCTTGCTAGGCCTACTACATTAATGGGTGTAACCTTTGGTACACTAGCAGGATGTCCGGGACAATCTCTCAGGAGCTGTTCTTTGCCACACTCTAGACAAACAACTTGTATCGTGATGTTCGGCCCTTGTGTCGAAGCTAGTGGGTGGGGTGATTGTTGTCTTGGCATAGGTTGAGGTTGGCTATATCCTTCATGTTCATATGGTCTAGTTTCTCCTCGTGGTTTTGGACATGGGCTGTATCTAGGAACTTCTCTGAATTGTTCTGTAGGCGGGTACCCGTATGGTCTATAGTGGGGTGGTACAAATGGTCGTGGCTGTCTATTCATTAGATAGTTTTCAGTGTTGTAGTTGTGGTACTTCGGCTCACTATAAGAGTACATGTTAGGCGCTGGAGTTGGTCGTCTATCGTACGGGTAAGGTTGTGATAACCCTAGTGCTTCTCGGTTGCAGACATGAGATGGATGATCCCCACCGCAATGTGTGCAACTTCCTAACATTGGCATTCTCAAGGGGGAGTTCTGGTAGATCCTTTGTCCTTGTACTCCTAATTTCTTGGCCACCAACTCTGTCACTTCCTCCACATAACTTAAACTAGAAGTTTCCTTGCTCCTTGTCTCCTCTGCTTTGACAGGCTCCTGTGTGATTTTGAGATCCTCAGCTAAGTTGTCTTCCAAATCTATGCACTCCTGAAGACACTGACTTAGGGTTTGCAGTCGTTTTACGTATACTAAGACTCTCAATGTTCCATTGGTTAGACCTTCTAAAAATAAAGATATCATTTTTTGTTGAGAAGGTCTCTCTGTTAGAGGGCATCGGGCCACGTATTGCTTAAACCTTCGTGCTGCATTTTTTACTGTCTCATTAGGAGCTTGTTTGAAACTATGTAGTAAGGATGATGAATTGTGCTTGATCCCTCGCTTAGTGAATTCCCAAACAAGTTCTTGGAAGAATTGTTCAATATGTTCAAAGCAATTTGGATCCAGAGATTGAAACCAAGTTAAGGCTATTCCTGTAAGGGTTAGCCCAAAGGATTCATATTGCATGAAAAAGTCATCCACTTGCTCCGCTCGCAACACCTGCTTGAATTCTGCAATGTGGTCATACGGCTCTCCTGTGCCATCGTAACGATTTCGCATACATTTGGCCAATTGGATTGGTCTCAGTCTTCTGTCGGGTTCTGGGGATCGAGTAATGATGGGGACACCTTGGGGCGGTTCTGTCCTAAAGGTAGGTCTATTCATATTTCCCATCCTCTGACTAGAGTGGCCGTGGGGGTTGATTCTTGGCATGTTGAATTGTTCATGTGGTCTATCGGGTATACTACCTTGACTCATTTGTCCTAACGTCACATTTTCTGTTCTTTGTTGGGTTTCGAATGGGTTTTGAGAGGTAGTTGCTTGATCTCGAGCTAACTCTCCTCTTTCATTAATCTGATCAGGACTTTCAGTTACTACATAGATCTGGCCCATCTTGTCCATGTAGACTCCGTCTTCGTACTTGACAGCTGGTCTTGGAACTATTTCTAATTCAGTAGAGTTTCCCATTCTGGCTACTGACCTGTATAGACCATCAAGGTAGATGGGTATTCCTTGCATGTTAGTGGATACATATTGAAGAGACATCCTATATTCCCCTTCCATTGTGGACATAAGACCTTCCCTAGGTATGGAACTATGCATGTCTTCAGAAGTCAAGAGTCCCTCCCAGTTAAGTGACATTTTTGACTCACTTGTCTATGAACTCAGCACGTAGTGTTAACCCTTGAGTTGTGAGTTATTGAGTCCCTGACTTGATTGTGTGGTTGATCTTAGTTTCAAGTGATATGGTACTTTATCTATCTCTTCCTAGGTATCATCTTGAGCTTAGGTTCATAAGCCTTGTCTACAAGTCCACAATTGTCCTTTGAGTTGCTCAAAATCTTGTGGAACCCCTTGCTTCCTAGTCCAACCTGAGGGTCAACTTAAAAATACCCTATCTAATAATCATGGTATTAATATTAACATATCTAATAATGTTTTTGTTGTACTCCTCACGAGCTTTCCAACAAAACCAAAATCACAGCAAACGGATTTCGTATGAGAAAGTTATGCCAGTTCAGGGTTCTGGGGGTTAAAACAGGGAAACAGGGTCTCTCAGGAAATGCTTCAAGTCAGGCGACACACGACATTTGTAGGACACGATACTTGATACTTGAGGAACTCGATACACGATACTTGGTATGTATCGCGATACTTGAAGTAGGAGATACACGATCTTCAACAAGTATCGTGAGCAACTTCCACGATACACGATCTTTGATAGGTATCGCGATCGCTGTATAACGATACACGATACTTGACTATCACGATACTCGGGCAAAACGATACTTAGCTCAAGACGATACTCGATATTTGGAAGAAAACGATACACGATCTCTGACTTAGGCGATACCCGATCTCTGATAAATATCGCGATCTCTGATAAACGATACCGATCTTCGACTAAAACGATACCGATCTCTCATGCAAACGATACACGACCTATGAACCAAACGATACACAATCGCTGGTGAGTATCGCGATCTTTGATTGAAACGATCTTTGGCACCAACGATACTCGATACTTGGCTCAAAAACGATCGACGATACCTGAACAAAACGATACGCGATCTTGGGTAAGTATCGCGATCTCTGAGAAGCGATACACGATACTTAAGCCAAACGATAAACGATCTTTGATCCAGACGATACACGATCTACGATCTTTGGCCAAAACGATACACGATACTTCTCAAGTATCGCGATCTCTGGGCGAAACGATCTCTAGCCGAAACGATACACGATGGCTGGGAAATATCGCGATACTCAACCACAGGAGATTCAGGATACTTGTCAGGTATCGCGATACTCGACCGCGGGAGCCAAACGATACTTGACCCTTAGACAAATTTTGGGAAAGATTTTTTCTAAGTTTTGGTTGTACACATGCTCTACTCTTTCCTCTCTCCTCTCCTCACTCTCTGTATCACCCCAAATCACTCCTTTTCACCTCTGTCAGTACCAAACGATACCTGACGCAGATCGTTTCCCTTTTCAAACTTAGTTTACTGAGAAATTATAGATTAAATGTGTGTTTTCTCACCTTGAGAGCCTCTCTAACTTCTTAGTCACTTCCCCTTGCTCTATGTAACCCCAGTTTGCCCGATTTCTCACTCACGATCTCTGGCGCAGCTTCCACGATACTTGGTGCAGGTTCGTCTTGTCCGGGGCTATTCACTCAGATTTTTTGTTATTTTTGGTACTACTTCTTCAGCGCCTCTGTTCTGCACCCTCTCTAAGCTTCTTGCTCACAACCACAAGTAAAAACAAGGTGAATGTACTCTAAAAAATGGAGAAAAACTGAGAAGATGAAGGTGGGTGGAGATGGTGATGATGGTGAAGATGAAGAAGAAGGAAAATTCAAAAACTGAACTGAAAATGATGATTTTTTTACCTTCCAACGTCACTACTCTACGTCTTACCGTCACACGCTCGTCCTCCAAGCTCTCTCCCCGGCAACGGCGCCAAATTTGGTGTTACTCTAGCACAATGGTGAGTTCCAACGTGAGGAGATACACCTCATAAATGTCAATCCGTGGAGACGTGAGGACCGGTATGAAGACCGTGAGCAAGTGATGGCACAAGTGCGTGAGTGAAAGCACACAAGCATGCACACACATACACACACACACGCACAAAGTAAGAACAAAGAGTGGAACAATGGAAGATCTTAGATTACACAAGAGCTCTCTTACCAAGCTGAAAACTACAACAAGCTAAACCCAAAAATGAGCTCTCCAGCCCTTTTTATAGTTTTTGAGTGGTTTTGGCCTTGTCCAGACCTAGTGTCCGGCCTAGTTAAAAATTAGGTTCTAGGGCTTATTTGGGGGCTCAAACGGAATCTAAAAATTATGAAAATTGGTAGTATGATACATCTAATACTCCTCAAGCTCAAGGACTCCTTGGCTTGAACAAAATGGAGCTGTAAAAATAGAAATTGGTATTTACAATGATATTTAGTGATAAAAATCACTATTTTTATAGGGATTTCTTCTGAAAATTTGACATGTGAATCTTGGAGCTCCCTACTTGCTCCTTCTTCTCGTGTGTTCACTTCCTTGATGCGCTTCCATGCTTTGTCCTTGATCTTGAGCTGCAACAGGCTCAATGGGCAATATGCCATAAACCAGTTGGAATGGAGAATATCCCGTGGCCTCTTTGTAGGCTAACCTGTATGCCCCAGGAAGTGGGCTGTAACATACACTCCTTTCTTAACATTGAAATTAAAACCTTATTTGTCGATTCAGCCTGTCCATTGGCTCTTGGATAGTAGGCACAAGAGGTCCTATGTAGAATTCTATACCTGTTGAAAATTTCCTGCAAGACCTTATTGACAAAATGGGTACCCTGATCTGTACAAATTTCAAGTGGACATCCAAACCTGCAAATGATGCTACTGTAAATGAAATCAGCAACAGTTTGGGCAGTGCAGTCGGGGGAGGCAATAGCTTCAACCCACTTTGTCGCATAATCTGTAGCTATCAAGAGATATTTCTCTCTTTTTGGAATCGTCGGAGGGTAGATGGGCCCTACAAAATCTAGCCCCCACTTCTCAAATGGTTGCCAGGAAGTGGAAACAATCAAGGGACTATGCCTCTGCATTGTTTTCTTAGGTCCACACCTCTGGCAAACGTCACATGCCTTTCCCTATTCATTCGCATCCTTAAATAGTGTAGGCCACCATAGACCAGCATCCAGTATCCTCTGACTCATAATATGCCCTGGAAGGTGCCCACCACCTGTTCCTTCATGTGCAGAGTGAAAGACTTCCCTCACTTCTTCTTCTTCCAAACACTTCCTAAACCTGTCATCCTTGCCCTGTCTATATAATTTATCTTCAATAAAGGTATATGGTCTACTCTTGATTAGCAGTCTCTTCCTTTGTACAACACTAGCCTTTTCTGGATACAAACCAGTTTTAATGAAATTCTTGATATCATAATACCAACCTTGAGCTTGTACAACAAACAGATGAGCATCTGGAAAATCATCATTGATTCCACTAGCTTGATCCATCATATTGATTCTGGATAGGTGATCCGCCATAACATTTTCTTTACCTCGTCTGTGGACTACAGAAAAATCAAACTCTTGGAACAACAATAACCACCTCAATATTCTACCAGTGGCTTGTGATTTGTTGAGCAAGTATTTTAGTGGTTGGTGATCTGATATAATAATAAATTTTACTCCCAGTAAGTAATGACGAAATTTTTGGACAGCAAAAACCATTGCTAGGGCTTCCCTTTCTGTAGTACTCTAATTCCTTTCAACCTTGGTCAAAATTCTACTGGCATATTGAATTGGTCTGTCCACTTTAAATTCTTCACTAGGTTGGGTCAAAACTGCCCCCACTGCATAGGCACTGGCATCTACATGTATATGAAAGATTTTTTACCACTCAGGTGTGATCAAAATAGGAGCAGACACTAACCTTGACCGTAATGTTTAAAAGGTACTTCCTTACCTGTTTAAAAGGTACCTTTCCTCCTCTTCTTCCCATTTAAAAGGTACTTCCTTACCTGTAAGTCTAGCCAATGGTCTAGCTATCTCGGCATACATTTTTATAAACCTTCTATGGTATCCAGTATGCCCCAAGAAACTCTGAATCTCTTTAGGAGATTTAGGTTTAGGAAACTTTAATATAGAAATGATTTTGTCAGGATCTGGGGCCATACCTTTAGCCGACACCACATGTCCTAAGAGAGTTCCTTCTATCACAAGGAAATGACATTTGTTTGGATTGAGCTTTAGCTTAGTCTCCGTGCATCTCTTGAAAACATTCTGCAGCTGTCTTAAGTGATGGTCCAAACAATCTAGAGGAGTTTCCTTGTGAGAACCTGAAAACGAAGAGAAGTCATCCATGAAGATTCTAAGTGATTCCAGCAATAGGGGGCCAAAAATGAGATTGACCGTTCTGTTAAAGGTGGCTGGCACATTTCTGAGCCCAAATGGCATTTTTACATACACATATGTTCCCCAAGGTGTGATAAAGCAGTCTTTTCACGATCCTCTAGGTGTATTGATATTTGATTATAGCCACTAGATCCATCCATAAAGCTATATAATGCATGCCCAGCCACTTCTTCAATGACCTGCTCTACAAAAGGCATTGGGAAACCATCTGGAATGGTCACCTTGTTGAGTGCTCTAAAGTCAACAAAAATTCTGATTTTATTAGTATCCTTCTTTGGTACTATAACCATAGGTGAGAGCCACTCTGAGTGTTCCACAGGAATGATGATTCCTGCATCCTCCATCTTCTGTATTTCCACATAGACGGCTTCAGCATCTTTTGGGTTTTCCTTTATGTAAAACAGGAGTCTTTGCCACCAAACTTGTAGTGGAAGCTTCATCAATTATCTGCAATAACTCTGACCTGAATTTCCCATCCATCTTTATTAAATAAAAAATACTAACCTCCTTTTTCATGGACTTGAGTAGTTTTGAAGCCTCTGATTCCTTGAGAGCATGGGCTCCAGTTGACTTATCAAACTCCTCATGAGCCCTATTGAAGGCATGCCCAATGGCATCATTGGTACATATGAGATTTCCTTTTTGCTTTGTATCTGCATCTGTGGTGGCTTTATCTTCAGATGGTTCTTTGTCTTGATTCCATTCCTTAATTTTTGTTCCTTGAACCTTCCCCTTGCTTCTTGTCTGCACAATCAAATAATCTATTTCTTCTAACTGTACCACCCTGGTCGATGGGGATGGCTCATTGGCTTGACCACACATTTCTTCTTTGTGCACAGAAATCATTTGAATATGGGGCCCCGATGAAGAGGCTTGATTCTTAGGACAACAATTTGTAAAATGGTCTCTGGCCTCAAGGCAGTTCCTGCAAGGAGGGGCATTTTGTGGTAGGGTGCACCTACTTTGATAGTGCCCGCATTCTCGACATCTAAAACAGATGATTGGCCTCCTAGGCCCATTTCCAAAGTTATTCCTCTATCTAGGATTATAATTGTTACCTTGATTCAGTGCAACAGCCATCACATTTGCTGGTAGTGGGGGTCCTCCTTGTGTCCAGTATGTTGTTGCAGGTATTCCCCTTGATTGGCATTCATGGGCCTCATGACCAACTTTCCTGCATAATTGGCAAGTCACACTTAACAGAGGACATTCACTTACTATGTGACCTTGCTTGCTGCACATGGAACACCAAAGTCCACTCTTGATGCCACTCCCTTTGAGTTCCTGCAGCTCTTGTCGTAGCTGAGCCAATTCCTCTGCTCGGGCCTGATGGACATAGGGAAGGGAGAACGACAACAGGCAATCATGAAACCAAGGCACTTTCTTGAGTTTGGAAATCAGTTTGAAAGTAAGATTAAAAGGGCACTAGTCTAATATGGTGAGGTCAATGTGTTGTGAGATGGCAAGTTGACCCCACTTATGGATAATGTTTTATGCCATATAGCTTTTTTCCAGTCTTGCTTTCCTCAGGTCATCCCTGGATTGGAGGTTTGACCAAGAGAATCCATTCATATCTTTAATCTTGACAATGTCCAGGTGAAGCTTGATTTTGTCCTAGATGTCTTTCTCTTGAACATTACTAGTGCACCCCCTATTGTCCCACCGATCCAACGAATTTTCAATCATGTTGAAGTCCCCGCAAAGCATCACATTGTGGAAAAGCTAGTCGAAAGAGGACTAGATATCAATCCTCTCTGACTCCCTATTCTAGGGATACATGGAGACCATAGTGAATTGGAAGGGCCCCAAAGGAAGCAGCAATCCAATGATGTTTTTGATCCTCACATAAGTTATTTATTCCCATATTTGTGCCACCAGCCCCTCTCGAGATGTGAGGTGGTAATCTAGACATGGGTTGAAGAGATGCGTGTGAGTCGTCTTTGAAGGTCCTATCTATTAATTTTATTCTCTTGAAGACAGATGAATTCTGGGTTTAGACTATTATCTCAAAACCATTGGTCGATAATAGCCGCCCTTGAAGGTTGAGTCAACCCCCTAGCCTTAAATGATATGATAAACATCGTCAATGGTTACCTTGTTTATGGAGAGGGACCTTGTCTTTTTTCTTCTTGGATTCCTCTTTTTTCCTCAAAAATAAGTGGTTTTGACCACATATCTTACCCGCAAGGGGCTCGTCTATGGCATTTCCAATGGTTGTTTCCCTTTCTGGGTCACTTTTTGTGGGGGTGAGTTTGGCACTTTTTTCAAGAATGTCGAGCCAATGATGGAGCTCTCATTATCTAGGTTGTCTTCATTGCTAGTAGTGAAACCATCCTCTTTACTAGTGGTATAGCCCTTTTGTTTATCTTCTTTGTTGGTGTAAATATCTAGGGTTTTACCTTTGGTGCCTACTTCATAAAAATTCCCTCCTAGAAAGTCCACATCATTGATCTCCTTTTCCAAGTTGCAATACAAGTCCTCTAAGAATATTTGGCATAGTTGGACATTATTACATGGGGCCTCGGTAATAGCTTGGAGAGTATGATGACCAGAAGATTTCAAAGCTAAGCCAAATATGCTAGAGGATGAGACTTTTCCAAACTTGTCAAAGAGCTAGGTCCATTTTATAGCAATAGCCAAAAAAGAACCTCTTTAGTACCCAGATGAGGGATGCACTTGAGTCTTTGGTAAGCATGGAGGTTTTCCCAAATCTCTTGGCATGCCAACAATTCATAAAGAGATGGGGAAAATCTTCCTCCTTGCTACAAAATGCACGAAGACTTTCATTGATTTTAAATGTCTTCCCCTTGTTTCGCAGCCACAACCCATTACGTAAGATGATCCATTGAAGAAATGAGTGCTTGATAGAGATAGAAAATGCCCATAAACAAGAAACTATATATGTGTTGGGACATTGTACTTTTCACCTCTTACTGATTTTGACCGCAACTATATATCTCCAGAATGTGTTGGGACATTGTACTTTTCACCTCTTACTGATTTTGACCGCAATTCTTGAGAATGATACTCTATTCTTTTTGAAGCTTTGTAGCATGTCCTTAGCAACATCCTGAATTCTCATATTCTTAATCTTGCAGCAAACCTTCTTTTTCTCCAAGAAGCCTTTGTAATGTATGAGCACCTATTGGAAACCAAGAGATAAATTAGTAAAAGACCTGTAATGACCATCTAAAACCAACTCACCTACTTGTATGAAGCATTGCCAACTTCTAAACCCTCTTTGAAACATTTGTGTTCTTTAATTGATTGTGGATAGTTCTTACATAGGGGAATCCACACATGACAAGGAGCATCGTGCAAGAAAAAATTCAAGTTGCAAGCAAACTCAACATTGGGACAATATCTTTTTTTTTTAACGTTCATCCATGTATGCCAAAACCTACGTATGAGATTACTTCCAATAGGGAAAACAGCTCAGCAGAAACAACAATATCCCACAATTCATTATTTTACCAAAGTTTGTAATTTTTGATTGACAAAAAGATGAGCTTTTCTTTCAATCAGCATAATGAAAATATCATTGGAAGAAAGACACTTTGCAGCTAGGTTTGCAGCCATTTTGACGGGACATAAAATTTCAAGACCTCCCTCCTTCTTAGGCAGAGAGAAAGTATTCCAAGAAACTTTGGGCACTTTAGTCTATTGAGCAGTCGCTCCCTAAAGGAATCTCTTGGGCAAGGTAGTCGCCTAAGACAACTCCTTTTTGGAGGGAAGATAGCAAGCCGAGAAGTAAGTGATATAGGGCAACACATAGTGATTAAGCGCAAAAGATTTGTGAGCCAAAGAATTTTGATTATTGTGCCACTTGAATAATTTGAATCTCAAATTTTCCTTTATCCAATCTCACCTTTGTTTGAGGGAAACTTTGAAACCCATCAGAATGCCCAAGAGTCTGAAGATAACTTCATCCTATATGGCATCACAACCAATGCTAGAAAGACAATCAAGAATCAAGTAATTATAAGCTCTACAACCATTCTTCTTATGATTGATTTTAGAACCACTAGCCAAGCAAAAAGATTCAGGTAGCCTAAAAAAGTATAAGGAGAGATAAGGTCAATATTAATACTCATATTAGTATCATTTGCAAACATTTGAAGCCCAAGTTGAATAGAGGTATTGAGAATGTTAATACCACTGATGGTCCCTTTGTACATGGCATCTTTGACAAGATAGCCTAGAACATCAAAAGACACCCTTGCCTTATGGATCTACTGAACTTAAAAAGTCCACACAAGTTTTTGCATTCTTGCAAAGAGAAGGTGGTGGTTTTCAAGGTGATATATAAGAAATGAAATCACAAGATGTGTTCGCATGGCCCACACGAGTAAAAGATGCATAATTAAATGTTAAACAAGCTGTCATGTGTTTGAATGCCAGTGCTCTTGAATTGATCCTTTTGAATTAGAAGAAAACAGTGCTATCATTGTCGACCACTTAACTCTTGGGAGTCTCGATGCCACTTTCTCCCCATAGGTGGGATTGCATGGCGACCATCTCGAGAGTCTCTCCTTTGAGAATACCCCATAATCTAAAGTCTCTTCTTAACGCACCCATCTCTAATAATAATAATAATAATAATAATAATAATAATAATAATATATACCCTCCCCAATGGGAAAAGCAGAGGCCCTGACTACCTCACAAATAAATTACTCAAGTCTTTCAGACATGTGGTGGCCACTCCATTGTGCTTGGTTTCGCAGGAGGTGTTGGATTTTGGTGTGCTTCCCAAATGCCTAAACAATGGTTTCATCAAGTTTATCCATAAGAAAGGTGACAAAAATAGGATTGAAAATTGGCACCTGATCATGATGCTCCAAACAGGGTACAAGATTCTTCCAAAAGTGATTGCCAATATAATTTCTTACCATCTGGAGAGGTGGCTTAGTGAGGAACAAAAAAGATTCATCAAGGGTAGATCAATATTGGAAGCTATTATTGACATTTGGGAAGGTCTCAATTTCGCTGAAGAGTCTGAGCAAGATGTGGTTTTCCTTAAAAATGATTTGGACAAAGCCTACGATAGGCTTGAATGGGACTTTATTCTTGAATCTCTTAAATACCTCAGTTGCAGTTGGAAATTCTCTAAGATGATAGCTACATTGCTGGGAACATGTCGATGTAAATGAATATCAATGGTCAGTTATCAAAGGCTATCATACTAAAACACTCTATTAGGCAAGGGTAACCATTGGCCCCTCTCCTTTTTGCAATCTCCAATGACGGGCTTAGCCGTCTAGTGCATCATCACATGGAAATGGCTCATATTAAAGGTCTCTCTCTTCCGCTCAACCACTGCTAGATGATCATGAAGCTATTCGTTGATAATATGAATGCATTTGTGCATAATGATTTGACCACCATTGAAACCTTTTGGGGGTGCCGGGACACATTCTATGAGGCATCTGGTTCCAAAATAAACCACTCGATAATCACTCTCAGAGCCATCATAAGTCCCCCACCCCATCTTTTGGTTGACCATGGTTGCCAAATTATCCCCACGGGTCTGATCTTCTGCCTACTTGGTATTCCTATGGGCTTTGGTGTCTTGATGGAGTAGTGATGGAATTGGGTCCTTTCCAAACTAGACAACAAGTTGGCATATTGGAAGGGCATGCAAATCAACCTCGCAAGGCGTGTCTTACTAATTAATACCTTCCTCATCTCCTCAACCATTTACTTTCTCTCTTGTTGGAGACTGAAGGATCAAGAGCTGAGCAAATTGGAAAGAATCTGTAGGAACTCATCGAGATCAAACAGTTGGTTCTCATGTGGCAAATTCTCCACCATGGTATCTAGACCAATCTAAATGCTAGCAAAATTTGTGGGGCTTCTATTGTGGTGCAAGCAATGCTACCATAGCATTGAGGATTTGGGTCACATCTTCTTCACTTGCCCCAAGCGTCTCCTGCTCTGGCAGACCCTTGGGAATATTTTGAGACTACAAGATCAAGTGTCCTAGAAGCAAGTGCTTCTAAGCAAAGCGATTGGCTTCTCAACAGCACTATGGAATGCTATAAGAGGGGAAACCCTCTGGAAGATTTGGAGGGAGTGGTATGCCTACAATTTTGGACACCTTCTTAAAGAGTGGTCGATCGAGAAGTCTCCGTTCCTCCTCGGCAAAAGAATCTTCAACTGCAAGAGGTCCCCACCCTTTAGGCATCTCATTGAGAACAACAAGATTAAACACAAGTGGCCCCCACACGAGGGGGGTGAGAGGGTTATTAACCTTCTTTGTAACACTCTCTAGATCAACAAGTTTTTCCCCTAATTTGTGGGATTCGAGGGTCCCAAGGGCACTAGAACCATTCACTTGTAACTTGTTCTTCCTTTTTTAATTAAAGTCCGGGAGAGTAGGCCAAGGAAGAACTTCCCTTTTGGAAAAAAACATACTATAATTTAAAGGTAATGAATATGGTCATTGACTATGATCTGGTGTTTCTTATCAGCCAAAGAAATATCTCACCTTATTCGCTAGAATTTTCTATGCATGATTTTCTCAAGGATGTCATAAAATTTCAAGGCTGGCTCTGTTCTTGTATGCCTTTTCTTTTAAGTTACTAAAGGTTTTTATATCAAACAGCACTGTCTATTGCAACAATTACGCTTCTGATCTACTATTCAGAGATCGCAGAAATATTTAACGCTCATTCACCATGTGGATATGCAAGGTCCATACATTCACAAGTAGGTTGGAACCATTGACCAATATGTTCTTCATGTGGGAGAAGTAGGTTTGTAGAATAAGATTTCTCAACACATTTTGGGACTAGCTTCAATGTCCCAAAATGAAAGCGCATGAGGATCATTAGCTGTATATAGTAAAAGCGCGGAAAAGGTAAAGGATATGGCCCACATTAGCAAAGCATCCATTCTTGAATCTTAAATAACAATGCTTGGAGGTAGTCAACCCGGGCACCCCCTCAAAGTTTTTGGCACGAAGCTTGATGAGCATTGGGTGATTCTTTGAGTGCAAGGTGTCATGTGAGAGGGTGGGAGTACAACCCATACTTGTTGTTCGCCATTGGCAGGCTGTCTCGAATTATGTGCTTTATGACAAAAGCAAAAATCTTGTTGACATGTTCACAATTCAATGGTTGCACCACGTACTCATGCCTCCGCTTCTAGTATTTGGATAATGCAAGCTTGAGGAGACATCTGTGAGTGCATGTTGAAATACTCTACCTTTTATTCCTACTCAACGGTAATTTGAGAGTCATATCTGTGCAAATCCATGAGTATTGTAGTTCATGTAGAAACTTAGAGAATTTAAAGGTTCAGTTCCATAGATGTTCTAATCTCGCTATAATACACCTAACATTTGTAATTATGTCCGTGTTAAGATCCTTCTTTAGATATGAAAATCTCTGTTTTTGCAGACAATAAGCTCAAAAGCACATTGGTCCCCCATCAAGGGCAAGAAAAGCTGACGAGCCTCTTTTGTATCTCTCACTAATCTCTGGTAACTCCTCTGTTAATATAATCCAAACCACATTTTGGAGAATGTAGATGTAATTTCTGTAGTTGTTACCATTGTTAGTGATTCTATGCTTCGATTTCTTTAATGTATCAAAAAAGCATTCGAATTTTAATGTAAGTAATTCTATGTTTAATATATTATAGGGTTCTACTATCATTCTTGATTCCTATAGCCCCTTTACCTATGTTGTGATAGTTCTCGTTATTAATGAAGCAAAATTTCTTCAAGTAGGTAAACAAAAGGTAAATGACCAGATCTGGACTTAACAGACCCTTTGAATGCAAAGAGGTGAGCTGGGGTTAATATTGTGTAGAATGCTCTTTGACAAGCTGAAGAAGAACAAAAATGGAGATTGTAGGAATAAAAATGGAGGGAGAGCTCTCACAACAATAACAGGATGTGGCTACTACAATTGCTAAAGTGGAATGTTGACAAAAGGCTACAAAAGAGGAAGCTCCTCGAAGACAACAATAGCAGTAGCAACAACAACAACAACAACAACAAACAAAAAACAAACAACAAGAGTTGCAACCATGGATGGGTAGTCAAAGTCAACCACAATAATCTACTCAAACATCACAGCAACAACCAACAGGTAGACCACTTATAGACCAATAGAAGCAAAGGCCGGAGCAATCATAGAGTCCAATTTTTCTGCACTCTCAGTTATCGACTTCAAGATGGATTGAAACAGATCAAGTTTCACAAACCACCTATCTAGCTTAATACAATTTTTGTCTTTTAATCGCAAGCATCCTGATTCATGGATGAATCCAACAGATCAAATTCAATTACCAATGATTGGTTGTTCACCAATCATATACCCCTCGTTCCTAAAAGATTAGCAAATTCAAGCAAGCACTATTGCAGATGCAACCAGGCTATAAACAATGTGCTCATTCCAGATGGAAAAAGATGAAATTGCTTGCACTACTGTTCAAAGTCAAATAGAAAGAATGCCTGCTGAGTTATTACTGCTGAACCATAAAAATGTTGAAATGTAAGATGCAATGATAGGCTATGCTATTGTATCTAATGAAGAAGTACAGGTGCTCAAAATTTAGATCAATGATTTAGAGATCCACATTGAAGAGGTTATTGGAGATCATCAAGAGGCCACATAATAGCTTTAGGTGGCTCAAGATGAACTCTAGCGAGTTAGAGAAAATAAGGAGGATTTGCAAAGTCAAGCTACTACTTTGCTCACTAAGAAAATATTAGAGTCAAGCTTCTACTTTGTTCACTAAGAAACTTTTCTTTTCTAATCCAGTTGTATCTTTAACAGAGAACTTATAAGTAGCCTAGGATAAGATCAAAGGTATCAAAGATTTGGAGAGTCAACTACAAGAAGCTATGCAAACTATTTGCGAATAGGCTCACATGCTATAAGATAAAAAAGCTCAACTTACTACACTGAAAAAATCATGAGATGAATTACAAAAGCAGGTTGAAACTAAAGACACTACACTGATTGAGAAAGATGTAGAGTTGTAGAAGCATCACAATCAGGCTGAAGAGGCTGAGGTTCCAAAAAAATAATTCTTCGAAACATTATCTGAAGAGTTTATAGAAGAAAAAGCTAATGCTACTGCCTAGAAAGTCTAGCCTCAAGAAAATCCAAATGAAGATCTTTTTTGGGAGATGAATAATTTTGGAGTATCGAGCCTTTGAGATATTTTTTATGAAATCCTTTATGACTTAGGTAGAATCCAAAATCCCCCTTTAGATATGGATGAATCATAAATAAGTGGGTTCAAGTCCACTGTGCATGCCAATGATAGGCTATCATTGGTATGGCTACCCAAAACTTGTAAAAATCCAAGCTAATTATATTCTTCTATAAATTTATGAACTTCTTAGGAAACTTAACCGTAGTTCACTGTTGTAAATAATGAGACAGAGGTTTGTTGACAGTCAAGGTCAAGCACAAGCATAGAGGCATGTCAACGAAGTGGACACACAAGAAGAATGAGCATGTAGGAAGCTGCATAGAGGCATTTCAAGGAAGTGGACACACAGGAAGAATGAGCATGTAGGGAGCTCCAAGAAGCACATGTCATTTTTCATAAGAAATCCCTCTAAAAATAGTGATTTTTATCACTAAAAACCATTGTAAATACCATTTTTTTAATTTTACAACTCCATTTTGTTCAAGCCAAGGAGTCCTTGAGCTTGAGGAGTATTAGAAGTTTCATCCTACCAATTTTCATAATTTTTAGACTCCGTTTGAGCCTCCAAATAAGCCCTAGAACCTAATTTTTAACTAGGCCAGACACTAGGTCTGGACACGGCCAAAACCACTCAAAAAACTATAAAACGGGCTCGAGAGATCATTTTTAGGGGTAGCTTCTTGTAGATTTTAGCTTTGTAAGAGAGTTCTTGGGTAATCAACGTCCTTCTATTGTTCCACTCGTTGTTCTTACCTTGTGTGCGTGTGTATGTGTGTGCATGCTTGTATGCTTTCACTCACGCACTTGTGCACTTTACTTGCTCTTGATCTTCATACCGGTCCTCATGTCTCCGCGGATTGACATTTATGAGGTGTATCTCCTCACGTTGGTACTAGCCATTATGGTAGAGTGACACCAAATTTGGCGCCGTTGTCGAGGAGAGAGCTTGGAGGACGAGCGTGTGATGGTAAGACATAGAGTGGCGATGTTGGAAGCTAAAAAAATCACCATTTTCAGTTCAGTTTCTGAGTTTTACTTTACCTTCATCATCATCATCACCTCCATTTCACCCCACTTTCTTCTTCTTAGATTTTCTTCACTTTCGACTATACTTACATCTTGTTTTTCACCTTTGGCTGCAAGCAAGAAGCACACATGGCGTTCAGAACTACAACGCTGAAGAAATCATCTTGAAATCCACATAAAACATCAAGAAAACTGAGCGGCATCGTGAAGATTTGGTCTTCACGATTATCATCCAAATTGAGGAAAATGTTGTGATGTTGTCTTTATCCTTCCAAGAAGTACTTAGTTGAGAACATGAAACACCTTTGGCACCTAGAATTTATTGCAGGGCAAAAAGGAAGGAACATAGCCGAATGGGTCTCTGCATGGTGGGAGTTGTCTTCGATTCTGAGCTACCAAAGAAAAGAAGCGCATGCCTGAGGGGGGATACCGAGAGAGGATAGGCAGAAGGAAAAGGTCGTGTAGGAAAAGGAGGGTGTGGAATTACAAAACTCTTGGATGAAGGATGGAATAAATTTTGCTTAGTGATGACCCAACAAATTTCATATCAATTCAAGGCCTCAATTTGTATGAATTCGCATTTATTCTATTGATAGAGATTTAAATGCTAAAAGATGGAGCATGATCAAAGAAAATAAGCGCATGCTAAAGGATGGAGCATGAGCAGGCGTGGATGGCACATCATGCACAGATTTTTGTTTCTGTTGATGTTTTGAAGAAAAAAGATTGCGAATTGCGTGTTTTGATTTTAGTCCTCCTCTATCAATCCTCTGATTGGACGATTGCTGCAAACTACAAAACAAGCACGTACGAGCAAGAGAAAGAGATACAAGGATACTGAAGAAGGAGACGGCTTTGATAACTGCTGAAAAGGCGATGACTGAAGAAAAATCATAGCAAGAGCTGAAGGACTATGGAGTGATTGTCTGATACACAAAAGAAGGAACGTTTTACAGGGGAAACAGGAGTCAAGCATCGCAGGAAAAGCAGAGGAGCACTGTAGAAGTTTTACGGGGGCGGAGAAGATAAATCTGCTGACAATGTTGGCAGGAGGCACGGGAAAAAATTGATGAATTCATTGTGCCAAAGGACAACGACGCCTTTTATCATGCCTTGATCGGTAGTATTAATCCAACCTTTGTGCACAGTTTAGTGCTTTGATATGTTTCATCGTCAATTCTCGTATCTGGAGGATTAAGCAGTCAAAAACGATGCTCATATCTTCTGTCAATGTTAAAATCTGTTCAGCGCTGAATTCGAACAACTATGATAAGACGCATATGCAGGTCTGATGAGTTGTGCATTTCACTCTGAACAAACAGTGTTTGTCTGCTAATCTCTATAACTTTCGCAACGACTACATCAATGCTATGGCGAATGACCGGATCGGACTAAGGTAATCTCTGAAGATCGTTGAACTATGGAATTATTATGCAATCTTAGCAGTTGAATTATTCAGTCAAAAGAAAAATCATATATGTCTTAATTTTTTCGAAGTTCGAGTCTTTCAGCAACTGCTTTGTGTCAGGTAAATTTTTGAGTACAAGTTTCTTCAGATTGCTTTGCATTTCTCTGTATGTTTTGCTGATGAAAATATTAACTCTTCTTTTTGTCTGTTACCTATGAGTGCATGAAACGAGTTCACTTATGGTCTCTCAGCATTCTGACCATATTGTTCTAATCAAGATCAAATGCACTACTAATCGCAACATACATTTTCAACGTTTTGGACCTCAATGCATGATTGGGAAAATCTTGATTAATTGATTGATCACACTAAGTCTCTGAGGAAAGCTTCCGTTGTCGTCGAGATTTTCTCCTCCTCTCTCACTTGTGAAGGCCTACAAAAAACATATTTGGTGAAGGTAGTCGGAATTCCCCGAGAAGTCCAAGATGCATCAAGGATGTCAAAGGAAGCTCACATACAAAGTTTCAAAGAAATCAAGAAAGTCCATGGTAGCGGTCAAAGCTGGTCAAAGCTGGTCAAAGTTAGGAAATTAGGGCAAAAATTTCATTATCAACAAATTAGATGAAAATTCATATACTTGTAAAGATTGTCAAAGGCAGTCTATAGCCCCAATTTCAGCAGAAAATGGATTTTGTAGCACATTGATATGCTATGTTCATTTTGTAAAAATGTAATTTTTCTAGTTTGACTCTACAAATTCTTGTATAGAAAATTATGTTAGCCATATGGTTTGGCATGTATAAAGATCATATATGGCTACATATTTGTACAAATTTTCAAGGCTATCAGAGCTTCCTAGACACCTTAATGCCACCTTGCAAGCTTCCAAATGTAGTCAAACTTGTACAAGAGAGATTCAGATGGGAGTTTTTTTTGCATATTCCTGAAGGAGATCTTTGGAAACATAGTCCTACAAAGTTTCATCTTCATCAAAGCCTATTTGGAGGGTCAAAGAGTACAAAGTCCAGTTTTCAAGGTCACCGTAGTTTTCTAGAATAAGAAAATTGAAGGCTTGAAGGGCTACCACATGTCAAAATATGATTGAACCATGTTGTACGGTCAAGATGACCTCATATTCAAGGGTGGAGATGCACTTAAGCATAAAGGAAGGAGGATCCACGAATTTTTTCATCAAAGAAGACTTTTTGAGAGTTAAAGATCAATAATGCAAAGTTTCTCCAAAAATAGTGGCTTATCTTATCCGAATTGATGTCAGCACTGATCCGACAGTCCAGATCATCCCCAGATCCAATGGTGGAGAATGAGGGCATCTAAATTTCACTCCTTTACACTAGATTTGATAGAAAGAACAATTCCAAGCCATTGATTTGATTAATCAAATGGTTGTAATCGAAAGTAGTGATCCTAGAGTTGAGAGTTGATTTCTCTAGATCCAAGGGCCCAAATTCATTCAAAAAACTATATAAACCCCCCTCCAAACTCCTAGAGCATCATTGTTAGGCATCCATAGGGCTCATGCTAGATTATGGTTTCCTTGAGATGATCACCCTCGGTTGAGCGAGTGAGGATCCAAGGTGAGCTAGTATGAGTATAGTACCTAGTTTCAAATTTAAGTTAGAACTCCAATCTAGGATAGGCTCTTGAAACCAGCATCTCTATCTTGACTCACCCTCGGTGGAGCGTGTGAGTGAGTTAGAGCTGATTTTAATGAGTCTTAGACTTCTTTAGTTAGACGTTACGAGCCTAGACATACATAGGGTCACTGGAGGGGAACTCACCTTCTTATGTATGACATTCGGTTGAACTGTCATGGTTTGAGGGTCGGAACCACCTTTGATTAGTAGACTGCCTAGCTTGACGTACCACGATGATCTTATACATGTATCTTAATTCAAATCCTTTTAATTCATGATTTGTCACTTGTCTCTTGTCTCCTCTCTCAGTCTCTTAAGTATTTTTACATGTCTTCTATTTCTTCTATGTGTGAGAAGGCTCCGCACTATTGCGTTGAACCAGTAAGGATGTTTCTTTGAGCTTGTGAGTAATCTCTATCATCATAATTCACTTGCATGCATAGAATCCATACATACCCATATATATGATTAGTTTCTGAAAGTGTATAAGAAGATCCAATATTATTAGACCATTCTTCCTTTCGAAACTGGTTTATGTGTAAGGATTCCATCTATTCACGTCATGCATACATATCATCCTAAGAAGACTATGCATATGGATTAGAATTAGGAAGTGTTTAAGAAGCTCCTTCAATGGACCATTCTTCCTTCCAAATTTGATTCGTGTGTATGGTTCTCTTTCATTCTTATCATTCAAGTTCATAAATCTAACTTGCACTCCTACTTTCCCATTCCCATAATCATTTCAACATCTCTCTCTTCTCCATACTCAACATTAATTTCACTTTCATGTCCTTAAACCATCCAACATTCATTAGCTTCATACACCCTATGTGTGCCACGACCGGACCCGATCCACCCGGATTGCGATCACCTCCATACCGTTGTTATCTGATACTCTACTACCCGTGCTCAATACTAAATATTAATTGATCCAGCAGATGTTGGAGGTATTAGCAAATGTTTCGATGATATAGAAGAAAGTTATGTGCGTACTAATTATAATCGAGATTTTTTGAACCCCGAGACAAAAAGTCTTGAATTATAGATAATAAAAATCAAAGTGATAATTGATTTTCGATATTTATGAAAGTCAATTGATGAAAGTATGCTTTGCATTTTCTTCACATGAATACAAATATGTACATTGAAGTAGAAGAATTAAATTCAATAATCGCTATCCATATTGATCTATATGTTTGAATGAACTTTCGTATGATTTAAATGTTAATTTTAAATTTAATGTGTTTATTCATAAAAAAAAAGAAGGCTAGCTAATACATAATATGAAACATATGCGAACTTTTTTGAATTGTTGTAAAGGTTAGATACTCGTTCAAGTAAATGAGTATGGTTCTTTGATTTATAGGTTAAGTCTAATATAAGCTAATTTGGAGTATGGTTCTTTGAAAGAAATGTTTTCATTGATAAAAACGCTTCAACTTAATGTGTTGTTACAATCATCGTAGTCCTCAATGGTTGTGATTGACTTATCATCGCAAGTGTATCGTACTTATATCATTTGATTGAACTTAAATTTGTCAAACTATATTGAAGAATTAAACTTTGAGAAGATGTGTGTCGATTTGATGCTGAGTGGCTTACATTGATCCATTTCTAGCAAAATCATCGATATCGAGTCATGATACGTGCAATCTTAGTTTCATGTGGCACTGGATCCGATTAAATTGAAAGCTAATTGGTTTTCTATGAAAAGTAAGTGATCCATTGTCTTGAGTGTCTACTGTACCTGAGCTTGCTTCAAGCACTCGACATGCGTCGTGATTTCCGACGATTGGCTTGATCCACCAACCATCGCTTTCGCGCTTGGAGCGGCAGTATCGCGGAGTGACAATATCTACATCTGATATCGCGAGTGTCATATCATGACTTTGAAGGGAGACTTTCCATCTACAGGTAAATAGGAGTGACAAAGAGAACCTAAGGTTCATATATTTGCAAAAATTTTTGAATTTTGGCTTAAAAATCTCCAAACTCTCATGTCCGGTTGACTTTTGGTATCAGGATACTAGAATTCCCGTGTATCACGATACTTGTCGAGGTATCGTATCATGCATACCCACTTGACGTATCCCGATACCATTCTATTATTAGATCATAAAGTGCTGGTATTGCGATCATGGTCACCCTTGGTGATATTGTATCTTATCATTCATGGTATCATATCGTCGACCAAGTAATATCATATCGTGTGCCAGGTTGGTATTGTATCGGGCTAAAAAGTGGTATCATATCGTCTAATCCTTTGGTATCATATCATCCATAGAACCAATATCATATCGTGAGAGTTCCAATATCGTATCATGAAAATTTTTGATATCATATTGCCTATCCCCTTGGTATCGTATCGTGAACAATCTGGTATCATATCATGTGAATTCTGGTATCGTATCGTATCGGTTCAGTGGTATCGTATCATCTCGAAGGTATCATATAGTTTATAGACTGGTATCATATCATGTCAATCAAAGATATCGTATCGCGGCCACTTCTAGTATCGTATCGTTTGGATAGCAGTATCGTATCGTAGAAGTTGGTATCACCTTGGTGGTATTGTATCGTCCAAGGTGGTATCATCTATAGTGGTATCGTGTATACTGGAAAATCTGGTATCGTATTGCCTGTCCTGAGGTCTTACCAGAGGGATCTTGTTTTCCCATTTTAACCCCCAGAACCCTAAACTGGCATAGCTTTCTCATACGAAATCCATTTGGAGTGATTTTGGGTTATGGTAAAAATAACATGTGGATTATTAGATATAGTATTTTGAAGTTGACCCTCAGGTTGGACTAGGAAGCAAGGGGTTCCACAAGATTTTGAGCAATTCAAAGGAGAATTTTGGACTTGTGGAAAAGGCTTATGAACCTAAGATCAAGTAGACACTTAGGAAGACATAGATAAAGTACCAAATCATCAGAGGCTAGTATCAACCACGCAACCAATTTGGGGACTCACAACTCAGTGGTTAGCACTACGTGCTGAGTTCACAGACGAGTGAGTCAGAAATGTCATTTAACTAGGAGAGACTCTTGGCTTCTAAAAACATGCATAGTTCAATACCTAGGGAAGGTTTTATGTCTAGAGTGGAAGGGGAATATCGGATGTCTCTTCAATACATATCCACTAACTTCCAAGGAATACCCATCTACCTCGATGGCCTACACGGATCAGTAGCAAGAATGATAAACACTACAGAATCTAAAATAGTTCCAACACTAGCTGTCAAGTATGAAGGAGGAGTTTACATGGACAAGATGGGCCAGATATATGTAGTAACTAAAAACCATGATTAGATCAATGAAAGAGGAGAGTTAGAGGGAGAAGAAACTTCTAGGAGAACCAACAGTGGAAATACGGTGACAACCCCTAGGGGAGAGTCAGTAATGACTCAAGTATTGCAAGCGAATAAGATACCCCAAGATGAATATCTGATGGATGTGTACTTAGTACATGGATCAGACCTACTCCTACAAACTCATTCACTGACACAAGGAGAAGGTATCATCCCAACAACTATATACGAGTTTAGGGATCCGAAAAATCCATCTAGAGTTACATACCTAGACCAAAATCAAAGGAGATATTGGCCTATAGATAAAGTAGATAGGTCTAGATTAAAGTACATGGGTCTCCCTATATTCCCTCCTTACGATCAGGAAACTACCTCACAAAACCCATTCGAGACCCATCAGAGAATGGAAAGTGCGATGTTAGGACAAATGAGTCAATGTAGTATATCCAATAGACGAGAGGTGCAATTCACCGTGCTAGGAATTAATGCAAACACCTAAACTAGGTAGGAAATGGGAAATATGAAGAGACCTACCTTTAGGACAGAACCGCCCCAAGGTGTTCCCATCATAATTCGATCCCCAGAGCCCGAAAAAAGACTGAGACCAATAGGATTGGCCAAATGTATGCAAAATCATTACGATGGCACAGGAGAGCCGTATGAACACATTGCAGAATACAAGCAGGTGTTGCGAGCAGAGCAAGTGGATGACTTTTTCATGCAATATGAATCCTTTGGGCTAACCCTCATGGGAATAGCCTTAACATGGTTTCAATCCTTGGATCCAAATTGCTTTGGCAATATCGAATAATTCTTCCAAGAATTTATAGGGGAATTCAATAAGCGAGGGATGAAGCCCAATGCCCTGTGACAAAGAGACTTTCTCAACAAAAATTGATATCCCTATTTTTAGAAGGTGTAACCAATGGAACATTGAGAATCTTAGTGTACGTAAAAAGATTACAAACCCTAACTGAGTGTCTTCAAGAGTGCATAGATTTGGAAGACAACTTAGCTGAGGATCTCAAAACCACACAAGATCCTACCAAATCAAAGGATACAAGGAGCAATGAGACTTCTAGTTGGATTTATGTGGAGGAAGTGGCACAGTTAGTGGCCAAGAAATTAGGGGTATAAGGACAAAGGAACTACCAGAACTCTTCCTTGAGAGTGCCAATGTTAGGAAGTTGCACATGTTGCGGTGGAGATTATCCATCTCATGTCTACACCAGAGAAGGATTAGGGTTATCACAACCTTACCCTTATGATAGACAACCAACTCAGGTGCCTAACATGTAATCTTATAGTGAGCACAAGTACCCCAACTACAACACCAAAAACTATCTAATGAGTAGACAGCCACGATCGATTGTACCACCCTAATGGAGACCATACAGGTACCCTCCTAGAGGACAAGGCAGAGAAGTTCCTAGGCATAACCCATGTCTAGGACCACGAGGAGCAACTAGATCGTATGAACATGGAGGATATAGCCAACCTCAACCTATGCTAGTACAACAACCATCCCACTCACTAGCTCCGATACAAGGGCCAAACATCACAATACAAGTCGTTTGTCTTGAGTGAGGCAAAGAACAACTCCTGAGAGATTGTCCCGGACATCCCTCTAGTGCACCAAAGGTTACACTCGTTAATGTACTAGGCTTAGTAGGGGATTCAAATTGTAGTAGTGATAATGTGGCTCCTATACATGCAATTACTAGGGCACAAGCTTTACAACAAGCTAACCCAGCTAAGCAATCAGAGTCAAGTGAATCAGGAGAGCCTAGTAAGAGAAAAACTAGAACATGGAAGGATACTAGGGAGAAGGACAATCGTAAGTGGACCAAAAAGTTATCCAAACTAGAAGAAAGCTTGAAAGACGCAAAAACAAAAATAAAAGATATTGCCTCTCAAAATCTCTCGCATGCTAAAACTCCATCCACACCACCTCATCCCCAACCTCATCCCCATCCACCAACCATTGTAAATAGACCACAACCAGGGTCTGTTCTTGCATAGCCAACCCTAGAGCACTTGGACATGATGTTCAAGGCATACCAAACTCGACTTCAAGAAGGGCCAACACCTGCAACCTAGACAAGAGCTACCCAAGCGCAGATTTAGAGATTGAATGGACAAAAAAGTGCATAAAAATGGTGGAACTAGCTCAAGATTTGTTCAAGGCCAATCAATCGCTGAATCAGACAAAGGCTATTAAACTTGGTTCGCACTTCTAGGGCTTACTAGATAGATTAGAACAATTGGTAAATAAACCATAAGTTTCTTTACCTCCACAGGCTCAACCAGCTATTGAAAGAGAAAGCTCATCATCGAAGAAATTCTATGTTTGTGACTCCATAGATGATGGAGAACCTCTTTCAATTCAATAGCACGCTAAAAGGGGAAATACAAGAAGAGAAATCGGACAAGGAGAAGGATGTTCTCCCTCCTATTCTTGAGATTGATGACCTTCGCGATCAATTTCCACAAGAAATTCCATCTATTTATGAAGACCAAGTAGAGCAACAAGGAGAAGAGAGGTTAGAGTTTGAATCCAACTCTTTACAAGAGTTGCCATAATTCACAGGCCTGTGGGAATCTGAATCTCTCTAGATTAGAGCTCCCACAATATTGATAAGAAACAAAGACTCGGTGGTTCCAAGAAACACTAAAGTCGTGAAGAACACTAAGGTTTAGAGTCATGTCACTTTAGAAAAACTGCTCAAAGTAAAACCTGAGTTATGGAAACATGTGTTAAATCAAGTTCCAGAACTTGACTCCAAAATTCCAATAGCAGGCTCTAAAGAGAAAGTACCGGAGATACCTCTAGACAAAATAGGGGACATGAGCGAAGGTGATGGTTGAATCAAGAGAAGGGATTGGGATTGTAGATTGTAGAACAGAAGTTGAAGACGTAATGGCTGATGCAGTTAGAGAGACAGAGAGAGAGAGAGAGTGAGAGAAGATAGACTTTGAAAGATTTAGATAGATCGAGATAGAAGAGTCGCTTGGACAAGAGAAAATGGGAGATCGTGGCGGTTCTCTCTGCTTGGAAATTCGATAATTTGTTAAGAGTGAATTGTGTTTTATGAATGCTTTTACTTGCATTTTTTGCTGATGATTTCTTACTATGCGTCTGCTGATTATGTTGCTACGTGACATGGAAGTAATACCTTTGGAGTTTGTGATTAAAACCAGATGTGTAGAAAGATGATGAGCTACTCCAAAAAACAAAGGAATCCGACAATGACTAGAGTTTCTCTCTGTCTTTCATTAGCTGATGTTGAGTAACTAAAATGGTGACGCATGATGAGGGATTACCAGAGTGTCTAATGTAGAGGACTGGGCGTACCCGTTTGCTGAAAAGAGAAGGGGCACTATTGTTGGAATCGGGCAGGAAAGAGAGGGAGATATGTTGGCACCGACGCACGAACGTTTGTTGATGGCGATATGAAGAAAGAGAGAGAAAGAGATAGAGAGACGGATTTTCTTATCCGCCCTTCCTCCATCTGCGCCAGCAGCGCAGACAGAGAAAGAGAGAGAGAGAGAGGGAGAGAGATGAAGGTTGTACAATAGATTGAGTAGTAGGTACACAGGAGAGAGAGAGAGAGAGCATTTAGATATGCGCATAGAAACGATTGAGATTTGAGAGAGAAAAAGAGAATGAGAGAGAGAGAGAGCAGTTAGATATGCACGTAGAAACGATTGAGAGTTGAAAGAGAATGAGAGAGAGAGAGAAATTAACTCCATTGTGCACTAATAAATCTGTTCATCGACACCAATACTCTTTGAGGTCTTTGTTTTCTTGTCATACATATCAAGATGTCACTGTTCATGTCTTGTGCCTACGAATATAGGTTTTACTATTAATTTCTTATCCCCATGCCCTTTCTTCGCTAAGTCATTCATCATCTATTCGGCCATGACTGTCATCAACTGTGACCATGAGTCCTAACTTGCCTTCAAGCATTTTCCCTTCGTCTACCCACACCATCTCTATCACCAGAGGATCACTTGACTTGATGCATTTAGATTTTGCATGTATGCGTATACATATAAATTAGGAAGATGAATGCGTATATATGCACGAGAAGTGTGCACATGAGTGCATAAGAGTGATGTGCACAAATGCATATGCATGGAAGTAAGTTAGGAAGTTAGTGTGATGCATGTGAGCATAAGTTAGTTATGCATGAGTGTGTGCATGTGAAGTGTGTAAATCTGCATGTATATATGTGTATGCATGTGTATTTATGCATGTGCATGTTAAGATAGAGTTAGCATGTGTGCATGAGCATGTAGTATATTTGCATGTAGAAGGCATGAGAAAATGCATATGCATATGAAGATGAGGTATGCATGTATGTTAAGATTGTATGTATAAATGCATAGTATATATGCATGTGTGCATGAGAAGGATGTGTGCATGTGCATGAGTAGTAAGTGTATATGCATGTATGTTATATGTGTGCATGAGAAGTATGTGTGCATTTACATGTATTTGTGTAGTATGCATATATAGCTAGTGTATATGCTTATGTGATGTGAAGTATGTATGTAGGCATAAATGCTTATACATGAATGTAAGATGAATATAAGCATAATTATATGTTAGTATGTATATATATATATATGGCAGTGCATGTTTGCATCTATGCATGAAAGCAAGGATGAATGTATGTATGTATTTATGCATAAGTATGTGTGTATGTGCATGTAGAAGGTACAAGAGTGCATGAGCATAAGTGAGAAGGCATAAATACATATATATTTTAGTAGGAATGCATATATATAAGAATTTGTATGTATGCATTGAACATGTGTATGTATGCATTGAGCATGTGTATATCTGTAAAGGTGCATATGCATATGTAGTGTATGCATGTATGAGAAATGTATGAAGTGTATAAATGCATGTGTATGCATGTGAGCATCTGAATGTTATGCATGTGTATGCACGTGAGCATAAGTTAGATATGCATATGTTAAGATAGGTAAGCATGTGTGTTTATGTATGTGCATGAGTATGTAATGCATGCATATAAGCATGAGTAGTATGCATGTGTGGTATACATGTGATGTGTATTTATGCATGTATGCATGTGTATATGCAATGTATGTATGCATATGTGTGTATAAATACATGAGAGTTAAAGTAGGCATGTATATGCTAATGCATATTAATGCATATATATATTATGCATGTTAGATATGAGTTAGTGTATACATATTAGATATAAGTTAGTTAATGCATGTTAAATATAAGTTTGTATGCATGTATATATGAAAAAAGTTGAAGTATTATATGATGCATATTTGTATGGAAACAAATGTATGTTTACGTTCATATAAGTAAATGTTTACATATGCATTAAAGTTAGGAAGTTAGAACTCTATGTATACATGTATTAGTATAGGTCTAAATTATGAATTGAATGCTAAATTATTAAATGAGTGTTTTATATTTATTAAAATCATACTTATGTGTTTTTTTTCCAACGTTCTTCTTGCAGATCACTGTGAAGAGATTGCAAAGGAGATTACGAGCTTATGAGATTACGAGATTACGAGTTTATGACATTACAACATTACGAGCTTGAAGCAACTTATGATCATTTAGAAATATGAAATTTGTATAGGATTATTCTCAAGAAATTGTATTAGAACTTACATAAGTTTTTATATAGGTTTAAATAGATTGATTGTGGAGATCTTTCTACTTTTACTCTGCAATTCAATTAAGTTCTTTACATTTTGATTTCATATGTCTAAAGATTTAGAGTCTACAAGCAGTTCTGAAGTAGTGTCTACAAATAGTTCTGATACTAATAATAAAGAATTAGATAACTTTATTAAAGGAACACTTCTTCCATCTTCTATTGATAGCACGTTTAATAAGGAAAATAAAGAAATAGAAATAATTAAAGATAAAATAGTTGAGAAAATATTACATACACTAGAACAGGATCGTTATATTTCCAGGATTTTACCTTTATTATCTATAGTCTTACCAAAACTTGAGAACAAAGAAGATCTGTTTCCACCTAATTTAATAAGAAAAACTAATTCAAATCAAATTGAAAACGAAGTAGTTGATATTGTTAAAGATAAAATAGCTAGTGAGGAATTAGTTTTGCCTTCTTATTTAGAAGCTGTAGCTAGATATAGAAACGCACTTCCTTACAGTCCATAGTGCTCTTTTAAATCTTAGTTTTTTAGATTACACTCAAATAGATTAAAAAACTATAGCTTTTATCATTCATAAACTGAAAATTCAATCCAAGACCCCAAGCATACTTAGAAACACCCTATGTATAGTCACATGGTTAGGTTAGCGTGAATCTTTTAGATGAATGTCTGCCTCTCTTCATACCCCTCTATGACAACCTTGTGAACTCGACATGAAACATGACGATAGTGTGCTTAGGGATTACATTGTATTTTCAGTTTTAATTTAAAATTTCTAACTTCATCTTCTTCTTGTATGAAGGAAAGTGAAGAAAGAAGGTGTAACTAAAGCGAGAAGAGCTTGTTGTTTCCTTTTTCCCTTAGTATTAAGGACTGGTCGTATGACCTGAGCGCCTCCACGGGAAGAAGGATTTCCAATCAGAGGAGCTTCGTCATTTCACTTCCCCCTCCCCCACCCATCAACATTCAAGAGGATCAAGACATAATCACAGTCACTTTAGTTTTGTATTTAGGATTTGTAAACAAAAGCTTGTAAAAACATATATCACACACACTTTGGAGCCTCTTCAACAAGTAAACGTCAAGTAAGGTGTTTTTTTCAAGTTCTTTATTTTTAAGTTCATACACATCACTTAAAAAGAAGGTTGTTTTCATTTGCATTAGGATTTAAGCACTTTCATATTTGCATTGAAAGAGTATTTAAACTTTCTTTTTTATTTAAGAAAGACAATTTTGTTTAAAGCATTTAAATATCTGCATATTAGATCTTAGGAAAAGTTTTTTTTTTGCAGTACCAAAAAGAAAAGATTTTTATTTTTTTGGAAAAAGAAAGATTGTTTGCTTTATTTCATTGCCTTAAAAAAAAAGAAATTTATAAGCATAAAAAGGTTTTAGATTTAGGTTCTTTTGATTTATAGTTAATGCTTTTATTTCATCAAAGAAACTATTATTAAAGAAATTAATAGTAAATCAAAAGATTTAAATCAAGAAAATTTATTTTATAAAATTTATCTTATTAAAAAACCCTTTAGAATTAAAAAAGATTAAAATTTTAAATTCTAAAAAAGTTCTAAATTTAAAAGAGTAATTTAAAGAGATAAGTAAAAAATTTAGGTTAAAGAAATCAGAAAGATTTAAGAAAAGAAGATTAGAATTAGTAAAGCATAGGACTTGGTAAACAACATCCCTCGCTTTATCAACTAGTGATAGATTTAGGCAATTTAGAGAGCAATTAGAACCTACTATTAGGGATCTTCTTCTCCATTCAAAGCATTATCAAGAACGCAAAATGGAGGAGATGTTCAAGAACATGATGATTGAGAAGCAAGGGACACGTACAGTCCAAGCTATTTTAAAAGGAAAAGGAAAATTTACTGGCTTGAATATTACGGAATACCTAGATGCATTTGAGGAGCAAGTGCAAATCCAGGGATTACCTGATGATGTTTTAGTTAAATACTTTGGCCGTGTTGTTTCTAGTTCAATTCTAGAAAATATACAAGAGCACGCCAATAAACCTTGGGAGGAATTTAGAAAAGAACTACATAAAATGTTCTACCTCGAGGACTTTAGCCAGCATAGTCGGAAAGGTTTTTTGTGTTGGTTAAACACTGTTAAGAGCAATGACTCCTTAACTCATCTTCACGGTGAGTTTATGAGACGTCTGGCTCAACTTTCCGAAGATGATAGAAATGCTATAAATCCAGATGTAATTATACATTTTCTTAAGATACTTAGTCCTAAGGATAGGGCTGAAATTGAAAGACGTATAGAGGAGCCAGGAAAAAGGTATGGGCTAACTGACTAGGAAAAGGTCAAAAAAGAGATAGATGTTGTTGCTCAAATGAAGCAAAGGCAAACGATTTTGTATGCTAGACCTAATGCTTCTCAGCCTAGAGAGACTCCTACTACAAGGCAAGTTGACATGCCAATGCCTACTACAACGGCTACGGCTAATAATTCAGCTGCCACTAAAGCTCCGATAGAATTCCAACTAGACATTCTATGTAAGCAAATGGAGAATGTCATGAACATGCAGGCATCTCTTTCAAAAGAGGTTCCCAATCCGAATAAACAAGTTTACTCCATGAGCTTTAATGATCCTGGGGCTAGCAGTAGTGGTGTAGGACAACCACCGCCTATTCAACCACTTATGCCTCAGTACATTCCTCCTCAACGAGTCTTTCAGCTTGCACCTCAGCCAAATCCTCAGTTTGCTCCACAGCCAGCTCCGCAGTTTGCTGCTCAGCCAGCCTTTCAAAGAAATAATGAGAAAAGAGGGACTAGCGGGAAGCGATGTGTATGGTGCGATAGTCAGGAGCATGCAACATTTGCTTGTGATGAATTAAAAAGTGCTAAAGAGAATCAATTAGTTGTAGAAATAGATAGAAGACTATGTGACGTTAGGTCAGATCTTCCTTTCTCCGTCAATTGGGGCAAAGGAGGAATGAAAAAGTTATATGAAAATTTAACAGTCTCTAATGTGACTGCTAGTACTTCCGTTCCAAGACTAGAGCCAGTCGAGGATAGGCCTCCTTCAACACCTAGCCAAAATCCGTATTCGATAGAGGCACTGGTACAAGCTAGAGACGAGATAATGTATAAAATCGCATGAAAATCTCCTGTAGATCAATCCTCTCTCTTTTCTCACATTGCCAATGTTGAGGAAAAACAGAGACGAGAAGATATGCAGGACGATGTAGAAGAAGGAGATAGGAGAGTAACTAGGAGGCAAACGAGAGAAGATGAAAAGAAAACTGATAAAAAAATTTTAGTTTGATGTATCTAATTTATATCAAGAAGAGAAGAGAAAAATGATAAAGGAAGGCAAAAAGCCAACTGATGAAAATGTTCAATTGCAAGAAGAACAGAAGAAATTGGAAAAAGAAAACTCTAAACCTGAAAATAAAGAGGACCAAAAGCAAAATGAAGAGAAAGGGAAGAAGAAGGGTAGAAGAGCTCCATGTGCTATTATGATTTCTGAGCTCCAAAAGAAAAATGATGCTAGGGAGATTTCAAATGACATTCTTCTAAAAATTCAAGTAACGATGTCACTTGAACAAGTGTTTTCCATAGCGAAACCGGAGTTCAAGGACAGTTTTATTCAACTGATTAGAAGAAGACATTTTCCTTTGCCACAAGATGAGGATATGCAAGAAGTGGCAGAGGAAACTCTAGCTATGAATGATGCAGTTACATTGAGTGAAAGTGATTATGAGGATGATGAAGAATTTATAACTGGTAGTGTAAACAGAAATTTTCTAGGACCCATACAATCTGATGAAGAAATGTTAAAGAGTGAAAGTAAATTCAATTCTACCTTCTGGGCATGAGGCACACCAGAAGTGAAAATTAGAATTGGAGATGAGAAGGATTCCTATTTAGCTCTGGTTCTCATTAACTCAGGATCAGAGATAAAAATTATTTCAAAGAAGTTTTTTGACAAATTTAGATGGTCAATCGACAAAGAGCACGGCTAGAGAATGAGAACAGCTGACAATGGCTCTGGCATTTTACTAGGAGCATGTGCCAATGTGCCTATAATGATAGGTGGTGTTCTAGAAGAGTTTCACTTCTTTGTTCAAGATAATTTTAATTCTCGGACAGCCATTTACAGCTAAAATGAGAATGGAAACAAAAGCAATGAACGACTTTATGATCAAAATTTCTGCTAGACTCCACTATTAAGCGGGACAATAGTGGATATTGTTTTGATATCTCCCCTATTAATGAGCATAAATTTGAAGATTATTTAATATGTACTCCTATGACTAGCTTACATTATATTACTAAGGAAAATCTTACGAAAACATTTAGAAATCAAACTGAAAAATATTTTAGCAAATCAGGATTAATTTCAAGTGACGAGAAAATTGAGTATATAATTGAACTCTCAAAAAGTTCTACTTTATTAGAAGAGCTAGAAAATGTTTCTCATGAAAATTTAGAATCGAATCAGATTATTCTTAATTCTATTCAAGAGTATGAGATTATTAATGAATTCATCTTAGAATATGAAGTTAGCATAGAAACCAAATATAAAACTGTAGAAAAGAAAACAAAGCCTCTAGCTCAACCCTTATCCAAAGATAGTCATAATTTATTTCGGCGAGTATCAAATGACCCTATACTTAGAGATCGATCTAAGATAAGACATATTTTTACTGAGGAGAGTAAGAAATATATTAAATTTGGTGATGAATTTCTTTCTCAAATTGAAAAAGATCAATTTACCAAGATGATTGTTCGTCATGGTAAAGCATTTTCTTTATTCCCGCACGAGATAGGATAAGCAGACCCAAAGCTAGTAGCTCCGATGATTATTTTCACTGTACCACATATTCCTTAGAATCTTCGACCGATTCCAGTCCCAAAGGCTCATTTACCTGAGCTAATGAGATTGTTATTGGAGATTATTTCTATGAGAATCTTGGAACCATCCTCAGCACCATATTCCAATAGGTGGTTCACAGTACCGAAAAAGAGCGGGAAGCTACGCTTTATTCAGGATCTGCAGCCTATGAATAAAGTCACTAGTAGGAATGTAGGAACGGGTCCCATTGTAGATGAGTTTGTCGAGGCATTTGCCGATCACTCTATCTATTCAATGGGAGATCTGTATTCAGGGTATGATCAGTTTCAATTAGCGATTGAGAGTCGAGATGTGACCACGATGAAGACTCCTTTGGGTTTAGTACGCACGTGTACTTTACTACAAGGAGCCACGAATTCTGTGGCATACATGATGAATGTTGTGAATCTGGTCCTGCATGACTTTATCCCAAAAGTGATGATGCCCTTTATTGATGACATTCCAATAAAAGGATGTGTGGAAAAAGAAAAAGATGAAAGTTTAGATTCTTCAGGTTGTAGAAAGTTTGTTTCCAGCCATATTCGGATTGTGAAAAGATATTTGAAAGATTTGAAGAGGTTGGACTAACTTTCTCCTTAGAAAAATCTACTTTTGGTGTTAATGAAGTGCTCATAGTTGGGCATTTATGCGATCATTACGGTCGTAGACCCTATCCAGCTAAAGTTGATGCCATTAGTAGGATTTTTGAGAGATGTCGCAATGTTAGTGAAGTAAGGAGATTCCTAGGTGCATGTGTTTTCTATGTCATCTGGATCCCTCACTTTGCTCATGTAGCGAATCGCTTTATGATTTATTGAGAAAAAGAAAGAAATTCTTTTGGACTGATGAGCATTCTAGAACGATGAGGCATCTAAAGCAATTGTTAATCAATGCTCCTATTTTGAAACGTATTGACTATACAAGAAATAAGCCTGTAATCCTAATGTTGATACTATTCCTATTGGTATAGGCTGGGTCATAGGACAGGATGATGAGGAGGAGCAAAGGTACGCAGTTCGCTTTGGAGCAAAGATTCTTCATGATACTCAAAGGAATTACCCTCAAATTAAGAGAGAATTATGGGGATTAGTTACAGCTTTAAAAACAGATAAGGAATACTTTATAGGAGCTAATGTAATACTAGAGACCGATTCTCTTCCGTTAATAGGTTTAATAGCTAATTATTCATCTCCAGACATAGCTATGCTACGATGGATAGCCTGTTGGAAATGAGGTAGGCCCTTGGCTCATGTCACAGGTCCATGGTTCCATAGGTCCAGCATATAGAACATTAATTTAGCAATCTTCAATATTGACAAAACATGAACATACCACAACTTAATCATATAAATGATGAGACAAAGATAGAGAGAGAATAGACAACATGTGTAAGGTGTTACATAAGCCACCGCTTACTCATAGTATCATATATACCAATGTTCAATGTACAATGTGGGAGCAAAACTCTCAACCACTCTATGTGATGAGAAATAGATGAATGAGTGAATGTACAAATATAATAAACATATTCAGATGTATGGGCAATAATCTGAATATACATGAGATGTGTGACCTTATAGGTTATAGAAGAGTGAATATGAGTGACTGAAAGAGGAAGGATCAGTGTGAAACTGATAATCAACAAACCCTCATCTAACCTTAGGCTATGGAAGATCCTAAGTTAGATACGTGTGTGAAAAGATCACATACTTAAAAAGTAGCAAAGGATGCTAACAAGTTTGTTGCCGGAAATCCTCAAACTCATGTGAACACACCTTCTCAAATACCTCATCCAAATATGCATAAAGCATATACGTACTGATTCTCTTGTACCTATGTCGAATAGGACTCCTCCTGATATGGATGTCACTGCCTCCATAAACTTCAAGTAGTACCTGTGTGCATAAAGAGAATATGTACCTGAATACTTAACATAAGATGTAAATCTTATGTTAACCACCATCCAATGTCTTTGAAGTAGCCCGACATCTTGTAGAAGACAATCTTCAACCTGACATCTTCTTGTAGAAGACAATCTTCAAATACACCATGTAGATGACCGATCCTCACCATCAAGCTGCTAATGACCAAGTCTTCTTGCCATGAACAAGAGATAACCTCCTCTCCATGAACTAGAGTGTGAGCACACCCTTCATCTTCTCCAAGAAGAATCCCAAGAAGAACTCCATAGCTGCTCCTCAACATGCTTCAAGTTAGCACCATGGCTGCCCCATGTGCTAGAAGAAACACCACCTCTATTGAGGTCCAAGCTCAAGGCTTGTGTTGAACACTAGGTGAAGGATGAATAACAATGAGCCCAAGCTCTTGTTATATAGTGTTTGTTGATCTTGAAAAGCTCCCCTCCAAAAGCTATCCATCGTAGCAATCTACGATTGAAAACAGTGAAAAGAAAAACGTGTTCCGCATCCGTAAAAATAACGCCATCCGTCGCTGTAGCTTTTGGTTAATTGTTTGATTAAAAAACAAAAGCTTTTTTTCTTCTCCGCACTATTGGTAGCGGAGATCGATCTTTGGCGGGTATCTTAGGAGGAAAATGAACTACCCATGCTGCAAGTCGTGGCTATTTGTACAGTGGCTAATAAAACATGCTACGCATGCTGTAACCGCCCGTCGATAATTTGAAGAACTTGTATAAGGACTCATAATGAAAGCTACACATTCTGTATACACTAAGGCCTTTTGGACCAATTGGACATTGTTTGATCAATAGGATATTGATTCCAACAATCCCCCCTGCAATGTCATATTGGTACAATCTAGACTAGATTTGCAATCTGTCACAAACTGCAAACTATCACAAGCTTCAAGCTTGTACTCCCGCACTTCAGAACTTGTTCTTCAAAAGTCTTCTTCTTTCCTTCAAAAAATCTGAACTTGCTGAATATGAACCATAATACTTGAGAAAATATGCAAACTAGATATCCAATAGTGTACACATCAAGCAATTACTTATTGACAACAAATATAGCATGAACTGTCTCTGATCTTGCTATCTCCTGTCTTCAAAAACCTGAAAACATACACTAGGATCCATATATTTGCATTTACCTTCCAAAAAGGTTTCTCAACGTACTTCTGCTGCATCATGTAAAATAAGTCTTCATGTTTCATCACCCCCCCTGGATGATTTAACACTAGTATCCATTACTCTTCAAATATATCAGACTTTATGAAATGTGGAACATCTTCCTTCATAAATCTGATGTTCAGTGATCAATACCTGTATCTGAAACAAAATCTCTGAATCCTTTTTATTAGCATTGTGCACATGCCAATAGCTTTCCATGTCATTCCTCAGCTTTCCAAATTGTAGAAAAAGGTTAGCTGATCCTAACATAACAAAACCTTGCTGAAAGCTTTTTAGGATTTCATAACCTTCTGTAACATAACAAGTATCTTTACCTATCTGCAACACAAATCTGATAGAACCTGAATTTTTGACTTACTTCTTCCAATGTTAAGAATCTTACAAAACAAAGGATAGACAACTGACTCATAAATACTGAAGATCATACAAGATCTATTCAAGATCAATGATCTCTCCTGTGTAGAATCTGCTCTGATCAAACCTTCATGACTGAATGTTTGATTTGCTACCTGAATGTCTCCAAGTGTCCATGCTTCTCAAAAAGTTGTAAAACTTTTCTTCAAACAAATCTTTCGAAGAATTTGCAATTCCTATTTGAAACATAAGTGGAAAAACTTCTCACCTTGAGAACTCCAAAAGCTGCAAGTTGATACTTCATAACTTTTCATATTTTACACGGGTGAAATGTGATAGCACCTGCTTGACTTTCTTTTGGCTAACTCCACTTCTCAATCAAGTGATAGGATCTGATGGAACACCTTTTTGAATACAAACATGTATCCAAAAATCAAGACAATCATTGAAAGTAGATTCTCCAACTGACTAGTACATCAATAAGACTAAATTTTTTGAAGTTTTCTGAAAATACTGAATATGAGGTAACCTTTTCCAAACATAAAACCTCAACCCAAGTCTTCAACATCTGCTATAAAAAACTCTTTTACCTTAAGAGTTAGATAAAGAAGAAATATAGTTCTCTGCAACTTGTCATATACCAAGTAGCTCTATATTGACACTCCAAGAATTCTTTGAGGGAACATATAAGCTGCGTGCTTAAAAGTTTTCAACTTATATATAACTCATACACATATGAGTCAAAACATATATCTGCTGCTTTTTCGTTCTCTCAATGCAATTCTTTGTCAAATCTACTAAATCATGACCAAGTGTAATGCAAAACAAGAAACTGCTTCTTCTTCACACAAGATGTTCTCGTAGACTTATCTTTGGGTGTAGAGGATAAAATAGGAAAAGTATATGGAAAATATATGAGAAAAGGAAGCCTTACTTTTCTTTTAGAAATGATGGACTTTCTTCTTCTGCATCTTTCTTCCACCTGATGATGATGTTAACGTCTTCAAACTTCTCTTCCATACCTTTTATTCTCTTCATCTTGAAGTAGCAAACACTCTTGACTTCTTCAAATGAACTTTTTCACTTTCTCTAGTACTAAGAGTAAGAGATAAAACAAAAATGGTATACAAATGGAAGTGAATATAGAAACATGTTTTATCATCTCCTCATATCTCTAAATCAAAATTCTGCTTCAAATGTCTCAAACGACTAAATTCACCAATCGTTGTCTGAATGATGAATTACCTTTCTAGAGTTACCTTCTCTAGATACTATTTGTACCTTGATATCCAACCAACTTACAACAGAAAATTGGCTAAAAAAACAAAAAACTCATCCCATCTCCAAATTTGTCTACTTAGATGAGCCTTTTTGCCATGAAAGAGATCTCTCAAAACTCTCTAGAAAAAACTTTAGATACCTGTTTTGATGTAGCCTTTAACTTTCAAATGATGAAAGTGTATAAAAGCATTCCTTGAATTTCTTCAAATCTCTTCATAACTGCTCTTCTAAGATATGACCAGCAAATGATAATCTGATAGTAGAAACTGATACTAGTGATTTGATGTTGATCTGATTTCTTCATCTTCTCTAAACCATTGTTCTTCATTGAATTTGAAGTAGTCTTCTCTTCATCAAGTCTGGGTCTTCAAATAATACTTTTGTAAAGTATTTGCATACTCTTCCAAAAATATTCAATTGCTAACACATCATCAACTTCATACTCCACACTAATGAATACACATGTGAATGAATTGTCTAATTCTCAAATCTCTACTCATCTAGATTAAGTGTGTATGTAAAATATCAAATATTAGAAGATGCTCTTAAATCATATGTTGTAAACCTGGAATTCTGGAAACCTGAGAATATGAATGAGCCTTCATGCATTGATGCCAAAGATCTAAAGTTCTGAAACCAAAACCTTAGTGCTCTGATACCAAATGTTGGAAATGAGGTAGGCCCTTGGCTCATGTCACAGGTCCATGGTTCCATAGGTCCAGCATATACAATATTAATTAAGCAATCTTCAATATTGACGAAACATGAACATACCATAACTTAATCATATAAATGATGAGACAAAGATAGAGAGAGAATAGACAACATGTGTAAGGTGTTACATAAGCCATCGCTTACTCATAGTATCATATATACCAATGTTCAATGTACAATGTGGGAGAAAAACTCTCAACCACTCTATGTGATGAGAAATAGATGAATGAGTGAATGTACAAATGAAACAAACATATTCAGATGTATGGGCAATAATCTGAATATACATGAGATGTGTGACCTTATAGGTTATAGAAGAGTAAATATAAGTGACTAACCCTCATCTAACCTTAGGCTATGGAAGACCCTAAGTTAGATACGTGTGTGAAAAGATCACATACTTAAAAAGTAGCAAAGGATGCTAACACGTTTGTTACCGGAGATCGTCAAACTCATGTGAACATACCTTCTCAAACACCTCATCCAAATATGCATAAAGCATATACGTACTGATTCTCTTGTACCTATGCCGAATAGGACTCCTCCTGATATGGATGCTACTGCCTCCATAAACTTCAAGTAGTACCTGTGTGCATAAAGAGAATATGTACCTGAATACTTAACATAAGATGTAAATCTTATGTTAACCACCATCCAATGTCTTTGAAGTAGCCCGACATCTTCTTCTAGAAGACAATCTTTAACCTAACATCTTCTTGTAGAAGACAATCTTCAAATACACCATGTAGATGGCCGATCCTTACCATCAAGCTGCTAATGACCAAGTCTTCTTGCCATGAACAAGAGATAACCTCCTCTCCATGAACTAGAGTGTGAGCACACCCTTCATCTTCTCCAAGAAGAATCCCAAGAAGAACTCCATAGCTGCTCCTCAACATGCTTCAAGTTAGCACCATGGCTGCCCCATGTGCTAGAAGAAACACCACCTCTATTGAGGTCCAAGCTCAAGGCTTGTGTTGAACACTAGGTGAAGGATGAATAACAATGAGCCCAAGCTCTTGTTATATAGTGTTTGTTGATCTTGAAAAGCTCCCCTCCAAAAGCTATCCATCGTAGCAATCTACGATTGAAAATAACGAAAAGAAAGACTTGTTCCGCATCCATAAAAATAACGCCATCTGTCGCTGTAGCTTTTGGTCAATTGTCTGATAAAAAAACAAAATCTTTCATTCTTCTCTGCGCTGTTGGCAGCAGGGATCGATCTTTGGCGGGTATCTTAGGAGGAAAATGAACTACCCACGCTGCCAGTCATGGCTATTTGTACAGTGCCTAGTAAAACATGCTACGCATCCTGTAACCGCCCGTCGCTACTTTGAAGAACTTGTATAAGGACTCATAATGAAAGCTACATATTATGTATACACTGAGGCCTTTTGGACCAATTGGACATTGTTTGATCAATAGGATATTGATTCCAACATAGCCTTTATTAAATTCATTAATCCTACTTTTGTTCATATAGCCAATAAACATAACACCGTTGCTGATATGCTTTCAAGAGCAAAATTCGACAATGATAGTGAAGTAATAGTTAATCATATAAAGCTAATTAATTATGAAACATCTATCTATGCATATGAGAGATTTAGAGAAGGTGATTATGAAGGAGAGTGGCGAGATATAGGAAACTATCTGAGTTCGTTTCAGCCTTTCCCAAGTTGGTCTTCAAATCGATTCTAGAACATCAGGAAGAAGTATTTTAACTTCTTCTTGAAAGATGGATATTTTTGGAGACACGCTAGAGAAAATGTACGAAACCCTCAAAGAGTTCTAGGTTTAAAAGGTTTTCAAGTGCAAGTTATGCAAGAGATGCATGAAAGCCTTTGGGCTGGTCATAAAGGCTTTGTTGCTACATATGAAAAGATTAGGGAAAGCTATTGGTGGCCGAGGATGTACGTAACTGTTAAAGAATTTTTAAGCACTTGTAGTATGTGCCAATTACATTCCTCTGTCAAGCATAAAGATCCCCTTCACTCGACTTATCCACCTTGTGTTCATTAATTGTGGGTAGTTGACCTTGTGATCATCCCTTAAAGCAATAGTGGTATGAGATACATCGTTCTTGTACGAGAGGATTTGATAAATCATGTCAAGGGTAGAGCACTTCATTCCAACACTAGTTATAATATATGCGTATTCCTTCTAGAAGAAGTTTTATCCATATTTGGATATATAGAAAAAGTAGTAGCAGATAGAGGTGAGTTAGATGCTAGAGAGGCGAGAGAATTCTTTGCACAACATGGGATTTGATTATCTCTTACGACTGTCTATAACCAAGAAGCAAATGGTAAAATAGAATGAGGACATCCTTCCATATTGAAGGCTATTTTGAAAGCTTGCCATGGAGATATTGGGCAATGGCCAAAATATCTCCTGTTTGCTCTTTGGGCTAACAGAATGACATACACGAGGACTACTGGTTTTATGCCGGCTGAACTCATGTACTGTCAGAAACCGATATTTCCCGTACATACTCAGATAGTTAATTGGATGAGTTTAGGTTGGAAAGATAATTCAAGAGAGGAATTAATAGCACTTAGGATTAAACAATTAAAACAAGGAAACAAAAATTTAAAAGAAGCAATTAAAAAATAAAAAATATCTCCATTGAGAAATACCATATATTCTGATAAGAAACATAGACTGAGACCGCAACCAATAGAGAGTGATGACTGGGTGCTTGTAGACAAAGAGAGAGAGAGCAGTTAGATATGTGTGCAAAAACGATTGAGAGTTGAGAGAGAGAAAGAGAATGAGAGAGAGAGAGAGAAATTAACTCCATTGTGCATTAATAAATCTCTTCATCGACACGAAAGCTCTTTGAAGTCTTTGTTTTCTTGTCATACATATCAAGATGTGACTGTTTATGTCTTGTGCCTATGAATATAGGTTTTACTATTAATTTCTTATCCCCATGCTCTTTCTTTGCTAAGTCATTCATCATCTATTCGGCCATGACTGTCATCAACTGTGACCATGAGTCCCTACTTGCCTTCAAGCATTTCCCCTTCGTCTACCCACACCATCTCTATCACCAGAGGATCAGTTAACTTGATGCATTTAGATTTTGCATGTATGTGTATACATGTAAATTAGGAAGATGAATGTGTATATATGCACGAGAAGTGTGTGCATGAGTGCATAAGAGTGATGTGCACAAATGCATATGCATGGAAGTAAGTTAGGAAGTTAGTGTGATGCATGTGTATGCATGTGAGCATAAGTTAGTTATGCATGAGTGTGTGCATGTGAAGTGTGTAAATCTGCATGTATACATTTGTATGCATGTGCATGTAAAGATAGAGTTAGCATGTGTGCATAAGCATGTAGTATATTTGCATGTAGAAGGCATGCGAAAATGCATATGCATGTTAGAGGTAATGCATATGCATATGAAGATGAGGTATGCATGTATGTTAAGACTGTATGTATAAATGCATAGTATGTATGCATGTGTGCATGAGAAGGATGTGTGCATGTGCATGAGTAGTGAGTGTATATGCATGTATGTTATATGTGTGCATGGGAAGTATGTGTGCATGTACATGTATTTGTGTAGTATGCATATATAGTTAATGTATATGCTTATGTGATGTGAAGTATGTATGTAGGCATAAATGCTTATACATGAATGTAAGATGAATGTAAGCATAATTATATGTTAGTATGTATACATGTATATGGGAGTGCATGTTTGCATGTATGCATGAAAGCAAGGATGAATGTATGTATGTATTTATGCATAAGTATGTGTGCATGTGCATGTAGAAGGTAGAAGAGTGCATGAGCATAAGTGAGAAGGCATAAATACATATATATTTTAGTAGGAATGCATATATATAAGCATGTGTATGTATGCATTGAACATGTGTATGTATGCATTCAGCATATGTATATCTGTAAAGGTGCATATGCATATGTAGTGTATGCATGTATGAGAAATGTATGAAGTGTATAAATGCATGTGTATGCATGCATTTGAATCTTATGCATGTGTATGCATGTGAGCATAAGTTAGATATGCATATGTTAAGATAGGTAAGCATGTGTGTTTAAGTATGTGCATGAGTATGTAATGCATGCATATAAGCATGAGTAGTATGGATGTGTGGTATACATGTGATGTGTATGTATGCATGTATGCATGTGCATATGCAATATATGTATGCATATGTGTGTATAAATGCATGAGAGTTAAAGTAGGCATGTATATGCTAATGCATTTTAATGCATATATATATTATGCATGCTAGATATGAGTTAGTGTATACATATTAGATATAAGTTAGTTAGTGCATGTTAAATATACGTTTGTATGCATGTTGATATGCATGTATGTATGAAAAAAGTTGAAGTATTATATGATGCATATTTGTATGGAAACAAATGTATATTTACTTTCATATAAGTAAATGTTTACATATGCATTAAAATTAGGAAGTTAGAACTCTATGTATACATGTATTAGTATAGGTTTAAATTATGAATTGAATGCTAAATTGTTAAATGAGTGTTTTATATTTATTAAAAGCATACTTATGTGTTTTTTTCGAACGTTCTTCGTGCAGATCAGTGTGAAGAGATTGCAAAGGAGATTACGAGCTTACGAGATTACGTGTTTACGAGATTATAACATTACGAGCTTGAAGCAATTTATGATCATTTAGAAATATAAAATTTGTATAGGATTATTCTCAAGAAATTGTATTCGAACTTATCATAAGTTTTTGTATATGTTTAAATAGATTGATTTTGGAGATCTTTATACTTTTACTGTGCAATTCAATTAAGTTCTTTATATTTTGATTTCAGATCAGGGTCTACAAGCAGTCCTGAATTAGTGTCTACAAGCAGTTCTGAATTAGTGTCTACAAGCAGTTCTGATACTAATAGTAAAGAATTAGATAACTTTATTATAGGAACACTTCTTCCATCTTCTATTGATAGCACGTTTAATAAGGAAAATAAAGAAATAGAAATAATTAAAGATAAAATAGTTGAGAAAAATTTACATACACTAGAACAGGATCATTATATTTCTAGGGTTTTACCTTTATTATCTATAGTCTTACTAGAACCTGAGAACAAAGAAGATCTATTTCCACCTAATTTAATAAGAAAAACTAATTCAAATCAAATTGAAAACGAAGTAGTTGATATTGTTAAAGAAAAAATAACTAGTGAGGAATTAGTTTTTCCTTCTTGTTTAGAAGCTGTAGCTAGATATAGAAACGCACTTCCTTATGGCCCATAGTGCTCTTTTAAATCTTAGTTTTTTAGATTACACTCAAATATATTAAAATTCTATAGCTTTTATCATTCATAAACTGAAAATTCAATCCAAGACCCGAAGCATACTTAGAAACACCCTGTGTGTAGTCACATGTTTAGGTTAGCGTGAATCTTTTAGATGAACGCCTGCCTCCCTTCACACCCCTCTACGACAGCGATCAATGAAGAACAGTGGACACCTCATTGTGATGAGGAGGGTTGGACGATCCAGAGTCCATTGTGATGGATAGTTGCTTTATTTCAGAGGAGTACTATCTAGAAGACATAGGAGTGTCCACTATTCTTCATTGTGGTCAATGAAGAATAGTGGACACCTCATTGTGATGAGGAGGGTTATGATATTTCAGTATTCACGTGTCAGCCCTTGCTAGAAGAATGTGACCCTAGTGACTTCATAGAAGAAGAAGAGAATGATGACGATCTAGAGTCCATTATGATGGATCGTTGCTTTATTTCACAGGAGCACTATCTAGAAGACATAGGAGTGTTTACACAAACAGAAGGAGAACCTCTCACAAGCATCAAAGTTGTAAACTCAAATGATGGAAGTGAAGGTGATGAAAAGAAAAAGAAAAGAAAAGTAGTGAAACAAGAAGAGGAGGAACCATTGTTCAAAGCACCAAAAAATTTCAAGAAATATGAAGTTGAGGACTGAAACATTTTGGTATGAATGCCTAAGAGAGAGGCCACCACAGGAAAAGCATATGAAAACAAAGAAAAGACCAAAAAAATCGTAGTCACCATCGAAGAGAACGAAGAGAGATGTACGTACATAGAAAATGACCTAAGTAAAGAAGAGGAAGTAAAGTTGGTAGACTTATTAACGGAATATAGGGTCCTGTTTGCATGGCACTATAGAGATTTGAAGGGAGTAGATCCAAAAATTTGCTCTCATATGATCCCCATGATAGCAGATGCCAAGCCCACCAAACAGAATCCCTACACATATTATGACACCTATACAGCTAAAATAAAAGAAGAAATCGATAGATTGATTGAAGCCGGATTTATCTATGAGATTGAGCATATTGAATGGGTGTCACCCATTGTAGTGGTGCCCAAGAAGAATGGAAAGTTGCATGTCTGTATTAACCTTAAAAAGGTTAATGCTGATACGATTAGAGATAGTTATCCACTTCCAACCACTAATCATTTATTGGAGTGAGTGGCAGGCAAGGAAGTTTATAGCTTCCTTGATGGATTTTTCAGGTTACAATCAAGTAGCCATTGCCCCAGAAGATCAACATAAAACGGCCTTTGCCACAGAGTGGGGAGTCTTTGCATTTTGTGTGATGTCATTTGGGCTCACCAATGCACCTGCAACATTCCAAAGGCTCATGTGTCATGTCTTCAAGGAGTTCTTGCGAAAGAGCTTAGAAGTATATGTGGATGATTTATGTGCTCATTCCCAACAAAGAAAATACCAAATTCCTGAGCTCAGACAGATCTTCAACAAGTGTAGAGAAACAAGTGTAGAGAATACCGAGTTTGTCTGAACCTAGAGAAGTGTGTGCTCATGGTTTGACAAGGTAAAATCTTAGGTCATATTGTTTCTAAGAACGGAATATCAAGAGATGAGGACAAATTAAAAGCCATAACGAAGCTGACAAGACCTAGGAATGTTAAAGAGGTACAAGCCTTTATGGGCCATTGTGGATATTACTGTAGGTTTATTCACATGTATGCAATTATAGCTAAGCCTCTATATGCCTTGTTGACAGAGTTTGAGTTGAATGATGAATGCGAGAAGTCCTTCAATGAGCTGAAGAGACGCTTGTGCATAGCCCCAATATTGACCACTCGTGATTGGAATAAATCATTCCATGTCCATGTACATGCATCCAATCATGCAATAGGGTGTGTGCTAGCACAACCCACAGGAGAAGGAAATCTAGATTTGCCTATAGCATACGCCAGGAGGCAATTGAACGTTGTTGAACCAAGCTACACCACAACTGAGAGAGAAGGCTTAGGCATGGTATATGTCGTAAAGAATTTTAGACACTATCTATTGGCCAACAAGTTTAAGTTTTTCAGTGATCGTCAAGCCTTATTATGTTTGGTCAATAAACCTTGCAATATCGGACGCTTAGTAAGATGGTTCCTCATACTAATGAAATATGAATTTGAGGTCGTTGTAAGGAAAGGCAAGTCCTACCTCAGAGCGGATCACCTTTCTTGCATCACTTCAGGAGAGCCACCGCAAGGAGTGTCTGATGAATTGCCCAACACTTATCTACTCAATCTAGAAGTTGTTCCTAAATGGACAAATAATTTGGTACCAGTCCTAACCTTTTGACCTGTCGATAAGAATGTGAAGACGAACAAAGATGAAATCATATGATCACAAAACTATCAAATATTGGTACGAAGCATATATAAACAAAATACGGAAGGTGTTCAAGCTTGTTGTGTCAAGGACGATGAACATGGTAGTTGGTTGCATGAAGCCCATGAAGGAATGCTAGGAAATCACTATTCTAAACAACAAACATTGCAAAATCTAAAATATTTAGGAGTGTATTGACCTAGTATGGATAAAGAAAAACATGAGTGGATTAAGAATTTTCCAATGTGCCAGGAAAAATCCTTAGTGGAGCATGCTACCCTTTACTATGTGTCATTAATTCCATATTGGAGCGCTCTATTGGTAGAATTTATGAGAACGGGAACACTGCCCAATGAGGCAAGTCTAGCAAGAAAACGAAGCATGGAACAAGAGGCTCTAGACTATGCCTTAGTAGGAGACAACCTATACCAAAGAGGCAAAGATGGTTATTTAAGACTGTGCGTTCACGAATCATACTATTTGAAAATCTTAGAAATTGCCCATAGCAGTGTTGTAGGCGGACATTTTGGTCCTCACCAAGCAATTAAGACTATTCTATTCTCAGGACTTTGGTGGCCTACTCTTCATATGGATGCACATACCTATGTGAAGAAATGTGACACATGCCAACATGCCCTATATCCGATAAGGAAAGATGAAATGCCTTTGAGATCAATGATGGGAGGACGTGCATTCTCGAAGTGGGACATAGACTTTATAGGTCCTAGTAACCCCCCAGCTAGAAACTCCCATGTAGAATACATTATTGTAGCCACCGACTACCTTACAAAATGGGTAGAAGTCAAGGCCACAACAAAGAATGATGCTCAAACGATGGCAAAGTTCTTATTTGAGAACGTGTTCAGGAGATATGTACTTCCAATAGAGTTAGTCAGTGATAGAGGAACACACTTCTTGAATGAAGTCATTGAAAATCTCCTCCAAGAGTTCTTAGTGATACATAAGAAGTCTACCCCCTATCATCCACAGGCTAATGGACAAGCTGAGATCACAGACAAGATCCTATGTAATGTATTGATAAAATTGGTAAATAATATAATAAGCACTCTGATTGGGATAAACAACCTCATCATGTTGTTTGGGCCTACCGAGTTGCCTATAAAACGGTACTCAATGCCATCCCATTTCATATGTTCTTCAGACAAAATGTTGTGTTACCATTGGATTTCCTAATCCCAACTTTAAAAGTAGCACAAGAGCATGGGTGGAATGGACATGAGTTATCCTCTAGGATCTTTGATCTAGAACGCTTAGGTAAGACAACACTACGAGCGGCTGCAAGAATCTATGCTGCAAAGAAAAGGTAAAATGCATACTTCGATGCACACATTAAGGATAAAGAACTGAAAGAGGGACACCTAGTGTTGGTTTATATACTAAAGAAACATGCCCCTAAATTGAAAAAAAATAGGAACGGACCCATGATCATTAATAGAATTTCCACTAGAGGTGCAATTCAATTGGCCACACTAGAAGGTGATAAACTATATCAGTGGTTGTTGAGTCAAGCTATATCAAGAACCTCTTAGAGAGAATATGCTAATGAGACTCAACACTACTAAGAAGCAAAAAGAAGAAGAGTTAAGGTTGGAGAAGAAGCACAGGCAGAGGCTAGAGAACGCATTAGGAGAAATAAGTTAAGATGCCTAGGCCTAGATATCAATCTTGAGGCCCCAAGATACCACATGGCCATGTTTCAAACATCAAGTGTAATTGCTTCTCAAATAATTGATTGACGTCCGTTTGTGACCATAGCGGTAGGACAAGGGAAAAGGTTAAGGACTATGAGAGCATTGGTTGACTCAGGTGCAACAACTAGTGCAGTTAGACTTTCATACTAGGAAAACCTGCTTGAGCATCAAGCCCATCGAAGCCTATCTCATAGGTTTGGGAGGTATGGAAACCCCTTGTTTGGGCGAGGTGAAACTTCCCATCTACCTTCAAGATCTCCCCATAAAAGTCAACATGCTAGTGTCTCACGATGAGGATTTGGATTTATGACCATGTAGTCAACTTGAACCTAAGAAGTCAACTTCTTCAAGTTTGGGTACATGAACAATGCATTACATTAGAATTAGAGAACTGCATGTTCACAGATCATGGCACCACACATTCTCGTAGTTCCTCTAAGACTAATCTTCACAAACAAGATGTTGTATGTGTCAAAAACTCTATGATCCATGAGGACTCAATCAGGAAAGGTCAGTCGCAAAGGCAAAGAGGCCCGCCTTCTTTTTCAAAGAGTAAAGCATCCACAGTAGTTCAACCTCAGAAGTAAGCAAAACCGTACAAGACAACCGGTATATCAAATAGACAAAGAGCCTTCAAGAGTAAAGTAGTTCCAAGCATGAAGCGAATCTGGGTACATAAAGGAGAGCAACCCCCTACCTTGCCAACACAATTCCCACCCAGGCAAGCCAACCATGTAGAGACAAGAACCAAGCAACCATGAAAAGCTTAACGAGAAGGCCTCTGACAAATTTGGGTGCGTAAGAGGTTAGTTGTAGTTCAATATAGAAAATCACATATGTGGGTGCCTAAGGCACTCTTCCACGTGCAAAGGCCTATGCTCCCCACCATGCACAAGGTCTCAAAAAAGAAGCCAAGGAGAGAAAAGGGTAAGAACCAAGCAGAAAGACCAAACAAAAATACACTCAACTCTTTGACAATGGTACAAAAACAAGTAATAAAGATATGGGTTTGGAGGCCAAAAGCACTAGTAACACCCACAAAAACGAAGTGCCAACCAGGAGGGATAAAAGAAACAAGCAACCATTCATATATGAAGAAGCCAAAGTTGATCTCTACACTGTCGAACACTGTTCTCAAATGGATCCCTGAAGAGAGAAATGATTAATTGTCATTTCACCATCGATTACGCATATCATTTCAGGATCCACTGGCAACCTCCAACAAAGATTGCATTAATGTCCACTAGCACCCTTGAAGCCTCACAAAGCAACAACCATGTGCCTTTGGCATAACCATCTTCTGCACCATTCAAGTCATGCATTTCCAAAGTCTGCATTAATATAGGGCCACATTACATGGACGTGCATAGATACACTTGAGAAATCCCAGGCACATGAGATACACTTGACATATGCAAAATATTTTATTGATACTAACATCTTTCTTCTTGTTTTGTGACACTGTTCAAAAAAAAAGAGAAAGAATGAAATGAGAAAGGATAGGACTGTGTGCTTGAAGCATCTCCGACATGAACCATCAACAACGACATCCATCAACAACAGAAGATAATTTGATGGTCAATCACCATGCTAGAGCACACCACGAAGAGATGAATATCAATGGACATTTGACCACGGTACGAACCGCCTACTTTGACAACACGATAACCATGATAGAGTGGGAAACCTCTTCATTAATATACCCTTGAGCACTTCGCTCAAGACCCAAATTCTTGCACCATACTTCTTCCAATGCATTCCCCATGTATGCATGCATAGGGCCACATTACAAGGCCATGCACAAGGCACATATCTTGTTCAACCCATGCACTAATGCACTTACCCATCATCCATTATGGGTTACAAGTACTTGACATGAAAGCGATGAAAACCATCTTTGGAAGAACCAGAGGAAATCACAGTGACAACAACAAGAGCAAGGAAGCAATCCACCACGAGAGTTGCTCATAACCAACATTGAAAATCTCTTTTGAGTAGCTCACAATTTTTGAAAGTTCACAAAGACACCATCAAGCTGGAATACACGGAAGAAGTACATACAAAGGTAGTAGTGACAAAATGAAGAACCATGCACCTACCCAAGCTATAATTGGAAGATGGACCGCTGTTGTGGATACATGAAGAACACTACCTCTCAAGTACTACATGGAAGAACCACTCCAACAAGGGTCTGTCAAGGATGACAGACTCAAGAGGGGGGAGTGTTGACAGTCAAGGTCAAGCACAAGCATAGAGGCATGTCAAGGAATTGGACACACAGGAATAATGAGCATGTAGGGAGCTGGATAGAGGCATGTAAAGGAAGTGGACACACAGGAAGAATGTGCATGTAGGGAGCTCCAAGAAGCACATGTCAAATTTTCATCAGAAATCCCTATAAAAATAGTGATTTTTATCACTAAAAACCATTGTAAATACCATTTTTTTATTTCACAACTCCACTTTGTTCAATCCAAGGAGTCCTTGAGCTTGAGGAGTATTAGAAGTATCATCCTACCCATTTTCATAATTTTTAGACTCCGTTTGAGCCTCCAAATAAGCCTTGGAATCTAATTTTTAACTAGGGTATTTTTGGCTTAGCATGGGATAAAACATCACTGTATAGTGCCATATGCCTCAAAATAATGGATTTGCTAAAAGAAAGACCATTTCACTCATGATAGGTGTCCCACCAAAGCACTATAATCTATCATTCCATATGAGGCTTGATATCATTGCAAGCCATCCAAATGCTCATTTCTGTGTGTTTGTTTTTCTAGAATATGCATAAGTGCATGAACAAAAACACACAAAATTGGATGATAAAGTAGTGAAATGTGGTTTTTTATTTGGGTATAGCTCTAAAAGCAAAGGCTAACATCTTTATCATCCACAGATTAAACACAGTTTGGTTAGCCGTAATGTTGTTTTTGTGGAAGATGCAATGGACACATTAATTTCATGTACCAAGGAGACTTCAATTAGCTCTAGTGATCTATATGACACTTTGTTGCCTATTTGTATAGGTGGACAATCAAGTATTGGTCCAAGTGAGGCATTTTTTGAGGATTTACAAGTTCCACATCATGATGTGCATCATTCTATTTCTGATGCACATTTAAATGATGCACTTGTTGATGAGAAGGCTAACATGGAAGAGGGTAAAAGAATGCTTAAATAGCTGGTGCAAAATTTGAGAGATAACAAACTAGATGCACCTCTATCATATCATACTCGTTCAAGCTCTCATAGTGCTTCCTTTGTATTAGATTTCTATGCAATTGCTAGCTCTACTCTTTGTGATGAGAATGAGCCTCTTTCATTTGATGAAGCACAAAATTGAAAAAAATTGGATGGCTGCTATGCAATTCGAATATGATGCTATTATAAAGAATGGTAAATATTCTTTATGTGATTTACCTCAAGGGAAAAAGAACAATTGCACTAAATGTGTGTACAACCTAAAAAATATATTTGATACACCAATTGACAAGTATAAGGCTATGCTTGTTGCAAAAGGTTATTTTCAAGAGAGAGGCATTAATTTTGATGAGAGTTTTGCAACCACATGCCAAATGGCCATTGTTCATAGCATATGTGCACTTGTAGCTCATCATTGTTGGAATGTACATTAATTGGATATTAAAACTACATTTCTGAAGATGTGTATGTATTTCACCTCCATGGTTGTGTGCAAAAAGGGCATGAAAACAAATTGTGCAAGTTAAAAAAGGCATTATATATCTTGAAGCAAGCACCACATGGTTGGTATGAAAAGATACATGCCTACTTGATTGCACATGGTTTTGATAATAGTCCAACTGAGAGCACATTATATGTTAAGCGTGAAGATGATGTACTTTTGATCATTGTTGTTTATGTTGATGACATTTTGCTCACTAGTCCTAATGAGAAGAATATTGATAAATTTAAAGCTGATTTGCATCCCTCTTTTGAGATGCCAAATTTGGGGCATTTGCATTATTATTTGGGCATTAAATTTATGCAAGTCAATGGGGGAATGTAGTTTTTGTCAAACAAAATATATTGACATATTATTGGAGTGTTTTGGCCTTGAAGATTCCAAACCCATTGTCACTTCTATGGAGACATGCGTATAGATGATTCTTCATGATGTTGGAGATGCATTTGATGTTCTTCTCTATTGGCAGGCTGTTGGATACTTGATTTACTTATGCCTAAGGTGGCCTTATATTCAGTTTGTTTTCTCTTAGATGAGTAGGTTTATGCATTGTCTGTTAGTATATGATCAATGTCTACCCCTCATGATTGTATGCACATTTTGTAAGGTCCCCATTATGAAGAGAAGCCAAGTGTGCATTACCCAATTGATGGGAATCCCAACTTGCATGTTGGATGAAGGTCATATTGGACCATGTAAGGTACTGTAAGGAAAGGAAGTTACGAGGGTCCCTAATTGTGGGGTCCGGGGTAGTGGTGAACAGCCCCGATTGGGGGATCCTAGGGGGCCAACGAGCTCCTTGGCTGGTGGGACCTAGGGGGCTAATGGGCCCCTTGGTGGGGGTCCGATAGTAGTGCCCCCGACATGACATAAAGGCAATATTCCATTGAATTTTCCCTCTGAAGTAAAAAATCATTTATATTTGTAAGGTCGATAGCCGTATATAGAAACTATACGAGCAATGGCCACCCATGCTCTACCGCCCATGTATAGTCATCTGTCAATTAGAGAAATGTGTTGAGAAATATGTGAAAAGATCAAGATCCAAGATGAGAGCTAAAATAAGACAACAAACAATAAGGGCTAAAGAATTGAGATCTAAGCTCAGAGTTATAGAAGGAAATAGATGATGGGAAACATTAAATGATTATTGTGGTACGTGATGAGATTATGTGTTGAGGGAGAAAGAGGTAAACATGCATGTAGATGTAGTTTCTAGGTTATTGTCCATTCTATGTATCATCTTCTTCTATATGCCCTTGTAGGATTTGATATTGATCAATAGAGAATGCAGTTTAGTCCCTCCGTGTGTGCCATGTATTATTGACACAATTCCACAAATGTTTTGGTATAAGGTTATATTCAATGGATGAGTGTAGTAAAAAATGCAAAAAAACTTTTAAGGTTGTCCTCTTTGTGCAAATGTGAATGGTTGGAAATAGAAAGGCATGTCTTACGTCTCTGCATACATGTGTTATGAAGATTGATGTGTGGCTTCTTGTAAAATATCCATGCAAGAAAGTAGTTTTCACATTCATTTGGAATAGTTCTAAGCCCTCCACTACAATGAATCCAAGAAACATGCATAGTGTTGTCATCTTGACTACTAGAGAAAATATTTCCTTGAAATCAATGTCATGTTTTTGCTTGAAACTATTTGCAACAAGTCGTGCTTTATACTTTTGAGAAGCACTATCTAATGTGAATTCAAGCTTATACACCCATTTACATGGTAAAGATTTCTTTCCCTTTGGAAAAGGTACTAGATCTCGAGTATCATTCTTGTGAATAGAATCTAATTCACTCCTCATGGCATGCTTCAACTTGACATGATCTTTTGTCTGCATAGCCTCTTTGCAGCAAGAAGGCTTACGAGCATTTGTTAGCATAATGAAATCCAAACCCAAAACATATCTATCGAGTGGATGTGAGACATGTGCATAATGTCTCAATGGTTGATAAACAAGAATATTTGCAACTTTATCTAATTAGACATTCTCTTGAACATTCCTATATGTCGCATTTTTATGCATGCTTACAGGAGGACTGGTATACTCAAACATCATTCTTCTCACTTCAACCTCCTTAATTGTTTGTTTATGCATCTTATATCAAGGGAGCACTAGATTGTGCCCTCTGAATATACTAGAGAAGATTTTGGAATTACACTTTGGATTACAAGATCATCCCTATAGGGGAAGAATACAAGAATATGTTACTGATACAAGGAGTTCCACAACTCAAGACTAATATGTATAGATAATTATTGACACTCAAGGTCAGCATCAAGGAAGTGGATACACAAGAAGGATGAGCATGTAGGGAGCTCCAAGAAGCACATGTCAAATTTTCAAAAGAAATCCCTATAAGAATAGTGATATTTATCATTTAAAACCACTGTAAATACCATTTTCCATTTTTGCAACTCCATTTTGTTCAAGCCGAGGAGTCCCCAAGCTTGAGGAGTATTAGAAGTGCCATCCTACCAATTTTCATAATTTTTGGACTCCGTTTGAGCCCTCAAATAAGCCCTGGAACCTAATTTTCAACTAGGCCAGACACTAGGTCTGGATAGGGCCAAAACTACTCAAAAAACTATAAAAAGGGCTGGAGAGCTCATTTTTTAGGTTAGCTTGTTGTAGATTTGAGCTTGTAAGAGATTTCTTTCTGTAATCAAAGTCCTTCCATTGTGCCACTCTTTGCTCTTACCTTGTCTGTGTGTGTGTGTGTGCATGCTTGTGTGCTTTCACTCATGCACTTGTGCCATCACGTGCTCACGATCTTCATACCTGTCCTCACCTCTCCATGGATTGACATTTATGAGGTGTATCTCCTCACATTGGTACTTGCCATTGTGCTAGAGTGACACCAAATTTGGTGTCGTTGCTAGTGAGAGACCTTGGAGGACGAGCGTGTGACGGTAAGACGTAGAGTAGCGATGTTGGAAGGTAAAAAAATCACCATTTTCAGTTTAATTTTTGAGTTTTCCTCCATCTTCATCTTCATCATCACCACCATCTTCTCCCATCTTCATCTTCTCAGATTTTTCCATTTTCTACTGTACATTTACCTCGTTTCTCACTTGTGGCTGCGAGCAAGAGGTGTAGAGGAGGCGCAAAGCTAAAACGCTTGAGAAATACACCTCAATATACCCAAAAACTGAGTGATCAGTCTTGGATGTGACATGACTTGTGCTAAGTATCGTGAGTGTGGTATCGTGAGTTTGGAGAGAATTTTTGCATCAACAAGCACATATGAGTGACACGGAGGACATAAGGCATACATATTTGCAAACATTTTTGAGTTTGGACTTCAAAAACTCCAAATATCATGTCCGATTGAGTTCAGGTATCGTGATACCAAAACTCCCATGTATCGTTGATACTTGTTATGTATTGTGTATCGTCTCCCCATGTAACGTGATGCCTCACATGTATCGTGTATCATCGGGTCGAGTATCCCGTATCATGTATTGCCTAAGTGTGTATCATGATACTTCCCAAGTATCATGTATCATCGGGTCGAGTATCGCGTAACGTGTATCACCTAAGTGTGTATCGTGATACTTCCCAAGTATCGTGTATCACAAAGGTTGATATCGTGTATCAGGGTACCTCAAGTATATCGTGTATCGTGAAGTCCAAGTATCACCCATCTCAAGTATCATGTATCATGTATCGTGTATCATCACTCCCCAAAGTATCGTGTATCGTGTATTGCCTGAGTGTGTATCGTGATACTGTCCAAGTATCATGTATTGTCTCAAGATAAGTATCATCTGAGTGCAAGTATTGTGTATTGTGAAGTCCAAGTATCGTGTATCATGTATCGTGTATTGCAACCATCTCGTATCGTGTATCCCCGGGTCATGTATCACGATACTTCATAAGTATCGTTTATCGTGACCGATCCAAGTATCGTATCGCAAGTCCAAGTATCGTGTATCACCCAAAGACAAGTATCATGTATCCTTTAGTTTAGATATCATATATCATGTATCCCAAGTACCACCGATACTTCCTAAGGATCGTGTATTGCCTGTTCTGAAGCAATGTTAGAGAGGTCCTGTTTCCTTGTTTTAACCCCCAAAACGCTGAAGTGGCATACCTTTCTCATACAAAATCTGTTTGTAGTGATTTTGGGTTTGTTGGAAAACTCGTTGACCCTCAGGTAGGACTAGAAAACCAAGGGGACTCCAAAGGATTTTGAACATTACAAAGGGAAAATTGAGATAAGAAGACAAAGCTTATGAACCTGAGATTTGGTAGACACTTAGGCCAAGATAGACAAAGCATTAAATCATCTCAGGCTAGTGTCAACCATACAGCTAGGTCTTGGGCACAGCAACTATGTGGTTATCCCTACACACTAAGTTCAGAAACAAGTGCCTCTGAAATGTCTTTTAGCATGGAGAGACCCACACATACCTCAGGAACTGCCTTTTTATGGACACCAGAAGGTCCCTATAAGACACAATTGGAATATATCAGGACCAACCAATTAGGTGCTCGCATCTATGAGGATGTTCTAAGACCATCATTTTTCCAACTCAAAAATCTGGATCAACCCTTTGGACTTGAATACCTAGTGGTCAAGTTCGAAGAGGGGTCATACATGTTGCTGTTAGACGTGTGCGGAAGCACGCAAACAACACAAGGAAGAAGAAGAAGCTTGGAGCACAACACACAATATTGAATGTATTACCACTAGAATGTACAAAGATAAGTAGCCCATTAGGGTAATAGGCGTATATACAAGCCGGGGAAAAAAAACCTCCTAAAGAGGGAAAAAAGTGCCTCAGTGGTCCTAGAGTGTTCACACACATCACTACCTTAATATAGCAACAAGTCCCCCGTAGAAGTGACGCGGTGAACAAGTAGCTGGCACTCATATATAAGGAAGTACCAAGCTATGTGGAAATCACTCCACAAAAGGAAGTAAGCCCAAAGCTTTGCGGAAAGCTTGAAACTTCTCCCTAGGCAGAGCCTTCATGAAAAGGTCTGCAATGTTCTCCTGCATGGGCACATATGCTAAGTTGATCTCCCTAGCAGAGAACCTCTCCCTGACATAATGATAATGCGCCTCAATGTGCTTAGTGTGAGCATGGAACACAGGGTTCCTCACAACTGCCAATGCGCTCTGACTATTACTCAAGATGCTGGTGGCAGAAGACTGACCAACACCCAAATCAACCATAAGGCATCTGAGCCACGCACACTCAACAGTCGCTATGAAAGCTGCCCTATACTCAGCCTCACAATTGAAAGTAGCCACAATAGGCTGCTTCTTTCTCAACCAAGATATACATGAGCTACCAAGCAGCCAGTTTTGGACAGCTCTTTATGATATGATCATCTCCTTTACAGTACTTGCAAAACAATTTCTACTTTTTTTATTTCTTTTCATCGTTTCTTCCCTCTTTGATTGTGCAAATTAGAAGATTTCTACTTACTACTTGAAGAGCTCCATTTTCCTTTTCCCTTCTTACTAGCCACGAAAGCTTGATCTGCAACACGCATAATGGACATGTTCTGCCTAGACTAATCTTCCTACAATAGAACAAAGTCTAACTTCTCAAATGACAAGGCATTTGGATCGCCTTTCATCATCAACCAAAGAGTAGAAGCAAAACTCTGATATGAATCAAGAAGACCATTCAGGACAGTCTGCATAAGTGAGCTATCTGGTATAACCTCATCAGTAGAAATCAACTGTTCCTTCAAGTCTTTGATCTTAGTTAGAAAACTTTCCATAGAATCACCTTCATTCATGTGCTCCAACTCTTTTTGGACGTAAGCAACACGAGCCTCATTCCTAGCTTGGTAAAATGTGGTTAATGTATCCCAAGCATCCTTAGTTGTTCTGCAAAAGCAAACCTGAGGAATAATGGTAGGTTTGAGAGACAAAGCAATCAATGCATGTGCCTGGGCATCTCTACTATCCCAACAAATCTTCTCTATGGTAGGTGCAGCAGAAATCGCAACATGAATAGGAATATGGAGAATACCATCATCTTTGACACCTTCTACATCAGCTTCAGTACCTATAGTTGGAACAGTTGTAGGTGTGATATGATGTTTTTCAACACCCTGCACAATGTTCCATAGTCCTTTTGGAACCAATACATGTTGCAACATATAAGCCCACAAAGGGTAGTTGGAACCATCCAACTTATCCTAAACAGCCAACATACGAAATACATCACTCCTTTTGGCCATGGCTGGTGACTAGAATACCTTGATGCAAAAAATTGGCTATATCTCAAAAAGTTGAACAAAACTACCGAGATGAATTTTGCTAAACCTATAGCAGACTTTGAGATGCGTATATTGGAAAACCCAAAACTGGTATATACCTTTGGCACAAAAAAATAAAATAGCTTGCATAAGCGTTGCGATAGTGCGTTTGGAGGCTGGAACGAGCTCTCATCATGATTTTGACACCACATAGCGAAGCTGTTTTGATCTTGGAAACACACTGAGTATGCTCACCAAAATTTGTGGGATTTTGAGACTGCAACCAAAGAGGTGTCGACGATGCCCTAGATGAAGCAATGAACTTCTCTAATACCAATTGTTGGAGTTAGACGTCTGCAAAAGCATGTAAAGAACACAAGGAACAAGAAGAAGCTTGGAGCACAACACAGAATAGTGAATGTATTACCACTAGAATGTACAAAGATAAGTAGCTTATTAGGGCAATAGGCATATATACAAGCGAGGGGAAAAAAACCTCCTAAAGAGGGAAAGAAGTGGCCCGATGGTCCTACAGTGTTCACACACATCACTACCTAAATATATCAACAATACATTGATAAGGAAGGAACCATGTATGTGGTTAGCAACTTACTAGACAGGATAGATGAGTTTGGACATATCATTCCTAAAACCGATATAGGAGACCTAGAGAAAGGAGACCTAGAGAAAGGAGACCTAGGACGAGAACCCAAGACTCCCAAAGGTAACGTGTTGACTAGAGTAATCACTCGAGATTGGATCCCTCAAGATAACAAAAGCATAGAGCTATTCTTGAATAGAGAAACAAAGGAAGCCTTTTGGAGATTCAGACCAGATTGACCCAGCCCAGTAGTCACCATCTATGAGTTCAAGGATCCGAAGACACCAGGGAAAGTTGTCTATCTAGATCACACATCAGAGAAAAATGTTCTTGGTATCAGAGCATGATAGGCATGCATACACATGAAGCCTAGAGGGAAAGAACCAAAGAGAGGCCTGAGGTAAGCTTTGCAAACACTGCGGGTAGAGATAGATCAAGATTTGAAGGTGAAAGAGATCAAAGGGGGAGACATAGAGCACATAGGCATCAAAGAGCTGAACATGATTTTCCATTGCCTAGACCCTGAGAGCACCCTGTTAGGCATAACACATCATGCCTGGTCCATAGCTTCAAGCAGACACCACAAGAAACAGTGGAACTTGCAGGTAGAAGGTTTAGACAGTACTTGGAAATATGCCCTGTGCTAGAGTTACCCACACTGGCCAAACAAGTGGCCTTGTTTCTAGATGGCTTATTAATCACCAAGCTAAGACCATATGTGTACTTGAAAGAGCCTAGATCCATAGAAGAGTGTGTGTGGATGTGCATTGACATAGAAGACAACATGGGTGAGGAGTTAGGACTGTCCAGACTCCTATAAGGATTTTGACAGTTCTACTAGTCATACCTCAAGAACTTCCACAAAGATAGATGAGATAGCTGAGCAGGTTGCCAAGAAGCTAGGAGTTCAAAATAGACAAGCACCAAGGATCACCTCATTGAAGCGATGTTGTACTTGTGGAGGAGACCACATGGCTAACGTATGCTCGATAATGGCTCAACCTCAAGGGAACCCTAATGCTCCATATTGCACTATTGAGAGGAAATACACAAACCACACAGCTCAAGATTGTCCCTACAATAGGCAGGCTATTAGACAAACTTATGAGCAACCTTACCAGCAAGGTAGGTATCATAATCAATACAAACATCCATATTATAGGCCACAACAACAATAGCAAGCACCATATAGGCCACAAGGAGTCCTAGGAAACCAACCACGAGCTCTTGCCAATGTGGTTCCAGTTAAGTATGTAATGGGAGAGGAGAACCCCAATAGAGGGTTGGTGCCACTAGCCCCATTTTTCTCCGAAAATGACTATCATGCTCATAGTTGTGACTATTCCCATGAAGATAGTCAACACGCTTCTTACACAGTCACCTAAGCATAGTGAGACTTCTTTGTATCAGTACGAAGCATCGCTTATGGAACCAAATTGGGAGCCAAAATACTCTAATGCAATTTACATGAATCCTTACCCGAGGCCCAAGCGAGACAAGTAAGACCACAAGCCCCTAGAGGACCATGTTTTAAATGTCGGGGTGATCATTTCATTCATAAATGTCTTGAGTTTTTGTCGTGAGTGTGACAAGGAACCTCTTTCGAGAGATCGCCTCTAGTGCACCCAAGGTTACACCCATCAATGTGGTAGGCTTAGTCGTCGATTCAAGTGCAAGTAGTAGTAATGTGCCTCCGTAAAGGAAGTTACTAGGACACAAACCTTACAATAGGCTTAACTAGCTGAACAATCAGAGTTGAGTGAATCTAGAGAGCCTAGTAAAAGGAAAACAAGAACATGGAAGGATACCACAGAGAACACCAATCGTAAGTGGAATAAAAAGCTATTTGAAGTAGAAGAAAGCCTAAAGGACGCAAAAACAAAAATAGAAGATATTGCATCTCAAAGCCTCTCGCATGCAGAAGCTCCATCCAATCCACCTCATCCAAATCCATCTCATCCCACCAACCCTAGAAGGCATGGACATGATGTTCAAGGCCTATCAGGCTCGACTTCAAGAAGGGCCAATAGCTGCAAACCTAGACAAGAGTTATCCTAGAGCAGATTTAGAGATTGAACAGATAAAAATGTGCATCAAAATGGTAGAACTAGCTCAGGCTATGCTCGAGAACAGTCAATCGTTCAATCACACAAGCTCTATCAAACTAGATTTGCATTTCTAGGGTTTACTAGAAAGACTAGAGCAGTTGGTAAACAAGCCACAGGCTTCTTTACCTCTGCAGGCTCAACCAATTATTGAAAGAGAAAGCTCATCACCAATGAAAGTTTATGTTCCCGATTCCATAGATGATGGAGCACCTCTTTCAATTCAACAATATTCTCAAGAGTTCTTGCAGGAAATACAAGAAGAGAAATGGGCCAAGGAGAAGGGTAACCCCCCTCCTATTCTTGAAATTGATGATCGTCATGATCAATTTCCCCAAGACATTCCATCTATTTATGGAGATCAAGAAGAGAAACAAGAAGATGAATGATTAGATTTTGAATCTAATTTTTTACAAGAGGTGCCATAATTCAGAGGCCCATGGGAATATGAATCCCTTCAGATCAGAGCTCCCACCATCTTGGTAAGAAATGAAGACTCAGTGGTTCCAAGGAAGACTGATGTCATGAAGAACACTAAGGTTCAGTGTCATCTCACCGTAGAAGAGTTGGTAAAAGTAAAACCTTAGCTATGGAATCATGTGGAAAATCAAGTTCCAGAACTTGATTCCAATATCCCAAAAGTAGGCTCTAAGCAAAAAGCCCCAAAGATACCTTTAGACAAAATAGGGGACGAGTGAAGGTGAAGAAGGGAATACTTATCTTCCAATCATCTACCAAGGTTACATAACCAAAGGGATCTTAGATTCAGGTGCAGGTGTTGGAATTGCAACCATCTCTTTGTGGAAGCAATGGGGCAAACTCGCATTAATACCAAATAGAATGAAGCTTTAGATAGTTGAAGGCCATGTTGAAAGACATCTAGGACTACTAGAAGGGATAACTCTCACCACTTGTGCAGTAGAGTTTGAGCACACCTTTGCTATATGTGCCTTTGAGAAAAATAATGTCTATGAGATGCTCCTAGGTGTTGGTGCAAGACAACCATCAATCGATGTTTTTCACAAAAGGATTGAAGTCAAAAGATGAAGAAAAGATCAATTCATATAGGGTGAAGATACAACATAATCAGAAAGTGAAGGCTTGTATATACATGTACATTAGACATGCTTATACTTTTGTAATCGTGATGCGCTTGTCCATATATGCCTATATATACAAGTAGAAAGTCGGGGAAAATATGAGAGAGCATGAGATGAGAAGAATTAGAATTTTTAAGAGTCCTTAGACAGTTTAGAAGTGAAGAAAATCTCTCTCATCATTCAGATGTAAAGTTTTCTGAATAGAAGAAAATGTTGTGCTCGATATTTTGTTATGTTCTCCCACTATGTTTGATCATTTCAAGAATCCTTTTGTAGATATCTAATTCCATAGTAATGCTTCTATGGTTAAGATTTGAGAGCCTAATTGTAAACAGACTGAGAGAATTATGTGTAGGAACATTTGTATGTGAAGAAGTGATGAGGGTCTTCTGAAACAGGTGCAATCTTGATGGTCAAATATTGATCAGATCTCAGTGCATAGTGTAACATTTTACACAAATGATGAGTAAAAATCTAAGTTGGAAGGTAAGCCATATATGGCTAAAAGGATTTGATTAAATGGGCGGTAGTTTGGGAGAACCATGCATTAGAAGATGCAAGTGTCAAAGTTGACTGTACAGGAGGATAATTTTAGAGATAGGTGGATTGTTTGGATCATTTCTCAAGATTAATTGAATCTTTTGAGAATATTTGACTTGGAGAAGGTGCATAAACATTAGATGACACCTCGCACAAAGTTTCATTGAAAACTTTACACATTGGGTTAGTCAATAAGTGAGTTATGTGCAGCAAAATTTTATGAGTAATGACTCTCTTCATAGTTAGTGCAAATCTTGATAGTTTGACATTGGTTTTCCAAAATTGATCAAAATTTTGAGTTATTCTTGATATAGAAGTGTTCTAACGTTAAGGATAGCTTGTTCTTTTGGAGATTAACACTCTCCATTAGTGGTATCAGAGCAGGAATCATCAAAATAGAAGAAAGGAGGATTGTGACTGCTGCAATCATACAAAAATCAACATTTGAAGGTTCAAAAAGTGAAAGTTTAAAGGGAAAGCTTGACAAGGAGGCCTGAAGCTATCAAGAAGATCAAAAGGAACTTCATTTGAAGTAAAGGTGCACTTATTCCTCATAAAGCTTGAAGAATTTAATACACAAGTAAAGGAAGGACGCAAGATTCTCTTTAGATAGAGAAATTGGATAGAGAAAACTATCCAGCTTGGTCAATGAGGATGCAAGCTCATCTCATGAGCAAAGACATGATAGGTTATATCACAAGTAAAGAAGGAAAACCAGAATTTAGAGATCCTAGTGTTCCAACTAGGGATGAACTCTCAGATTTAAAGACTTGGATGAAGAAGGATGCTCACACAATGAGCACTATCTATATGGGAGTCAATGACTACTTGCTACCACATATTAGAGGACTTGAAAGTGCAAGTGACATATGGAATGCTTTGGAGGAGAATTTCCAAAATACTACAAAGTCAAGGAAGGAATCTTTGTGGGTAGAATCTACCACATTCAAAAATAAAGCTTCTCAATCCATTTCTGATTATGTAACAAGGAAGAAGGACATTGTAGATGCGTTAGGAGCAATTGATGAAGATATTGAGGATGATAAATTGGTAAGGCAAATCCTCACAGGTTTGAGAGGAGATGAGAAATGTAAGCCATTCATTTTGTCTACTGAATTGTCACTAGATCATTTCACTCGTGATTTAAATCAATTGCTAGGACATATGCTAACTTTTGAGCGGGATGTCAAAGGTGAAGTTTATAAGAGTACAGGTCAAGCAATGTACTCAAAGGACAAGAGGAAGAACAACAAAAGTAAAGAACAATTAAATGAAGAAGAAGGTACAACTAGCCAAGCCAATTTCCTAAGAGGAAGAGGAGGTGGCAAAGGTAGAGGAAGATGTAGAAACAATAAAGATGGATTGAAATCTTGCTCGATTTGTGGTAAGAAAAATCATTTAGCTCATGATTGTTGGCATAATAATCAAAATAATGGAGGATATAGTCAAAACTTTAATTCAAGAGGAAGAGTTGGTAGAAATCAAAGAGGAAATTTTAGAGGAAGAGGTAGTAGAGGTAACTTTGGAAGAAATGCAGGGAGAGGTTTCCAAAGTCAATCCTACAACAATACCTACTACAGGTATGCTTCAGATTGACCCTAGCAATGGGTATAAACAAATTGTTTCAAGGAAGAAAGAAGGAAGACTCTTCACATTGAAGATTCAAGGTAGTGTTGGTCATGCCTTGTTTACTTATGGAGGACATAAGATCTCTCAATTAGATCTTTGGCATAAAAGGCTTGGACATTTCAATGAAAGAGGTATTAAGGATATGGTTAACAATGGTTCAGTGCTTGGATTGCCTAATCTTGCAGGTCAACACATGACATTCAGATGTGAGGCATGTCAATTAGGTAAAGCTCATAAGCAATCATACAATAAGCATCGATTTATGTATTTAGAGAAACTTGAATTGGTACACACAGATGTTTTGGGACAGTCAAAGGAATTTCAGTATTAATGGTTCAAGATATTATGTGATTTACGTTGATGATGCTACCAGGTGGATCACTATATATGTGATCAAAGATAAATCAGAGGTATTCAATACATTTAAATATTATCATGTGTATGCAAAAAGAATCATAGGTCAAAAGTTGAAGAGACTAAGTTTAGATGGAGGGGACAGTATTTCTCTAATGATTTTAGTGATTACTTATGGAATGCAGGTATAAAAAGGGAAGTTACTTGCAGGTACTCTCCTCAACAAAATGGTGTAGCAGAAAGGAGAAATAGAACTCTTGTTGAGTTTGCAAAATCAATGATGAAGGAGAAAAATTGTCCAAATTATTTGTGGGCTGAGGCTGTAAATATAGCTACATACTTGGTTAATAGTTTACCATGTAAAGCTTTGCAGGTATGACACCATATGAAGCTTGGTGGGGTAAGAGACCTACCTTAGATCATTGCAAAGTGTTTGGATATTTGGCTTATGCATATGTGCCATCTCAATTGAGGCATAAATTGGAGCCTAAAGATGAAAAGTATGTGTTCAATGGATATGATGATAAGCAAATGGGTTATAGGTTGTGGCGTCCATCCACAAAGCAATTCCTTGTGTCAAAGGATGTTGCATTTGATGAGCAAAGTACTTGGTATGCACGTACAATCAATAATCATGCAGGTGATGAAGAAGTTTTGAATTAGAAGAAAGGTAAATCAAAGGTTCAGATATTTGATGAAGAAGAGAACAATGAAGTACAATTTGAAGTTGAAGAAGTGCCAAGGTTTGATCCAGAATGTGATGAACCAGAAACTTCAAGAAGTGGAGAACTTAGAAGGTCATAAAGACATAAATGGCAACCTGCAAGGTATAGCTATGACACTTCTTTTTTGACTACTAAGGATTATGCTTACATGGTGAAAGCAAATGAAAGATCCTTCTACATATGAAGAGGCAAAAGGTAAAGAAAATTGGGAGAAAGCTATGTACAAAGAGTATGATGCATTGATGGAGAATGAAACATGGGATTTGGTTCCTAAACCAAATAGTCAGAAGATCATGCAAATGGGTCTACAAGACAAAGAGGCTTGCAGATGGAAGTGTGTCTAGGTATAAAGCTAGACTTGTTGTGAAAGGGTATGCTCAGACATATGGTATAGATTATGATGAGACCTATAGTCCTGTGGCAAAGATGACAACCATCAGGACACTGAATTAGATGTGAAGAATGCTTTTCTTAATGGTTATATTTCAGATGATGTTTTTATGGAGCAACCACAAGGGTTCGAAGATAAAAGGTATTCAGAATATGTACATAAGCTCAAGAGAACTTTGTATGGTTTGAAGCAGGTCCCAAGGGCATGGAATTATAGACTTGTGAAGTTCTTGAAGGAACTTGGTTTCCAAGTATCTAAAGCTGATAGTATATTGCTTGTCAAAGCAAGTGATGATGGGTTCATTTACATGTGCATATATGTAGATGACATAATCCTTACGGGTACAGATGAGAAGGGCATACAAAGCCTCAAGAAGCAAATAGAGAAAGATTTCAAGATTAGTGACTTGGGAGACTTGTCATATTTCTTGGGCATGGAGATCTCATGTACTCAACATGGAGTGTATGTGACTCAAGAAAGGTATTTGAAGAACTTGTTGATCAAGTTTAAAATGGAAGATTGCAGGGTAGCACCTACTCCAATGGAGGTGAATAAAAAATTGAGCAGATATGGAGGAGAAGATTTCAAGGATATGAAGCTATATCAGAGTTTGGTTGGTAGTCTAATCTATGCTACATTAACTAGGATTGATTTGTCACATGCAGTTGGAGTGTTGTCTCAATTCATGCATTGTCCTAGGAAAGAACATTGGGTTGCAAGACAAAGAGTGTTGAGATATATTAAGGGTACACTCAAGGAAGGTTTGTATTATAGTTTTACATCAGATACAAACATCAAGATATATAGTGATACAGATTGGGCAGGTAATCCTAATGATCGGAGATCAACATATGGATACTTGTGTTATGTGGGAGATAAGTTAATTTCTTGGTGTTCTGAGAAGCAACATACAGTTGATTTATCATGTACAGAGGCAGATAAAGGTATAGTTGAAGCTGCAAAGGAGTTCATATGGTTAAAGTCTCTCATGAAGAGTTTTGACATCATTCAGAGTACACCCACTATTCATGAAGATAATATGAGTTCATTGTATCTAGCTGCTAATCCTATTTTTCATGCTAGGACTAAACATATTGAGATTTAGTATCACTTCTTAAGAGAGAAGGTGATTGATAAGGAGATTGAAGTCATACATACTTCAACAAAAGATCAAATTGCAGATATGCTTACCAAAAGCTTGGATGGACCAAAGCTACAGAGGTTCAAAGACATGGTAGGTATAAAGAAGATAGAGAAAAACTCAATTGATGATTAAGGGGGAGGTGTTGGTGCAAGAAAACCATCAATTGATGTTTTCCACAAAAGGATTGAAGTCAAAAGATGAAGAAAAGATTAATTCATATAGGGTGAAGATATAGCATAATCACAAAGTGAAGGCTTGTATATACATGTACATTAGACATGCTTATGCTTTTGTAATGGTCATGAGCTTGTACATATATGCCTATATATACAAGTAGAAAGTTGGGGCAAATATGGGAGAGTATGAGATGAGAAGAATTAGAAGTTCTAACAGTCATTAGACACTTTGGAAGTGAAGAAGATCTCTCTCATCATTCAGATGTAAAGTTTTCTTAATTGAAGAAAACGTTGCACTCGATATTTTGCTATGTTCTCCTTCTGTGTTTGATCATTTCAAGAATCCATTTGTAGATGTATAATTCCATAGTTAATGCTTCTATGGTTAAGATTTGAGATCCTAATTGTAAACAAGCTGAGAGAATTATGTGTAGGAACATTTATATGTGAAGAAGTGATGAGTCTCTTATGAAATAGGTGCAATCTCAATTGTCAAATAATTGATAAGATCTCAATTCATAGTGTAACGTTTTACACAAATGAAGAGTCAAAATCTAATTTGTAAGGTAAGCCATCTATGGCTAAAAGCATTTGATTAAATGGGTTATACTTTGGGAGAACCATGCATTAGAAGTTGCAGGTGTCAAAGTCCATAGTACAGGAGGATAGTTTCAGACATAGGTAGATTGTTTGGATCATTTCTCAAGATGTACTATATCTTTTGAGAAGAGTTAACTTGGAGAAGGTGCATAAACATTAGGAAACACCTCATACAAAGTTTCATTGAACACTTTACACATTTGTTTAGTCAATAAGTGAGTTATGTGCAGTAGACTTTTCTGAGTAATGACTCTCTTCATAGTTAGTGAAAATCTTGATAGTTTGACATTGGTTTTCCAACATTGATCAAGGTTTTGAGTTATTCTTGATATAGAAGTGTTATAACATCAAGGATAGCTTGTTCTTTTGGAGATTAACACTCTCCATCACTAGGAAGATCCTTCCTATGCCAATTGCAAATAGTACAGGATTAGGGAACCAACTCCTTATACTTGCAGCTTTTAGGGGTCACAACCAAGTTCAAGTTAAAAGATTATACATTTAGAGATTTACCACTCCTACAGTGGAACCCTATCCATGAAGCAACAAAAGATTCAATCTCTCTGCATTCTGAAAGTAATTCTGATCCATCTTGGATGCATCAAGATACTCACTTGTGGATGTGCAAGGTCGCGAAGGAAGAGGAAAAGCACCTAAAAGAAAGGGAGAAGATAGACCACTTAAAGACCCAACCTATACACTGATGATATTTCCAGATGAGTAATTTAAGCCTCATGGCTGGCCAGAAATCTTAGCCACCATGGACATTGCTGTCAATGAAGAGCAATGGGCATCTCATTATGATGAGGAGGGTTATGATATTTCAGTGTTCATGTGCCAGCCTTTGCTAGAAGAATATGACCCTAGTGACTTCATGGAAGAAGAAGAGAATGACGATGATCTAGAGTCCATTGTGATGGATAGTTGCTTTAACTCAGAGGAGCACTGTATAAAAGACATAGGAGTATCTACCCAAAAAGAAGAAGAACCTCTCAGAAGCATTAAGATGGTAAATTCAAATGATGGAAGTGAAGGAGGTCAAAAGAAAAAGAAAAGAAAAGTAGCAAAACAAGAACAAGACGAATCATTGTTTGAAGTACCAGAAAACTTCAAGAAATATGAAGTTGAAGACCGGAAACTTTTGGTATGAACGCCTAAGAGAGAGGCCAGCACATGAGAAGTATATGATAATAAAGAAAAAAACAAAAAGATTGTGGTAACCATTGAAGAGAACAAAGAGCTATGTACATACATAGGAGACAACCTAAGTGCAAAAGAAGAAGCAAAGCTTGTAGCTCTATCAAGGGAGTATAGGGATGTGTTTGTGTGGCACTATAGAGACTTGAAGGGTGTAGATCCACAAATATGTTCTCATATGATATCCATGATAGCTGATGCCAAGCCCACCAACAAAAATCCCTACACATGACACTTATGCAGGTAAAATAAAAGAAGAAATTGATAGGTTGATTGAAGCTAGATTTATCCATGAGATTGATCATACTGAGTGGGTGTCCCCCATTGTAGTGGTGCCCAAAAATGTTGGGAACGATGGATGGACACTCGAAGAAATAAGTAGGTTCTACCAATCCTTGCTTTGTACCAGCCCCTTTTTACTTCATATTTGTGTTGTAGGCCCTCTTACCTTTCGAATGACACTAAACAAGTGCCTATGTACTTTGGAAATGATGTGAGAAATGATTGAACCAAAATAGACTACTTCCAAGTTCAAGGATCAATAAACAACCTTCTATTTTTATTCACACACCTGTTGATTGTAAATCTCAATGCTTCCAGTAGAGTCGAAATTATAAAAATTCCTTTTGGAGATATTAAATTAGCTTAATGAGATAATGATTCCGAGTGGAATCACTTAGAATGATGCACTATACACAGAGCAATCAATTTAGCAATCAAATCATTATCCCCGATTTTTTAGCACCTCTACAGAGTTTGACCAGTGGGTACTTCGATGTGCTTTTCTCCAGATTTGCTAAATGAATTATCTTCAAAATTTTTGAGCATGTAGAGGACTTAGAGTGGATTCGAACAAGCTATAGAACATTGAAAATGGTGAAGGAATGCCTAAGATATGAGCAATACAAAATGACTATTTGTAAGTGACTATGACAGAGAGACCATAGATGAAAGTAATAATTTATTGTATTAAAGGACAATGTTTTACATGATCATTAGCATGATAATCAATGCCTAATGATAGTGAGTATTGTAGGCTATGAAGTGAGCCTCACTCTCTTACAATGTGATCAACGAGGAGTCGGAATTGAAGAGTTCTATCGTGCGAGTTTTTCAATCATCTTTTATAGGTGAGTCATTTGAATTTTGAATTTGAATTTTTCATTGGCTCTCACTAAACGTGATCCTCTAATCTAGGAGATATTCTCTCCAAATAAATTTGTGGCTTTTCATCTAACAAACTCCATGAGTTTAGTGGTAGTTACAAATACTCCTCCAAGTCAAATAGACTCTTACAAATGGTGAAAGGTAAAGACTTCATAGCAATGGTTTCCATGGAACTTCAATTAGTTGCACATAAACTCTAGCCAAATGTGTAGGCTTGGGATTTGCACCAATAGATCCCCCTCAAGCCAAACATCTTGGCTTGGTCTTCTTCTTCAATCTTTTTGAATGTATTGCAATCCAATCATAGACTTAAACCTGCAAAGTTTTGTACCATCTAATGCTTTAGTCAATAATTCTGCACATTGCATATTTATTGATACATATGCCAACTGAATTTCCTAGCTCAATAGGTTCTCTCTCACATAATGATAGTGGACCTCTATATGCTTGGTCTTAGCATGATAAATAGGATTTGCTGCAAGATGTAGTGATCTTGTATTATCTCCAAAAATCATTGGAGATGGAGATTGCAAGCCTAAATCTATATATAATAATCTGATCCATATGGCCTCTTGAGTAGCATTGACCAATCCTCTATACTCTACCTCTGTAGAAGATAAAGCAACAGTAGGATGTTTCTTTGAAGACCATGATATATGTTTATCACCTGCAAAAGAAGGATAACATGAGGTACTCCTTCTATCCTCTTTGCAACTTGCCCAATCTGCATCTGAATACATCTTGATGTCCAAAGCTAAGGTATAAGGAAAGTATAATCCTTGGTTTTGAGTGCCCTTAAGATACTTCAAGATCCTCTTAGCAGCTTCCAAGTGAGGTGCCCTAGTTTTGTGCATAAATTGATTTAAAACACTTACTCCATAAGCAATATCAATCCTTGTCAATGTAGCATAGTTCAAGCTTCCCACTATGCTTCGGTAACCTGCAATATTCTCAAGCACATCACCTTCATGAGCACTTAACTTTTGGTTTACCTCCATTGGATTGCTTGCTACTGTCGCATCTTGCAACTGAAACGTCTTTAACATGTCCTCTATATACTTTCTCTGAGTAATGTAAATTCCAGAGTTAGTATAGAATAACTCAAGTCCAAGAAAATACTTTAGTGATCCTAGATCACTGATTTTGAACTCCTACATCATTTGTTCCTTAATCTGCTTGATGTCATTAGCATCATTACTTGTGAGTATGATATCATCAACATATACACAAAGGTATATTACCTCTAAATTACTCCTCTTAACAAACACAGAAGTATCTACTTTACTCATGATGAATCCTTGATCCTGAAGGTATGTAGTCAACCTATGGTTCCATGCCCTAGATGCCTGCTTCAATCCATAAAGAGCTTTTTTCAAATTACACACATATGTTACCTTGCTTGAGTCCCCATAGCGATGAGGTTGAGACATGTACACCTCCTCTGAAATCCAACCATTTAGAAATGCATTTTTTACATCCAATTGATACATGTTCCAATTCTTTGATGTAGCCACACTTACCAATACCCTGATGGTTGGCATTTTGGCCACAAGTGAGAAGGTTTCTTCATAATCAACTCCTTGGGTTTGTAGACTCCTCTTGATCTTATAGATCCATCTAGAACCAATTACCTTCATAGACTCCTTCTTTGGCACTAGCTCCCAAGTATCATTCTCCTTGAGTGCTTCAATTTCCTCATCCGTAGCTTCCTTCCATTTTGCCTTGGTCTTTGCCTCTTCATATGATGATGGCTCTTCCAATGACAAGTCTTTTGCAAGATAAACAGAGTGCTTAGTAACTAAAGAAGTGGCATACCCATATCTGATTGGCTTCTTGCTCTCCCTTTGTGATCTTCTGCTTTCTTGGTTGAATGATTCAGGCATATCCTCCAACTTCTTCATTTTGACTTTGCTTTTGGACTTCCATGCCTTGAATTCATCTAAGCTAATGATGTCCTCATCATATGAGTTGATGTATTCAATTTTATTAGGCTCCTCCTTAGTGAGGCGGAAATTCCTCTTCCAAGTCATAAGGTAGCTTTACTTTTCTGCATTCACTTTCAAAACAAGAGTCATTCTCATCAAAGAAAACATCTCTATTGACCATGAATCCTTTGTTGGAATGATTGTAGAACCTATATCCTTTCTGATTCAAGTCATACCCTATGAAGATGCACTTCTCTGCCTTAGGGTCTAGCTTACCTCTTATTTGAGAAGGGATATGCACATAACCAACACATCCAAAGATCCCACAATGATCAAGGGAAGGTCTTCTACCATGCCATGCTTCATATGGGGTCATCCCATCAAGAGATTTGGATGGAAACCTGTTTATAAGATAAGTAGCATAAGATAACCTCTTTACCTACAAGTAATTAGGTAACTTTTTCTCATTTAACATTGACCTAGTTGTTTCAACAACTAGTCTATTTCTCCTCTCTACCACCCCATTTTGCTCAAGGGTATACCTTGTTGTAATTTCTCTTTTGATTCCTCTGCCTTGCAAGAATACATCAAACTCATTTGAGAAGTACTCACCTCCTTCACCTGACCTTAGTCTGTTTAGACCTCTTCCTGTTTGGTTCTCAACAAGTGCAAGATACTTTTTAAAGCAACTGAATACTTCATCTTTGTGCTTCATAAAATATATAATAGTCCACCTACTGAAATCATCAATGAAAGATACATAATACCTTGATCCAAAAATTGAGGGATCCTTAATTGGTCCCCATACATCTGTATGGACAAGCTTTAAGTAGTCCTCATGCATGTAGCCTTTCTTTGAGAAGGGTGACTTGTGAGATTTTCCAAATTGACAAGCACCACATTTATAGATCATGTGTTGCTTGGATACATTAGGTATCCCAAGCACACATTGATCTCTATATATTTGCTTTAAAGTTCTCTCACCAATATGCCCTAATCTCTTATGCCAAATTTCAAGCTATGACAATGTTTGGTCTTTGTAACTATAAAGTGCAATATTTCCTTTATCTTCAAGTTCAAAAGTGAATAATCTACATGTCTTTTCTCCTTTGGTAATTCTCTTAAATCCATGTTGGGGATCCTCCACAAATGCTCCATATTGGTTGGACGTGACCTATAAACCTTTTTCCACAATCTGTCCAACACGCATCAAATTCTTGGTAATTATAGGTACATATAGAACCTTGCTCAACATATTTCTATTTCCATCAAAGGTTTTAACATTTCCTACCTTAATCACTGAGTGCTTGGTGTCATCACCTGTTTGTACCTCATGCTTACCCTTTGGTTCCTCAAGGTCAGAGAGAAGAGCTACATTGCCTACCACATGGTTTGAACATCCTGAGTCAAAGTAGAAGAGATGGTCATTATTTATACCTGGTTTTGAAGTCATATTCATAATCAGAAGAGAATCCTCTTGATCTTCTGTATAGTTGTTGTAGTCTTTCCTTGCTTTGTAGCCTCCTTGATAGTTGTTATTGTAATAGTTGTTGTAGTTGTCATTGTAGCCTTGATGGTGGTTAAATCTTCCTCTTGATTGTGTATATCCACCTCTTTGAAATCCTCTACCTCTCTGATTCTTGAAGTTCCTATAACACTCATGTGTAGTGTGATTTGACAATCCACAAATATTACATGGTGAGGAGTTATAAGGTCTCCCTCTACCTTGCTTACCTCCTCTACCCCTTCCTCTTGAGGTTCTACCTCTCCTTGCATAGTTGGCTTGGGAGGTAGCTCCTTCATCCTCAACCTTCTTGTTCTTTCCTTTCTCTTTAAACTTACTTTTATTTGTGTATAGGGCAGAAGAGTTATTACCTCTTGATGAATCTCCATTCTTGTTGAGCTTGGCTTCATGGGTAAAGATTTTCCCCATGAGTTTGGTAAGATCTGGAATTCGCATGTCCATGTACAAGTTCATGATAGTTGTGAAGCTCTCCCATTTGTCATCTGCTTTAATACCATTGATTACTTGTCTTACAATCTGCTCCTCTTCAATTTCTTCTCCTATTCTACCCAATTCATCAGCTATATCCTTGACTTTGGTCACATACTCTGATATTCCTTGCTTGGGTTGCTTTTTTGAGTTGTAAACTCAATCCACAATTGGTTCTTCCTAGCCCTTGTGTTGGAAGAGAAATATGAAGACAATGTTTCCCAAGTCTCTTGGGATGTCTTACAGTTCCTAGTGTGTGGAAGAAGAAAATGAGAAATTGAGTTAAGTAAGTATGACCTTGCTAATGCATCCTTGGCACACCATATATTAAGTCTTTCATGCTCCTCTCTTGTAGGTTGTCCTTTGCTTCTGAAATTGGGCATTTCCTAATCTCATGAGATGTATCCATAGAGGCTCCTTCCTTACAAGTATGTCTTAATCCTCAAGGACCATGCTTGATAGTTGTTCCTGTCCAATTCATCAATGAAAGAAGGAAAACCATCTCCCATTTTACCTTAGCTTTGCTCTCATACCACTATTGGGAAAGATGGATGGACACTCCAAGAAAAATCCTTGCTTTGTACCAGCCCCTTTTTACTTCAGAGTTAAGTCATAGGCCCTCTTAGCTTTCCAGTGACACTAAATAAGTGCCTATGTACTTTGGAAATGATGTGAGAAATGATTGAACCAAAACAAACTACTTCCAAGTTAAAGGATCAATAAAAAACCTTCTATTTTTGTTCACACACCTCTTAATTGTAAAGCTCAGTGCTTCTAGTACAGTAGGAATTAGAAAAATTCCTTTGCAAGATATTAAATTAGCTTAATGAGCTAATGACTCCAAGTGGAACACTTAGAAGGATGCACTATACACAAAGCAATCAATTTAGCAATCAAATCATTACTCCCAATTTTTTAGGACCTCTACAGAGTTTGATCGCTGGGTACTTTGATGCACTTTTCTCCAAATCTGCTAAATGAACTATCTTAAAAACTTTTGAGCATGTAGAGGACTTAGAGCTGATTCCAGCAAGCTATAGAACATTGAAAATGGTGAAGGAATGACTGTGATATGAGCAATACAAAATGACTGTTTATAAGTGACTATGACAGACAGACCATAGATGAAAGTATTAATCTATTGTATTAAAGGTCAATGTTGTACATGATCATTAGCATGATAATCAATGCCTAATAATAATGAGTAGTGTAGGCTATGAAGTGAGCCTCACTCTCTTACAATGTGATCAGCAAGTAGTCGGAATTGGAGAGTTCTATCCCGCGAGTTTTTCAATCATCTTTTATAGATGAGTCATTTGAATTTTGAATTTGAATTCTTCATTGGATCTCACTAAAAGTGATCCTCTAATCTAGAAGATATTCTCTCCAGATAAGGTCATGGTTTTTCATCTAACAAACTCCATGAGTTTAGTGGTAGTTACAAATATTCCTCCAAGTCAAATAGACTTTTACAAATGGTAAAAGGTAAAGACTTCATAGCAATGGTTCCCATGGAACTTCAATTATTTGCACATAAACTCTAGCCAAATGTGTAGGCTTGGGATTTGTGCCAATAAAAAAGAACAGAAAGTCACGAGTGTGTATTATACTCAAAAGGTTAATGCCGCTACGATTAGAGATAGCTATCCACTTCCAATCACATAACATTTATTAGAGCATGTTGCAGGCAAGGAAGTTTATAGCTTCCTTGATGGATTTTCAGGTTACAACCAAGTAGCCATTGCCCTAGAAGATCAACAAAAAATGGTTTTTGCCACAGTGGGGAATCTTTGCATTCCGTGTGGTGCCATTTGGGCTCACCAATGCACCTCCAACATTCCAAAGGCTCCTGTGTCATGTCTTCAAAGAGTTCTCGTGTTGTATATTATTGAATAATGCATTGTGAAAGTGTTATATTATTAATGTATTAATGTGTTTTTGATGTTTTTGATATAGCAGTTGAAGGTTCATGAGGAGCGTGCAAGGCATGAAAGGGCGGATATCAATAATCGGAATAATTATTATTTAGCTTGTAAATAAACCTGCGTAGAAGGTTCTATTGTTAGAAAAGTAATGGTTAGAATAAGGGTCGTTGTAGACCGCAGTTTTTGTTATTCAAAGCAATGGCGTTCTGTAAAAGTTACCAACTTTTAGTTTCACATTTGCTTTTCGAAGCCGCCCTCATGTAACCACTCTTTTCGACGTAATCAAAATTCCTATAAATACATGCACTCTGTGGACTGTCGAAACAGAGTGCATGGGAGGAGATTGCACCCAATACTACGTTCTGTCTCGTCTCTTGTTCCGTCTATTTGTCTGTGTGTTTCAGCATCCGTAATCTCTGTATGCGCGTGAGAAAGATCCTGACAACAGTGGCATCAGAGCTCTGCACGCGTCAATACAAAGGGTTCTGTTCTCTGTTCGCAATTCCGATTCGGATTTCGTCTCCGTCTTCGTCTTCGTCTTCGGTTTGTGTTTCTGTTCCAGTTCCAGAACCAGAACCTACGTTTTCACCTACGTTTGCTTCTACATTTACACCTATGTTTACTCCTTCGGCTTACTCCAAGGCGTCGACTAAGGCAAAGAACTTAAAGCACCAGTAGCACCACGAAACCAAAGAGCCAACCACGAGGGATAAAAAATTCACACAACCATCTATATATGAAGAAGCCAAAGTTAATCTCTACACAACTAAACACTGTTCTCAAATGGATCCCTAAAGGGAGGAATAGTCAGTTATCATTTAACCATCGACTTATCACACCATTTCAAGATCCACTGGCTACCTCCAACAAAGACTGCATCAACGTCCACCAACAACATTGAAAGCCTCGACGTGCAACAACCATGTGCCTTTGTCATAACCCTGTCTTTTACACCATTTAGGTCATGCATTCCCAAAGTGTGCATTAATATAGCGCCACATTACACGTCCATGCATAGACACAATTGAGAATCCCAAGTGCATAAGACACATTTGACATATGTAAATATTTTATTGCTACTAACCTCTTTCTTCTTGTTTGTGTTATTGTTCCAAAAAAACAAAAAACAAAAAACAAGAAAGGGAAAAAAGGGAAAAGAAAAGAAGAAACAGAACCATGCGCTCCAAGAATCTCATGAGTGAATCACGAACACAGACATCCATCAACAATGGAGTAGGAGCCAATGGTCAATCACCATGATGGGCATACAACACGAAGAGCCAAACATCAACTGATCTTTCACCATGGTAAGCACACCCTACTACGGCAACACCATAACCATGATAGATTAGGAAACCTCTTTGTCGGCATACTCTTGAGCACTTAGCTCAAGACCCCATCTTTTGCACCATAAATCTTCCAATGCATTCCCCTAGTATACATGCATAGGGCCACATCACAAGGCCTTGCACAAGGCACATAATTTTTTCAACCCATGCACTAATGCACTTACCCATAAGTCATTATGGATCAAAAGTACTTGGCATCCTACTATGAAACTCATGTTCAAAGCTCCAAAGGACATTAAGGGTACAACATCAGTACCTATGAAGCAATTCAGAGTCGACAACTACTCAAGATCAATATTGACAACCTCTTTTAAGCAACTTGCAATCTTTGAAAGCACAAAAATACACCATCCAGCTCAAGACCAAGGAAGAAGTACCTACAAGGGGACCAACTCTCGCATAGGCTAGCAGTGGAAAACTGAAGAATTAGACCAACCTACATTTGGAAGATGGACCACTCCTGTTGATACATGAAGGAGAGTACCTCTTAGAGTACTACATGGAACAACCACTCCAACAAGGGTCTGTCAAGGATGACAGACTCGAGAGGCGTGTGAGTGTTGACACTCAAGGTCAGCATCAAGGAAGTGGACACACAAGAAGGAGGAGCATGTAGGGAGCTCCAAGAAGCACATGTTGATATATTTAGGTAGTGATGTGTGTGAACACTCAAGGATTGCCGGGGCACTTTTTTCCCTCTTTAGGAGGTTCCCCCCCCCCCCGGCATGTATATATGCCTATTGCCCTAATGGGATACTTATCTTATCTTTGTACATTCTCTAGTAATACATCCAGTATTATGTGTTGTGCTCCAAGCTTCTTCTTCTTCTTCCTTATGATGTTCGCGTGCTTCCACAGACATCTAGCTGCAACAATTGGTATCAGAGCAGGTCCTCATTTCATCTAGGGTATCATCGACACCTCTCCCATTGCAGTCTAAGAATCGCACGAATCTTGGTGACCATACTCAGTGTGTTTTCGAGATCAAAACTACTTCGCTTTGTGGTGCAAAAATCGGGATCTGAGCTCGTTTCAACCTCTGAACGCACTATCACAGCACTTGTGTAGGCTATTTCATCTTTATGTGCCAAAGCTATATACTAGTTTTGGTTCACCAGTATAAGCATCTTGAAGTCTGCTACAGGTTTAGCACAATTTGTCTGGGAGTTCTGTTCAATCTTTTGAGATACAATCAATTTTCTACATCAAGGTATTTTAGTCACCGATGATGGCTGAAAGCAGTGATGTATTTAGTATGTTGGCTCTTGAGGATAAGTTGGATGGTACCAACTACCCGTTGTGGGCTTATATGATCTGACATGTATGTTGATATGTTTAGGTAGTGATGTGTGTGAACACTCTAGGACCACCGGGGCACTTTTTTCCCTCTTTAGGAGGTTTTTTTCCTCGGCTTGTATATACGCCTATTGCCATAATGGGCTACTTATCTTTATACATTCTAGTGGTAATACATTCAGTATTGTGTGTTGTGCTCCAAGCTTCTTCTTCTTCCTTGTGATGTTCGCGTGCTTCCGTAGATGTCTAACTCCAATAATTGGTATCAAAGCAGGTCGACGCTTCATTTAGGGCATCGTTGACACCTTTTCGTTTGCAATCTTAGAATCGCATGAATTTTGGTGAGCATACTCAGCGTGTTTTCAAGATCAAAATAGCTTCACCTTGTGGTGCCAAAATCACGATCTCAGCTAGTTTCAGCCTCCGAATGCACTATCACAATGCTTGTGCAAGCTATTTTGTCCTTATGTGCCAAAGATATATACCAGCATCTTGAAGTCTGCTACACGTTTAGTAGAATTTGTCTGGGCAGTTTTGTTTCACTTTTTGAGATACAATCAATTTTTTGCATCAAGGTATTTTAGTCACTCGCCATGGCTGAAAGCAGGGATGTATTTTGTATGTTGGTTGTTGAGGATAAGTTGGATGGTACCAACTACCCATTGTGTGCTTATATGATGTTACATGTGTTGGTTGCAAAAGGACTATGGAACATTGTGCACAGTGTTGAAAAACGTCCTATCACACCTACAACTGTTACAACTACAAGTACTGAAGCTGATGCAGAAGGTTTTGAAGTTAATGAAATTTTTCATATTCTTGTTCGTGTTGTAGTTTCTCCTGCACCTACTACAGAGAATTTTTTTTGGGATGGAAGAGATGCCCAGGCACATGCATTGATAGCTTTGTTTGTCCTATGTGCCATTTTTCCTCATGTTCGCTCTTGCAGAACAGCTAAGAATGCTTGGGATACACTTACCACATTGTACCAAGCTAGGAATGAGGCTCGTGTTGCTTACCTCCGAAAAGAGTTGGAGAGTGAGCACATGAATGAAGGTGATTCTATGGATAGTTTTCTAGCAAAGATCAAAGACTTGAAGGAATAGTTGATATCTGTTGATCAGGTTATACCAGATAGCTTACTTGTGCAGACGATTATAAATGGTCTTCCTGATTCATATCAGAGTTTTGCTTCTACTCTTCAATTGATGATGAAAGGCAATCGAAATGCCTTGTCATTTGAGGACTTAGTCTTTGTTATGTTGCAGGAAGATCAGTCCACATAGAGCAGGTCCATTATGTGAGTTGTAGATCAAGCTTTCCTAGATAGTCAAAAGAGCAAAGGAAAATGGAGCTCTTCAACTAGTAAGCAGAAATTTGCTAATTCTGCACAATCAAAGAGGGAAGACAAAGATGAAAAGAAATGAAAAAACCAGAAATTGTTTTGCAAGTATTGTAAAGAAAATGATCATATCATAAAGAATTGTCCAAAACTGGCTGTGAAAGAGGCAAAGAAGAAAGAGGCTGGAATGGTTGTTGCAAAGGCCTCTATACCAAAAACAGATTCTGCTAATCTTGTGGAGGAAAAAATGGGAGTTTACTATTGTTTGCAATTTTGACCCATCTTCTCATGAGTAGTGCATGTCTGCAGTAGACTCAGATGTTTGGTACTTTGACAGTGGTGCGACCAAACATATTACCACGCAGCACAGTTTCTTCTCTTTACTCTAGCGTGCCCTTATAGGGAATACTATTACATGCACCAACAACTCCTCTTATCCTATTATAGGAGTTGGTAAGATCATTTTAACTACTGCTGATGGTAGTTCTTTCACTTTTTCAGATGCTTTGTTTGTGCCACGGATCAAGAAAAATCTATTATCAGTTTCTGCATTAGCCAAGATTGGCTTGGTTGTGAAATTTCTTGATGACAGATGTATAGTTCATGATCTGTCAAATGGCAACATGATTATTGCTTCTGGCACTTTATGTCGTGGGCTATATAAGGTCATAGACTATGAAAGATTTGTAAATGATTTGGCATGTGCAGCACATGATTCTCAGGCTATGTGAGATGCAAAGCTTCGGCATGCACGCTTTGGTCATTTGAATTTTTCTAGTTTGCTATGCCTATAGAAATCTGAAATGGTGTCCTCTTTGCCCAAACTTGAGGCACCTGAAAAACATGTTTATGAAGGTTGTATTTTGGGCAAATGCATGGTTCCTCCTTTCCAAAAGATGATTTAGTTTGGGCTACTCAGAAATTGCAGCTTGTACATAGTAATGTATGTGGTCCTATGTAGACACCTTCTTTTGGAAATTATCTTTACTTCGTGACTTTCATCGATGAATTTCCAAGCATGCATTGGTATATTTATTGAAGGCAAAGTCCAAAGTGTTCATGTGCTTCAAAAAGTTTTTGGTTTTGGCTGAAAATTTATCAGCATGTAAAATGGGCACCCTCCGTTCTGATCGAGGGGATGAATATATGTCTTCTAATAGTAATACATTTCTTGCTGAACGTGGGATAAAACATGAGTGTACAATGTCGTATACACCTCAACAGAATGGAGTTTCTGAACAAAAGAATAGGTTACTCATGGAGATGGCAAGGTGTATGGTCAAGAGTTAGGCTTTAGAACATAGTTTCTAGCTTGAGGCTGTCATGTGTGCAGCATATGTACTTAACATGTGTCCCACTAAAGTGCTACAATCTATCACCCATATGAGGCTTGGCATGATCGCAAGCCATCTGTTGCTTATCTACGTGTTTTTGGTTGTTTGGCATATGCATTAGTGCCTGAACAACATCGTAGAAAATTAGATGATAAAGTAGTAAAATGTATTTTTATTGGGTACAATTATGAAATTAAAGGCTATCGTTTGTATCATCCACAGACTAAACCCATGTTGGTTATAGTCGTGATGTTGTTATTGTGGAAGATGCTATTAAACTATTGCTTTCATGTACTAATGAGACATCTGTTAGCTCCAAAGACATGTATGATTCTTTGCTTCTTCTTTTTACAAGTGGACAATCTAGTGTTGGTCCTAATGAGGGAACTTCTCAACCTTTGCAGGTTTCATGTGATGATGCAGATCATGCCATTTTTTATGTAGATCTACATGATGCACTTGTTGGTGAGAGAAATGATATTGAGGACGCAAAAAGTATGCCAAAATGGTTGGTGTAGACTTTGCATGACAGCAAATTAGATGCACCTCTGTCATATCGTACTCTATCAGGCTCTCATAGTGCCTCTTTTGCATCAGATTGCTATGCTATGGATGCATCTAGTCTTTGTGTTGAGACTGAGCCTGTTTCGTTTGATGAAGAACAAAATTCAAAAAATTGGATGGCTGCTATGCAATCTGAATATGATGTTATAATGAAGAATGGTACTTGGTCTTTATGTGACTTGCCTCTTAGAAAGAAGGCCATTTTCACTAAGTGGGTATACAAGTTGAAGCGTAAACCTAATGGTAGAGTTGACAGGTATAAAGCTATGCTTATTGCAAAGGGTTATGCACAAGAAAGAGGCATTGATTTGGATGAAACCTTTCCTCCTACTTGTCGAATTACTACTGTTCGTAGCATTTGTGCACTTGCAGCTCATCATGGTTGGAATGTACATCACTTGTACATTTAAACACCATTTCTAAATGGTGAATTGCATGAAGAAGTGTATGTTTTTCTACCCTATGGCTTCGTGCAGAAAGGGCATGAGAACCAGGTGTGCATGTTAAAGAAGACATTATATGGTTTAAAGCAAGCACCACGTGCTTGCTATGATAAGATACATGCCTATCTAATTGCACATGGTTTTGAGAACAGTCCAACTGAGAGCACCTTATATGTTAGGCATACTAATGATGTGCTTCTGATCATTGTTGTCTATGTTGATGTCATGTTGCTCACTTGTCCTATTGAGAAGAATATTGCTGATTTTAAGGCTAATCTGCATGCATTGTCTGAGATGTCTGAGTTGGGGCATTTGCATCACTATTTGGGCATTCAGTTCATGCACATTGATGGTGGATGGCTTTGTGTCAAACAAAATATATTGACACATTATTGCAGTGTTTTGTCCTTGAAGATTGTAAACCTATTTCCACTCCTATGGAAACACGTTTATGACTGAGTCTTCATGATGCTAGAGATGCATTTGATGTTGTCCTCTATCAGGAGGTTGTTGGATGCCTGATTTACTTATGCATTACTCGGCCGGATATTCAGTTTGTTGTCTCACAGACGAGCATGTTTATGCATTGCACAGGTGTCAAGCATTGGCAGTCAGGTAAGCGCATCTTTCACTACTTGAGTGGTACTCGGCTACTTGCATTGTTTTATCCCAAGGGGGATCACTACCGCCAGATTTGCATGCTTTCTCGGACTCAAATTGGCCTGGTTGTTATGACACTCATGTATCTACGAGTGGCTTTTGCTTCATGCTTGATAGCTGTTGGAACCATGAAGTCATGAAAGGCCTATGAAGCTATGAAGGCTATGGAGTACTTGGAAGCCTACCTTGGAGTTAAGGATACTTGAATACTCAAGGCCTTGTGTGACAGTCTTCCAAATTTCCCACTTTTCCCTCTTGTAAATAAGTTTCTTCATAGGAACTCCTGCTTACTTATTTATGTGAGAAAACCCATAAAAACTCAACCTTTCCCTTCTTTTTGTAAAAGGCTCCTTTTTGAATTCTTTCCTTATTTTAGAAAAGAGAGCTCACTTTTGGATACGTGCAAATGCTCTCTCTCTCTAGCAAGATTCTCTTTTTGATTTTCCTAACTACCTACCTTTTTTAGAACATCTTTAGTTAATGAAGCCTTTGGCCACTTGTATTCAACGGATCCCTCTCCTCTCTTATATAAGGAGAAGCTCATTTTGTAAACAGGGGAGGTCCCTTGGCCATGGCCTTGGCCTCCATTTTGGTAATGGAAGAAGGTGTCATTTGTTACTCTATTGCCTCCTTGTGTGCAAAGGCGTTGGTCTTGGTGTATGGATTTGCATGTGTGTGTGCATGGTTGGGAGGATGTCCCCCTTTGCTCCTTGTGACGTTGGCCATTGTTGCCATTGCTCCATGAGCGTGGGTGAACCTCTCCTCTCATTCTTTGCCCCAACTTGGAGAAACCTCTCACTTCCATGTGAGGCGGTTAGGGTTGTTGCTCCCCTTTTCTCAACAAATTTGGCGCCGTTGCCGGGGACGTCGGCCTTTAGCCGTTGGTTTTTCCAAGTTTGCGTGTCCATACTTCGTGAGATGCACCTTCACACTTGGAGGAGGATGAATACATGTGGCCTTCGGTTGGCCTAGGGTACCTCCCTTCTTTTAATTTTTGAGTAATTTTAGTTCATTTCTGTTTGATGCACAAAAACTTCCCCTAACCCCTTCCTCTCTCCACACTTCCACATACACATACTCACTCTGACATCACCCCTCATTTTCTTCATTTCTTGGAATAGGTGTTTGCCTTGGGTAAAGAGAGTGGGTAGTTTTCTTCTCCCGTCCCTCCCTCTTGTCCCTCCCTCTTGTCCAACTCAAGAAAACCAAAATAAATTTGAACACATGAACAATTAAAAGTGTCGCGAGTGATTGTTTTACATATACGCAAAGGTGTGGAGGGGTTAACTTACTCCTCTCTCTCTTCAGGTACGTTGTCACAGACTTGATGGGGGTTGGTGGGAGTTTTAAGTCTCCTCCTGTCACTCTTCCACTCTCCCCTCCACTTTATGATTCATAATGGCGGGGGAAGATGCAGAACCTCCCTTCCACTCTCTCACTCTTCGTCAATTTTGACGGGTGAAATTGCGGGGCTCTCCTTTCTCTCACTTCTGGTTTGAAGTGGAGTCCATTGAGGGATTGAGCTTCATCGGCGTCCCCCTGTTGGTAGCTATGGAGTCTCGTTCTCCTGCCCCTCTGCGTGCAAGCCCTGTTGAGGTCAAGCCGCGGGGGTTCCCTTTTTCTTCTATCATTAGTCACGCGCGTTTGAGACCATTTCTGTGTTTTAAGGCCGGACCTAGATCTTTTCTCAGAAAACTGTTGTTCAATCGTGGGGTGCGGAGGTCTCTGATGATGGCATGCTTCAATCTTCCCTCCTTTTCGCTATTGTTCGGCTCTGTGCTTCCCTTCTCAATGAAGCATTGGAGCTCTCAAGACTTGAAGATCTGGTGATGCTTCCTTTTATGGTAGCTCTCGACAGATCTTATGATCCCTATCTCCTGCAGTGCACCAAGAAGACGTCAGATTAACGAATATGTGTACACACACGCTTGCCTGTTCCCTTCTTTGCGTAGTATTTTTGGGGCTTCCCAATCTCCTCTTCGATTTGGGTTGAGCCTTGACTCCCTGCATGCTTCTGTGATACAAGGAAGTGATTTGGCATAGGATTCTAATGCTTACTGACTATACGCAAGAACATGTATATTTAATGAAGCTTCACGATGGATGTTTCTCTCATCTGGTTTCAGGTCGCTCACATCATTTGGTAGTCAAAGGCTGCTATCTACGCTGCTAAGTACTCATTGAGGAAGTCGAGGCATGGCTCCTCCCCATACCCATGTCTGTGGACACCAAGGGTGTTGCCTACTCCTTTATAGAGACACAGATGAGCACATTTGAGTCCTTGCATGGTGTATCTCAAGCATTTCTGATGTTTGCTGATGTTCTCCTGGGTGTCCGAAGATTTCTCTTATGTATGGTATGCTCCTTAGCAAGCTTCTTTATTGTTGGATTTGGGTACATGTTTTAGCCCTTTTTATCATCTGCTATGAGGGTTGGATTATGGTGGAATTCTTTCATAGTACTTCATAGTAGTAGAATTGACGCTGGATTTGTTGTTGGTCATTGTGCTTTTTGGTTCCTTCTCTATACTACATGATACCTCGCGTCAGCGTGTTTTCGTATTTCCTACTTGGAGGGGTCGCTATGCTGAGGGAGAGTTCCCATAAACATTCCCTCAGGGTACTTTAGCTCCGGCTTCCCTTGTTGTCTTTGCTAGACTCCAACCCAGAATATGTTGGTCTGATGCTTGCCTATTGCTTTGCAACTGTCTTCATGCAACGGAACAATACCTGCCCATTCTGTTGTGCCTCCGTGTTTTGATGTGAACTATTGCCCTGTTGTGGTAATTGAAGCTCCTAGTTACGGGCATTCTGGTGGTTTTTTTTTACTAATGGGTTGTGCTCAGCCGAGTCATAGGTCTTCTATAACTTGCTATGGAATGAGTTTCTCTGCACGATGTTATTACATACTCCTCGATAGCTCATATCATGGAGTTAAGGTTCTACCAGTGCCTTCCAACCCTTGTGACTCATGATTGTTGCATTATTGTGGGATCCAACCCCTGTTGGCTTCCTCTCTTGGTCCAAAATCTGCTGCATGTGGGGTTGTGCCCTCTCCAACTGCCCTGTGACTACTGATCGAGCTGTGTGAGGGCCTGGAGATGCATAGCTGCTCTTCATTCATCCTTGCTTTCAGTGTAACTTTGAGATCATTCTCTAGTGTTTGTCAGACGTGGCCTTCCTTCACAGGTTGGTCGGGTGCTCCCTCTGCTCAAAATGCCTTGCGATCAGTTTTCGAGGATACTATCACGATCACTTCTCCAGAAGCTTTGTCACAGGAAAAGAATTTTGGTCCTCAATGAGTATTACATACTCACTCCCTCTATGCCTAGTCTCATGTTGTTGCCAGGATTAATGAAACTCTCCTCACCATGCTTTTTGATCAAGGGCTAAATCGCGCTTATTTCCACTGATGATACTACTTTAATGTATGATGTCTTACTGTGTAAAATTGACAAGTGCGCTGTAAATCTCAATGTTAGTATGGTACGGTGTTATTTGCTACAAAGGAATATTCTCGAGATCGTGAGCTTGTTGAAGTATTAGCCTTAGATTTGATATCTGCTCTACATAGATGCTTCACTCGGGCTGCTATCCTTATCATGTATGATTAGTTAAATAAAAAATGAAGGTGTACCAAGTCTAAAATTGGCACAAAGAAATTTTGTATATGCCCGAATGGTTGAAGTCTATTCCTTTCATAAGAGTTTTTGTGGACATTTTAATTGTGGTAATGCCTAGGATTATCTTATCACAGCGGTCTTGAAGAATATGTGAGAGTTTTATTATTATCATATTCTAGCTTGAGGGCTATCAAGTTCATCTAAGGAATAGAACCACCTGGGGAGGGGGGCTTTGCAGAAATTTTCTTTTGCTACATCTCAAAGATGTCCTTATTTATGTCTGATTGTATCTTTGTCCAATTCTATCCCTTTTTGGCTGACCAAGAAATACGGTAGTGTGTCTTAAAGGCATTATAAGTGATGGGGATTGTGATGACCCACTTCAGAGTTTGTGTCCGAATTACCTACTAACAAACATCTTACCCATGATTGATAGATGAATGGATGTTAGAAATGCTTGCGATTTTAGACCATGTGGGAGCTTTGGTTTACAGGTTGATGATGCTCGGAGGGCTAGCTGTGTAGGAAGTGATCCAAAACTCAATATCAAAATTGATAGGCTTACCACACAAGGAAGCTCTACAACTAGCTCTCTCCAATAGAATTGGAACGATGGCTGACCTTGGGTCATCTATACTTATGTACATTTATAATCAGGAAGGTATTTGTTTGTTGCTCCCTGCAGGTTGGGAACACTTGAGGTGCTTCGAAATGACTAGTGCCACTTGAAACAACAAATTGTTTGGAATATGTCACTATATCCGTGGGAATTTGGAATTCCTTGTCTACCCTTTTAGGATGGTCCAAGCAAGCTTTGGATTTAACTCTTTATGAACTTGGGTCAAACCTTCTCATCTATATACTTGTGAAATATACAAACTTTTTCATACTCAAACATACACATATTGGGACATATATATCAGAAACTTAAGAACAAATGATATGACATTAGGCATTCAAGGAACCACACACTGATACACGCAAACACACTTATATTTTCCAAACATTTATGTGCTTTGACTTAGCACCCTCGATATGATCATTAGTAAAGTATAAGGCTGCAAGGATCTAAGGCTATTGTCTATTGGAGGCCTAACGTTCATAGCTCTTTGAAGTTGGTTTGTCATGCATTCTACTTGAACAATATGGAGGACTAACCAGGTCTGCCACACTTTGAAGGAGTAACTACCTCTAAAGACGGTACGTGAACAACCCCTCAAAAATGTTGAACTCTGTCTTTTCTGGTTTATTTTTCATGACTATAGAGGTTGAGACAGGGAAATCGATATTGGAAGTTCTTGATATCACCACCCACTAAACTGTTTGTTTGCTTCCAACACTAATTCCTGAACAATTTTTTTTCTGATCTTTGCAAACAGTGCAACAGATATCAAGCTTGGATCTATTGATATTGAGGGTTGCAATCATGCTGGCTGCTATGTTCTAGTTTTGCAAATGTGCAAAATGGTTTACGTCCTATCAGTACCCATCCTGTCTCACATAAAACACCACTTGTTTGAGTGCAACTTGGGCTCTGACGGGAAAGATTCATGACTCTGGAAGTTTTATAATTTTCAAAGCTTGGTGACAAATTTTCTAAGGCTGATCTCATTCTGTGGCTCTAGATTCATTCTAGTTTGGAGCATGCTTCCATAAATCATTGTCTCGATATGCCATAATGTTTCGAAGTTTTGCTCTCTTGACTGTGTACTATTGTTCGACAATGTTTGCTGAAGCTATCAATTAATTTTGTCCTCTACAGTTGTAGCTTCTAGTAAAGTAGTGATGTTTAATATGCTTTGGATTGATATAATCGCTAAAAGCAAATTGATGCAGAAACTGGATAAGCTTGGGGCCGTCACAAAATGGAAAGCGTAAGTATGACTTGTTGCTGGTGTGGTTCGAATGTGTCAAGATCTTTTATATTTTGCAGGTTATGCACTCCTGACTTTGTTATCTATGAACAAAGTATGATCTTCACTATGGTTTTGTGCAAAGGGTAAAACATGTTGCATGTGTTAAACTTGGATGCCACCTGGTTCACTTGCTATCAAGAGCTACATGTGCCTTCTGTCAATTCTTGGAGTTTCCTTTAGGCACATCATATCTATGTGTGATCTTCTTGCTTGATGAAAAGCTTGCAGGTGACTCGAGCATATTGATTCTTCTCCTTGGGGAAGCAATCCCTTGGAATGATTAAAGAACTTTTGGGGATACTGAATTCTTTTTGCTGATCTTTAAATGAGAAGTTAATTGTGTACTCAATTACTCTTGACTCTGAGTGTTGCAGGTTTGAAACGAAGGATGATGGTGCTACCATGTCTTATGAAGTTTCTGTAGCATGCTTCTGTCATAGTCATTAGAAAGGGATAACATGCTTGTTTCCCTCAATATGATGGTATTGGTTGCATGTGACCACTTATGTTCAAAAGGCAAATAGTAATACCATAGGGTTGATGTGTGAATATTGTGCGAAGAATGGCTTGCTCTAGGAGTGTGTCTGCCCAATATTTTAGGCATAGAATCTAAAGGGTTTGTTTTGATCTTGCAAAGTTACTGGAAGTGTGGGTGGATTTAGACTTGTTCACATGCAATAGTCTCAATGGTGTGAATGTTACTTGATGCCTGTATTCATTGACCCATTAATAGGAATTTGGTCCAAGACTGCACAAACTCTTGCTACCTTTTAATGCATCTCTCTTGAGTCTACTCTTTATTAATGCAAGTAGCAAAATTCTTGGGTTGGTGCATAATGCTCTCATGATGTAAGCATGTATTCTTTAAAGGATATTTGCAGGTGAGAATGTACATAGGGGGTTGAATTTTTTTTAAGTACGAAGTCATGAATGAATGATTGTTTTTTGCTAGAGAAGTAACTCTCTAGTTTCACAAAGCTCATTTAAGGCTTATGTTTAGCATTACAGGCCAACATATTTAGAACATTGATCCTCCTTACCTCCTATAGATGATTTGCTACTGTGCTTTGCAGGAATAGTGTTGGATAAGTTGTTTGAGTCTCACGCATGCTTGCAAAATGTTAGGACTCATAATGTTACACAATTATCTATTCATTTTTGAGGCACATAATGTCATGTTAAATTGCAAGCTTGTTGACTAGGAGCATAGTATGAATGATGGCAGGAACATAAGTTAAACTTGCAACTACATATTCATCTCGTGCTATACAATGCAATATGTCACACTCACTTGGAAATAACAGATTATGGCATCATCTTTTGGAGCACTTAGATGAGAAGATTTTTTTTAGAGCTCTTCTCATTAGAAGAGCAAGTCCTTAGTGAAAGATGTTCCCTGAAGTGGAAACTATTCATGAAATTGCATTTTATGGTTGCTTCTTTTCAAATTCAGTCTACTTGTTATGTATGTTTAAATTTCAGGTATTGGAGCTTTGGAAGAGGCGCATTGGATGGAGGCTGGGCTGACTGCCCCCCAAGGGGATTGTGTCGCTCAGCAATTGCTGGATTGAAGATTTGAAGGCAGACGGCTTGCTGATTCAAAAGATTTGCAACCTTGCAACAATCAGACTTGAATTGCTGCGTATTTGAAGAGTTGAAGACTCCAAACATTGGACCCGTTCGGCAGTGTATGCCTCTCCTCTCTTAGCTTTGTCGAGGACGACAAAGACTAGGTGGGGGAGGGAAATTTGTTGAGAAAAGGGGAGCAACAACCCTAACCGCCTCACATGGAAGTGAGAGGTTTCTCCAAGTTGGGGCAAAGAATGAGAGGAGAGGTTCACCCACGCTCATGGAGCAATGGCAACAATGGCCAACGTCACAAGGAGCAAAGGGGGACATCCTCCCAACCATGCACACACACATGCAAATCCATACACCAAGACCAACGCCTTTGCACACAAGGAGGCAATAGAGTAACAAATGACACCTTCTTCCATTACCAAAATGGAGGCCAAGGCCATGGCCAAGGGACCTCCCCTGTTTACAAAATGAGCTTCTCCTTATATAAGAGAGGAGAGGGATCCGTTGAATACAAGTGGCCAAAGGCTTCATTAACTAAAGATGTTCTAAAAAAGGTAGGTAGTTAGGAAAATCAAAAAGAGAATCTTCCTAGAGAGAGAGAGCATTTGCACGTATCCAAAAGTGAGCTCTCTTTTCTAAAATAAGGAAAGAATTCAAAAAGGAGCCTTTTACAAAAAGAAGGGAAAGGTTGAGTTTTTATGGGTTTTCTCACATAAATAAGTAAGCAGGAGTTCCTATGAAGAAACTTATTTACAAGAGGGAAAAGTGGGAAATTTGGAAGACTGTCACACAAGGCCTTGAGTATTCAAGTATCCTTAACTCCAAGGTAGGCTTCCAAGTACTCCATAGCCTTCATAGCTTCATAGGCCTTTCATGACTTCATGGTTCCAACAATAGCTCATGTATATCTTGGCTGAGAAAGAAGCAACCTACTGTGGAAAATTTTAGTTACGAGGGTGAGTATAGGGAAGATTTCACCGTAACTGTCGAGTGTGTGTCGCTCAGACGCCTTATGGCTGATTTGGGTGTTGGTCAGTCTTCTGCCACCAGCATCTTCACTAACAATCAGAGCGCATTGGAAGTTGCGAGGAACCCTGTGTTCCATGCTCGCACTAAGCACATTGAGGTGCATTATTATTATGTCAGGGAGAGGTTCTCTGCTAGGGAGATCAGCTTGGCAGATGTGCCCATGCAGGAGAACATTGTAGACCTTTTCACGTTGGCTCTACCTAGGGAGAAGTTTGAAGCTTTCCGCAAAAATTTGGGCTTACTTCCTTTTGTGGAGTGATTTCCACATAGCTTGGAACTTCCTTATACATGAGTGCCAGCTACTTAATCACCGCAACACTCCTAGGGGGGATTTGTTGATATATTTAGGTAGTGATGTGTGTGAACACTCTAGGACCACCGGGGCACTTTTTTCCCTCTTTAGGATCTTTTTTCCCCGGGCTTGTATATACATCTATTGCCCTAATGGGCTTGTTATCTTTGTACATTCTAGTGGTAATACATTTAGTATTGTGTGTTGTGCTCCAAGTTTTGTCTTTTTCCTTGGGCTGTGCATGTGCTTCCACAAATTTCTGACTCCAACAATGTATTGGTTGCAAAAGGACTGTGGAACATTGTGCACAGTGTTGAAAAACGTCTTATCACAGCTGCAACTATTACAACTGCAGGTACTGAAGTTGATGCAGAAGGTGTTGAAGATGATGATTTTTTGTATATTCCTATTCGTGCTGCGGTTTTTGTTGCACCTAGTACACAACAAATTTGTTGGGATGGTAGAGATACCCACGCACATGCATTGATAGCTTTGTCTGTCAAATGTGTCATTATTCCTCACATTCGCTCTTGTAGAATGGCTAAGGATGCTTGGGATACACTTACCACATTGTACCAAGCTAGGAATGAGGCTCGTGTTGCTTACCTCCGAAAATAGTTGGAGAGTGAGCACATGAATGAAGGTGATTCTATGGACAATTTTCTAACAAAGATCAAAGACTTGAAGGAATAGTTGATTTCTACTGATGAGGTTATACTAGATAGCTCACTTGTGCACACCGTTCTAAATGGTCTTCCTAATTCATATCAGAGTTTTTCTTCTACTCTTTAGTTGATGATGAAAGGCAATCCAAATGACTTGTCATTTGAGGAGTTAGTTTCTGTTCTATTGCAGGAAGATTAGTCTAGGCAGAACAGGTCCATTATGCGAGTTGCAGATCAAGCTTTCCTCACTAGATAGAAGGGCAATGGAAAATGGAGCTCTTTAACTAGTAAGCAGAAATGTGCTAATTCTACACAATCGAAGAGGGAAAACAAAGATGAAAAGAAATTAGAAAAGCAGAAATTGCTTTGGAAGTACTGTAAAGGAAATGATCATATCATAAAGAACTGTCCAAAATTGGCTGCTAAAGAGGCAACGAAGAAAGAGGTTGGAATGGTTGTTGCAGAGGCCTCTACACCAAAAACAAAGTCTGCTAATCTTGCACACGAAGAAGAATGGACATTTACTATTGTTTGCAATTTTGATCCATCTTCTCATGAGTAGTGCATGTATGCAGTAGACTTAGATGTTTGGTACTTTGAGAGTGGGGTGACTAAACATATTACCTCGCAGTGCAGTTTCTTCTCTTCACTCGAGCTTGCCCCTGTAGGGAATAGTGTTACATGCTCTAAAAACTCCTCTTATCCTATTACGGGAGTTTGTAAGATCATTTTGGCTACTGGTGATGGTAGTTCTTTCACTTTGTCAGATGCTTTGTTTGTGCCAGGGATCAAGAAAAATTTGTTATCAATTTTTGCATTAGCCAAGATTGGCTTGGTTGTGAAATTGCTTGATGACAGATGTACAGTCCATGACCTGTCAAATGGCGATGTGATTATTGCTTCTGGCGTTTTATGTCCTGGGTTGTATAAGCTCATCGACTATGAAATCGGATCTATAAATGATTCGGCATGTGTAGTACATGATTCTCAGGCTATGTGAGATGCAAAGCTTTGGCATGCACGCTTTGTTCATCTCAATTTTGCTAGTTTGCTATGCCTACAAAAATCTGAAATGGTGTCCTCTTTTCCCAAACTTGAGGCACCCGGAAAACATGTTTGTGAAGGTTGTATTTTGGGCAAATGCAGCGTTCCTCCTTTCCAAAAGATGATTCAGTTCGGGCTATTCAGAAATTGCAGCTTGTACATAGTGATGTCTATGGTCCTATGCAGACACCTTCTTTTTATCTTTACTTCGTAACTTTCATCGATGATTTTTCCAGGCATGCATTGGTATATGTATTGAAGGTAAAGTCCGAAGTGTTCATGTGCTTGAAACAGTTTTTGGTTTTGGTTGAAAATCTGTCATCATGTAAAAATGGGTACCCTCCGTTCTGATCAAGGGGATGAATATATTTCTTCTAATCTTAATACATTTCTTGCTGAACGTGGGATAAAACACCAGTGTATAGTGTCATATACACCTCAACAAAATGGAGTTGCTGAATGAAAGAATAGGTCACTCATGGAGATGGCATGGTGTATAGTCAAGAGTCAGGCTTTACAACATAGTTTCTAGCTTGAGGCTGTCATGTGTGCAACATATGTACTTCACATGTGTCCCACTAAAGCGCTGCAATCTATCACCCATATGAGGCTTTGCATGATCAAAGCCATCTGTTGCTTATCTGCATGTTTTTGGTTGTTTGGCATATGCATTAATGCATGAACAACATCTCAGAAAATTGGATGATAAAGCAGTAAAATGTATTTCTGTTGGGTACAGTTTTGAAAGTAAAGGCTATATTCTGTATCATCCACAGACTAAATGCATGCTGGTTATAGTCCTGATGTTGTTTTTGTGGAAGATGCTATTCAGCCATTGCTTTCATGTACTAAGGCGACATTTGTTAGCTCCAAAGACATGTATGATTCTTTGCTCCTTCTTTTTAGAGGTGAACACTCTAGTGTTGGTCCTAATGAGGCAAGTTCTCAACCTTTGCAGGTTTCATGTGATGATGCAGATCATCCCATTTCTGATGTAGATCTACATGATGCACTTGTTGGTGAGAGAGCTGATATTGAGGAGGCCAAAACTATGCCAAAATGGTTGGTGTAGACTTTGCATGACAGCAAATTAGATGCACCTCTGTCGTATCATACTCGATCAAGCTCTCATAGTGCCTCTTTTGCATTAGATTGCTATGCTATGGCTGCTTTTGTGATGAGAATGAGCCTCTTTCATTTGACGAAGCATAAAATTCAGAAAATTGGATGGCTGCTATGCAATCTAAATATGATGCTATAATGAAGAACGGTAGTTGGTCTTTATGTTACTTGCCTCTTGGCAAGAAAACCATTGGCACTAAGTGGGTTTACAAGCTAAAGTGTAAGCGTGATGGAAGAGTTTCCAGGTATAAGGCTAGGCTTGTTGCAAAGGGTTATGCACAGGAAAGAGGCATTGATTTTCATGAGACCTTTGCACCTACATGCCATATGACTATTGTTTGGAGCATCTATGCACTTGCAACCCATCATGGTTGGAATGTACATCAGTTGGACATTAAAACTATATTTCATAATGGTGACTTGCATGAAGAAGTGTATGTTTTTCATCCCCGTGGCTTGTGTAGAAAGGGCATGAAAACGAGGTGTGGAGGTTAAAGAAGGCATTATCTGGTATAAAGCAAGCATCACGTGCTTCGTTTGAGAAGATACATGCCTATCTGATTGCACATGGTTTTGTGAATAGTCCAACTGAAAGCACCTTATATGTTAAGCGTGTTCATGATGTGCTTCTGATCATTGTTGTCTATGTTGATGGTATGCTGCTCAGTGCTCCTATTGAGAAGCATATTGCTGATTTTAAGGCTGATTTGCATGCTTCATTTGAGATGTCTGATTTGGGGCATTTGCATCACTATTTGGGCATTCAGTTTATGCAACTTGATGGTGGAATGGGTTTGTGTCAAACAAAATATATTGACACATTATTGTAGTGTTTTTCCCTTGAAGATTGTGAGCCTATTGCCACTCCTATGGAGACAGGTTTACGATTGAGCCTTCATGATGCTAGAGATGCATTTGATGTTATCCTCTATCAATAAGCTGTTGGATGCCTGATTTACTTATGCATTACTTGGCCAGATATTCAGTTTGCTCTCTCACAGATGAGCAGGTTTATGCATTGCCTAGGTGTCAAGCATTGGCAGGTGGTCAAGTGCATCTTTTGCTACTTGAGTGGTACTCGGCTACTTGGGTTGTTTTATCCCAAGGGGGGATCACTACCGCTAGATTTGCATGCTTTTTTTTACTCAGACTGGGCTGGTTGCTATGACACTTGTGTGTCCACTAGTGGCTTTTGCTTCATGCTTGGTAGCTCATGTATATCTTGGTTGAGCAAGAAGCAACCTACTATGGCCACTTCTAGTTGTGAGGCTAAGTATAGGGTAGCTTTCACAGCGATTGTTGAGTGTGTGTGGCTCAGATGCCTTATGGCTGATTTGGGTGTTGGTCAGTCTTCTGCCACCACCATCTTCACTGACAGTCAAAGCGCGTTGGCAGTTGCGAGGAACCCTATGTTCCATGCTCACACTAAGCACATTGAGGTGCATTATCATTATGCCAGGGAGAGGTTCTCTGCTTGGGAGATTAGCTTGTCATATGTGCCCAGGTAGGAGAACATTACAGACCTTTTCACGGTGGCTCAACCTCGGGAGAAGTTTGAAGCTTTCCACAAAGCTTTGGGCTAACTTTGTTTTGTGGAGTGATTTCCACATAGCTTGGCAGTTCCTTATAGATGAGTGCCAACCACTTGTTCACCGCATCACTCCCAAGGGGTATTTGTTGATATATTAAGGTACTGATATGTGTGAACACTCCAGGACCACCGGGGCACTTTTTTCCCTCTTTAGAAGGTTTTTTTACCCTGGCTTGTATATATGCCTATTGCCTTAATGGGCTACTTATCTTATCTTTGTACATTCTCTAGTAATACATTCAGTATTGTGTGTTGTGCTCCAAGCTTCTTCTTCTTCCTTGTGTTGTTTGTGTGCTTCTATAGATGTCTAGCTCCAACAACACATGTCAAATTTTCAAAAGAAATCCCTATAAAAATAGTGATATTTATCACTAAAGACCATTTTAAATACCATTTTCCATTTATATAACCCTATTTTGTTCAGGCGGAGGTATCCTTGAGCTTGATGAGTATTAGAAGTGCCATCCTACCAGTTTTCATAATGTTTAGACTCCATTTGAGCCCTTAAATAAGCCCTTGAACCTAATTTTTAACTAGGCCAGACACTAGGTTTGGACAGGGCACTGGAGCTTAAAAGTGATTGGATCAATCTCTGCCAAGATGGTGAATGGTCCAAATCTCTCATGGTCTAGCTTTGCACAAGGCTTTGATATCTGCAATTATTTCTGATTAACCACACTTTATCCCCAATGTGATAGGATGGATTTTGCACGTGAGTTCTTGACATGATTTGAGATTTGTATATATGTTGTCCATCATTTCAAAAGAACGGAGTCTTCTTGGTAGATGTATGAACATTTTTGTTATAGGAAAACTCGGCAAACAGTAAAAGCTCAAACCAATCATTTTGATGATACTTGATGGTGCAATGGAAATACTATTCTAGGACTGGATTCACCTATTCTATTTGTCTCTCAATCTATGGATGATTGGCTATAGATAGTTTAACTTGAACACCAAGGATCTTGCAAAGACTATTCCAAAAGGTGGATATGAATTGTGGACCTCGATCACTAATAATCTCATCAAGAAATCCATGAAGCGTAAAGATGTATCTGAGAAAAAGTCTAGCAATGGTTGCACCTATGATTGTCTTGGTAGGTAGAATGGTGTGAGAAGAGTCCAAACACCACTACGGCTCAAAAAGGATGAACAAGTGTTAGATTTTGGGAAAAATTCAACAAAAACTCCCCCAAAAAATGGATTAATGAACGGTAATGACCAACAAAAAGGATTATGGGAGAATAAATGTGATCACACCAATAAGTGTATCAAGGAGTAAATCGACCACTATATAGTTGACAAAACCAAAAATCTCAAAAAAAATATGTAGATTCTCTTCAAAATGACCATATGAATAGTGTCAAAATCTCATAAAACTACAAGTACTAACATGTAAACCTACATAGTGAATCACTCACTCCACTATGTATAATCAATTAACCAAAATAGTCCAACTAGGCTTATCCAGCACCTATGAACAAGTAACATACATCTCCTATGATGAGCTTAGGTAAGTCTTCCACTTGCATCATTGAAGAGATCCTGACATGTGGGTGTCTCCTAGGTTACATAAGACATATCCAAGGAAGTGTTCATAGTGTGTATTTTCTCAATATATGTAGTAAAATAACATTGAATGGTGAAATTCAGAACCCAAACATTAGCCAACAACACCTGCAAGTGTCTATCAACTCTATTCTTTAGGCTAAAAAAACTACAAAATGTGTATTGGGTGCTCCCACCACAGCTAAAAACCTTTCGAGAAACCTGTAGATTTATTAGTGTGGCTCAAGACAGAGCCCCAAAGCTGAATATTCATTGTCAAATGAAGTTCAAAGAATGTTCTCCTTGATATTCTTGAACTTGTCTAAGGAGAACTATGCATGTGTACTCCAAAATGGCTCCAAGAATAACCCCAAAAATACTTCAAAACGGGCTCCAAAAGCAAAGAGTGAACCTTTGAGGGCTCAAAACATGTTCAAGATAATGTGAACCTTAGACTTTCCCCTTCCACAAGCACCACAAGAGTGTACCTTAGTGGCATGAGATTTAAGTAAGTTGTGGGGGGGGGGGGGACAAAGTGGGATGGGTGACCTCTAGGGAAGTAACGGGAACTTCCGTCTTCCTTAATCATTAAGGTCCTCCCTCGTATGCAGCCAATGGTGCCAACAATGACTTTGGTGACTTGGATGACAAGGTATGCCAAGGTCTATGCCTTCCTCACCACCTTAGTAGAAAGCATTGGGTGGACGAGCAGGTGCTTTCTTCGCTCACACAAAAGAAACAACATTTTTGCATCAAAATGCTCTGATACATGTGAAGTCTTGTGATGATGATGCACTGTTGGCAGCAGTCAGGGAACCGAAGGAGCCACAAGACGAAGAGAGTCAGAGCGAAGGGACAACACAAGCAGACATGGCAGTCAAAGAAGATCTGGCAAGTAGGCCAATAATTTTCTTCATGAAGAAGCAAATATGAGCATTCACGCAGATCTAGCACTAAGGCAACCCTTTAATTTTTCAAAACCCTTACACCAATTAAAAGTGATTCTCATCACTAAACACCATTGTAAATACCATTTCATATTTTTGTAGCTCCATTTTGTGCAAGCCGAGGAGTCCTCGAGCTTGAGGAGCCTTAGAAGTAGTTGCCTACCAATTTTCGTAATTTTTAGATCTCATTTGAGCCCTCAAATAAGCCCTGGAACCTAATTTTTAACTAGGCCGGACACTAGGTCTGGACAGGGCCAAAGCTAGTCAAAAACTATAAAAGGAGCTAGAGAGCTCATTTTTGGGGTTAGATTGTAATTGAAACGAACTTGTAAGAGCTTTTTGAAAGTAATCTAAGAACTCCATTGCTTCTCACTCTTTGTCTTGCCGTGTGTGCGCGTGTGTGTGTATGTGTGTGCATGCTTGTGTGCTTCTCACTCACGCACTTGTGCCTCCACTTGCTCGAGGTCTTCATACCATTCTCACGTCTTCCCGGATTGACATTAAAGGAGGTGCTACTCATCACTGAGCTACACCCAATTTTGGCGCCGTTGCCGGGGATCGAGCTTTGAGGACGAGCGTGTGATGGTAAGACGTAGAGTTGACGCGTTGGAGTTGTAGGTATTTTCTTCACTCTCATCGATTTTCTTTTACTTTCTTCACCATCTTCATCACCATCATCATCATCACCATCTCCCACCTCCATCTCCATCATCGCGAAAATTTCTGTTTTTTGATCATATCACCATCTCCACCTCATTTCCCTCATTTCACTTGTGAGAGAGAGCGAGAGAGCGAAATTGTGTGTGCTGTTTTGCATGTTTCTTGAGCTGTCTTGCAGGTACAGGTCACATCATCGTCCCCAGCACTCTGCGCAGGTACGGAATTCGAAGTAACTGTCTGTGTGTCGCCGACCTCTGTCAATCGCGACCGACAGAAAAAACGCTCAAATTGCCAAACAAAGTGCAAAACCATGATCTACAGGCCTAGAGCTTCCCAAAAATGTGCTTAGAATTTTGAAACTCCTCAGATTTCTGTCAATCGCGATCGACACGTCAATCGCGATCGACAAACCACGACGGACAGACCTGTCAATCGCGATTGACACGTCAATCGCGATCGACCGCCCACGACGGCTCTGTCAATCGCGACCGACAGAGTCAACGACCGATTGACCACGACCGACGGACCATACGCGTGACACGTGTCAATCGCGATCGACCCATCAATCGCGATCGACTCATCAATCGCGACTGACAGCCCACGACGGCTCTGTCAATCGCGACCGACACAGTCAACGATTGTTTGACCACGACGGACAGACCCTCGCGACCGACCTGTCAATCGCAATCGACCCATCAATCGCGACTGACAGAGTCAACGATCCTTTGACCATGACTGATTGACTTTTCGAGACCCCTGTCAATCGCGATCGACCCGTCAATCGCGATCGACAGAGTCAACGATTGTTTGACCACGATTGACTGAATTTTCGGCCACGTGTCAATCGCGACTGACCAGTCAATCGCGACTGACAGCCACGACGGACCTGTCAATCGCGATCGACACGTCGATCGCGACTGACCTGTCAATCGCGACCGACAGACTTTGCGAACACGTTAGAAGGGCAAATTAGGTCAAATTTTCAAGGCAAAAATAGTGGTTTAAATTTTGGCCAAGTGTGGGACAAACACAAGGGTGTAGTATTGCATTACGAGGGCATGACCTAAGTAACTCGCGAATTCCTGTTTGCCTGTTAACCTAGTTTAATCCTGTTTTAACTCCAAAACCCTGAACGGTCATAACTTTTTCATACGAAATCCATTTTTTGAGCTCTAGGGCTTGTCAGAAAGCTCGTGGCATATACTACACGCCCTCAACTGTTTTTTATAAGAATAATGCATTGATTTTCATATAGGGTATTTTGAAGTTGACCATACCCAGGGGGAACAAAATTCAGGGATCCCTAGAATTATTTTCCATAAAACCAAAGGGCTAATTGGTATTTGAGTTACATGAATGAAAGTGATTGGTTCTGTCTTTTGAATTTAAGTCTTGAGCTAACAGTGGGCCTTTTACAGGTCCTTTGAGAGCAGCGAAGGGTACGCAAGGCAAGAGTAAGTGCAGGCTTGGGAACACGCGTCCTGGGCACACCAAGGCAACAATACAAGGAAAGGAACTCAAGGTTGGAAAACCCGCAACACCCTCTGTCGATTCTTAGTTTAGGCTAAGTGCGGGTAGTGTTAGAAGTAATTCCATGCAACGATAGGCACGAGATAAATCAAAGACTATCTAAGAAATCAAGTGCAAGTCAAGAGATAACCTGTGTGTGTGTGAACGACAACCTTAAAGGAAAAGAACCTAACGGGAAACGACCAAACTAAAGTGCGAAATTAAACTCAAGTGTTCCTAACGACGTGATATCAGACAAGAGTATAAACACGATAATCAACATAAAAAGAACCAAGTAACCGATACAAAAGGACTCAGAAACGTGGTTGTACCTGGGAGAAATTGGGTTAATCAGTTAGGCATATGAACCTTAGATCAGGACGACACCTAGTAAGAGAGAGACAAAGCCTTAGGTCTTCAGAGGCTAGTGTCAACCATACTGCAAGGTCTTGGGCCCAGCAGTTGAGTCACCACTCGCATTACCCTAGCTCTGATACCAGTGAATCAGAGATGTCTCAAGGCATGGACAGACCTACGGGAAGTTCAGGTGTGCCATACTTGCACAGGGTAGAAGGCCCTTACAAAACACAGTTGGAATACCTTAGGACCAACCGATTAGGTGCTAGCATCTATGAGGACGGCCTAGGAAGATCCGTGGTCCAGATTAAAAACCCTGACCAATCCATAGGACTAGAGCACCCAGCTGTCAAGTTTGAAAGTGGAGCATACATGGACAAAGAAGGAACCATATACGTAGTCACCAGTCACCCAGATAGGACAGATGAATTTGGGAATGTAATCTCAGAAGCGGACTTAGGTGACTTGGAACAAGGAAACATGGGTACAGAACCTAGAACCCCTCGAGGCAAATCGGTTCTCACTAGGATTATTACACTAGAGTGGATTCCCCAGGATAATAAGAGCATAGATCTGCTCCTCAATCGAGAAACTGACGAAGCCTTTTGGAGGTATAAATCTGAGCAGCCAACTGATATAGGAACTATCATGATCTATGAGTTTAAGGATCCTGATAGCCCACGCAGAGTGACCTACTTAGATCACGATTCGGAGAGGATCTTTGTGGTCACAGAAAATGATAGGCATGCTTACACTTGGAAGGGTGAATTCGTTTTCCCCCAACCAAGATCGAACGTGTCCTTTGGTCACCCAGGAGCTGGAACCTCCCACGCTCACGGAACTCAAAGAGACCGACACAGAGATAGGCCAGAAGTAAGCTTTGCCAACCCAGTGGGCAGAGAAAGAATGAGGACGGAAACAAATAGAGCAGAACCTGAGACACTTAGAGCTCACAGGAATCAAAGAAATACGGATGAGTTCCCTCTACCACGACCTAGAGAGCACACAAGGACTTTGAGACCAACTGAGCTAGTTAAGTCCATGAAGAACTACTTCGATGGCACGGGAGATCCATACGATCATGTGGCTGAGTTTATGCAAGTCTTGAGAGCGGAACAAGTGGAGGATTTATTCACGCAGTATAATGCCTTTGGTCTAACCCTTAGGAACACGGCCCTTACGTGGTTTCAACCATTGAATGAAAGACAGTTCAGGAGCATAGACCAACTCCTAGAGGCTTTCATTACTGAATTCTCTAAGAGTGGCATAAGGCATAATACCTCCTCATTGATTCACAGCTTCAAGCAAACCCCTCAAGAGACCGTGAGACTTGCAGGAAGAAGATTCAGGCAATACTTAGAGAGATGCCCTACCCCTGAGCTACCCACACCAGCTAAGCAAGTGGCTTTATTTTTGGATGGATTGCTAAGTACCAAATTGAGATCTTATGTGTACCTGAAGGACCCTAGGACCATTGAAGATTGTGTACGCATGTGCATTGACATTGAGGATAACCTAGGGGAGGAGTTAGAGCTTTCCAAGATATACAAAGATTCGGATAGTGCCTCTAACCTCTCTTCCACCCAATCCACATCAATCGAGGAACTTGCAGAGAAGGTAGCTCAGAAATTGGGTGTAACTAGCAAACAAATTCCAAGGTTTGCCCCTGTGAAAAGGTGCTATACTTGTGGCGGCGACCACATGGCGAACGTATGTCCCATTATGGCTCAACCCCAAGTAAACCCTAGTAGCCAGTACTGCACCATAGAACGGAGGTACACCAATCACACCGCGCAAGATTGCCCATACAACAAGCAGGCAGTTAGGCAACCCTACCCTCAGCCATACCCTCAACAAGGCAAATACCAGAGTCAATACCCACCACAACAGTACACGAGGCCACAACAAAATTATCAACCACAATATCAAGCCCAACAAAGGCCTCAACCTGTGTTAGCACAACAACCCCCTGCCCCAGCTAATGTGATCCCAGTAAAATATGCAGCAGCAGAAGAAAACCTGAATAGAGCGATAGTCCCTGTAACACCACTGCTTTCTGAAAGTGACCCCAGTGACCATAGCTTTGATTCTACACATGTCGATAGTCCCCATGCTTACTACATGCAATCCCCTGAGCATGGTGAGTCCTACTATAGTGAAGAGCCAAATGAACCTAGTTGGGAGTCAGATTACACAAACGTCATGTACGCAAGCCCCAATCCTAGGCCTCAACCTAGGCAGGTAAGACCCCCATTCCCTAGAGGACCGTGCTACAGATGCCAAGGAGATCACCTCATTCGTGATTGTCCCTTACCTCCACCTACACAACCCCAGTCAGTAACAATTCAGGGCTTTTGCCAAGAATGTGGAAAGGAGCATCTCTTACGAGACTGCCCAAAGAATCCCAATAATATGCCAAAAATCACTCCTATTAACGTTATTGGGCTAGTAGTAGACTCTACAGGAAGCGTGACATCCACTGCACCAGTACAGGTAGTCACTAGAGCTCAAGCATTGCAGCAAAACCAAGGGGTAGGCCAGGAAAAGAGCCCGGAGGCTAGTGAAACTGAGAGCGTAACCAAGAAGAGAACTAGAGCCTGGAAAGATAGTCGGGAAAGAATGAAAAGACAATGGGCTAAAAAGATGAGTGAACTTGAGGAAAGCATAAGAGAAACCAAAGTCAGGATAACTGAACTCACCTCTCAACCCCTCTCTCAAACTACTCCACCACCACCATTCCCATCTCCATCCGAACCGCCACCTTCCAACCCGCCTCATCAAATTCCACCAACCCCAAGAGTAGGATCAGTCCTAGCAGATCCCACTCCCGAGGACCTTAATATGATGATTAAAGCATATCAGGCCAGAATCCAAGAAGGGCCAAATGTCACGGATCATGACAAGTGTTACCCTAGAGCTGACCTAGAGATAGAAAGAACCAAGCTTTGCGCGAAAATGGTCGCATTGGCTCAGACTATGTTTGAAGCCAGTCGCCTTTTCAATTACTCGGGCTCAGCCAAGACGCAATTACACTTGGATGGACTTCTAGAGAAGTTAGAGGGCATAATTGCAAGATCGGCCAAGGAAGAAGAAAATCAAGAAAGAGATAACGCAAGCAAAATTATGACTCATCCCCCTCCAAAAGCTTATGTGCCCAATTCCACTGAAACAGACTACCCCCCCTCCCTAGAAAGAATAGAGAATCTAATGGCACAATCACAAAAGAAACCTGCCCCTCAAAGAAAGGAAAGGGCAAGAGAACGGATAAGCCAGCCTCTTCAGGAAGCCCATGTGCCTCCTCAAGAAGCTTATCTTTCCCCCCAAAAGGCAGATGAGCCTCCCTCGAAAGCTTACGTACCTCCACCGGTTGCCTACATTCCTTCTCAGGGAGCGTATGAGCCTGTTCGGAAAAGTAATAGAATAAGTAATCCTCCCCAGGAAGCTTGTGCTCCAGCCATCTATGAGAACGAGGAGAGAGCCAACGATAGAATAAGCCCTCCTTCCCAGGTTGCTTATGTGCCTAATTCTACGGAGCCAGACACTTCTTCTTCTATGAATCGGTTTGCACCAGACTTCCTACGAGAGATTCAAGAAGACAAATGGGATAACGAAAGTGAAGTCGCCCCTCCCTTTGAACTTGTGGATGATGCACACGACCAATTCCCACAATACATCCCATCTATTTACGGGGAACATGAGAATACTCAGTCTCAGGAGAGATTGGACTTTGAGTCTAATTCCATACAGGAGCTACCCCATTTCACAGGCCCATGGGAAGCAAGGTCCACCTGTATGAGAGCACCTACAGTCATGGTAAGAAACGAAGATTCAGTCATACCTAGGAACACAGAGGTAGTGAAGAACACCAAAGTGCAGTGTAATCTCAAGTTAGAAGAGCTACTCAAGGTTAGACCTGAATTATGGAAACATGTAGCCAAACAAGTACCAGAAATAGCCAAACCTCGTTCCCAGGTAGGATCCCAGAGAACAGTGCCAGAAATACCCTTGGATAAGATAGGAGACATGTGTGAAGGTGAAGAAGGGAACACCTATCTTCCCATTACCTACCAGGAGTACACCACCAAGGCAATTTTGGACTCAGGTGCAGGAGTTGCAATTGCCACCACTTCCCTATGGAAGCGTTGGGGCAAGCCAGCACTCAGGCCAACGAGAATGAAATTGCAGATGGCCGATGGTCACATAGAGAGACCCCTAGGGTTGTTAGAAGGAATAACTCTCACCACATGTGGTGTTGAGTTCGAGCATACATTTGCTATATGTGACTTTAGCAAAAATCATGCCTATGAGATGATTTTGGGAAGACCATTTATGCGACAGTTGCAAGTGGTACAGGACTGGGGAACCAATTCTTTGTACCTACAGCACTTAGGTGTTACGACCAAGGTCAATCTTAAAGATTACTCTCATAGAGATGTACCTCCCATCCAATGGAATCCCATCCATAGAGCCAAAGATGATACGGAATCGGTGCATTCTATGGGGTCAGGATCCTCTTGGATGCATGAAGACACCCACTTATGGATGTGCAAAGTAGCAGTGGACGAAGAGAAGAGAGAAAAAGCCAGAGAGATAGGTGCGAAAGAAACCCATAGATCAATCCAAGACCCAGCCTATGCACCTGTAGTCTTTCCTGATGAGGAATTTGAACCCCATGGCTGGGCAGAAATTTTAGCCACAATGGACGTAGCCATCAATGAAGAACAATGGACACCCCACTGTGATGAGGATGGCTATGACATTTCAGTCTTCTCCATAGAGCCAATCATGGGTGAGGCAGTTCTAGAAGAATGCGAACCTAGCCCTGATGCATTTGAGGATGCAAGTGACTCCGATCTAGAGTCAATCATTATGGACCCACCTTTCGCATCAGATGAAGAATACTTCCATGAAATAGAATTTCAACCCCAGAGGCATGGAGAGCTTACAAATGATGTAAGATTAGCGACACATGTGACCCCGAAGGAAGAAGGGAAGAAACGAAATAAGAGAGAAGTCTCACCAGAAGAGGAAGAATCTTTGTTTGAGGTCCCAGAAAATTTTAAGAAGTATGAGATAGACGACAGGAGAGTCATGATAAGAATGCCTAAACGAGAGGCACAAGTGGGAGAGGCCTATGATAACAAAGAAACCACCAAGAAAATAGTAGTGGCCCTAGAAGAAGGAGAGGAGAGATGCACGTACATAGGCCATGACCTAACAGAAGAAGAAGAGCATGCATTAATTGCCTTGCTAAGAGAATACAGAGATGTATTCGCTTGGAGTTACAAGGATTTGAAAGGTGTTGACCCGGACATATGCTCACACACCATTCCCATGACCTCAGATGCTAAACCTTCTAAGCAAAAGCCCTATACATATAACGATAATTACGCCGCCAAGATCAAAGAGGAGATAGATAGACTGGTTGAAGCTGGATTTATCTATGAAATTGAGCACACTGAGTGGGTATCCCCCATCGTAGTGGTGCCCAAGAAGAATGGCAAGCTGCGTGTGTGCATTAACTTGAAGAAGGTCAATGCAGCCACAATTCGAGATAACTATCCGCTTCCCATCACAGAACATCTCTTAGAAAGAGTGGCAGGCAAGGAAGTGTACAGCTTCCTTGATGGATTTTCGGGTTACAATCAAGTAGCCATTGCTCCAGAGGATCAACATAAGACAGCATTTGCCACTGAATGGGGCATATTTGCCTTTCGGGTAATGCCATTTGGGCTTACCAATGCACCAGCTACCTTCCAGAGGCTGATGTGCCATGTGTTCAAAGAGTTCTTGAGGAAGAACTTAGAAGTCTATGTTGATGATCTTGTGCTCATTCCAACATCAGACAAACCCATATCCCTGAACTCAGACAAATCTTTGACAAATGTAGAGAATATCAAGTCTGCCTAAACCCAGAAAAATGTGTTTTTATGGTCATGCAAGGCAAGATTCTCGGACACATAGTGTCAAAGAATGGCATATCTACTGACGAAGAGAAAGTGAGAGCCATAGCAGAGCTACCCAGGCCAAGGAATGTCAAGGAAGTACAAGCTTTCATGGGGCATTGTGGTTATTATAGAAGATTTATACACATGTATGCCATCATCACAAAGCCTCTGTATGGACTTTTGACTAACTTTGAGTGGACTGATGAATGTGAGAATTCCTCCCAGGAGCTTAAACGGCGATTATGTTCAGCACCAATCTTAACTACACCAGATTGGAATAAGCCATTCCATGTCCACGTGGATGCATCCAATTATGCCATTGGATGTGTGCTTGCACAACCTACTGGTGAAGGTAATATGGATCTTCCAATTGCCTATGCTAGTAGACAATTGAATGCAGCTGAACGAAATTATACCACTACGGAGAGAGAAGGATTAGGCATGCTATATGCGGTTAAAAAGTTTAGACATTACTTGCTTGCAAATAAGTTTAAATTTTTTACTGATCATCAGGCATTGCTATACCTTGTAAACAAGCCATGCAATACAGGAAGATTAGTAAGATGGTTTCTCTTGCTAATGGAATACGACTTTGAGGTAGTGGTGAGAAAAGGGAGGACTCATTTGAGAGCAGACCACCTCTCTAGGCTCACATCTGGAGAAGCCCCACAAGGAGTGTCGGATGACCTTCCTGATGCTTACTTGTTTAATTTGGAAGTGGTGCCACAGTGGGCTAAGCCACTAGTGCCAGTATTGACCTACGGGCCTAACCATCCAGTAGTAAACACACGGAATAGAGAGGTTGTAAAAGCCCAAAAGTACCACATCATGGCAGGAAGCATGTACAAGCACACAGATCAAGGAATCTTGGCTTGTTGTGTGGAAGAGGACGAGTAGAATAAATGGTTGCAATTAGCACATGTAGGTGCATTAGAGCAACACTATTCAAAGCAACGAACCTTACAGACACTAAGGAGATTCGGAGTGCATTGGCCAACTATGGAAGCGGATGTCCAAAAATTGTGCAAGGAATGCCCAATCTGCTGCACTAAACCACCTGTGGAACACGCCACTCTTTATCAAGTATCCATAGTGCCAGATTGGAGTGAACCACTAGTATCCTTCCTGAGGACGAAAACATTCCCTCCAGACATGACTCTGGCTAGGAAAAGGAGTTTAGAACAAGAAGCCCTGGATTACTCACTCATTGGTGATAATCTATATAAGCGCGGTAAAGATGGTTACCTGAGGCTATGTGTCCATGAAAGTGAATATCTTAAGATCTTGGAAACTGCTCACCAAGGTGTAGCAGGAGGACACTTTGGACCAGATCGGGTGATCAAGGCAATACTATTTGCGGGCTTCTGGTGGCCTACCCTTCACATGGATGCACATACCTATGTGAAACGATGTGATGTCTGTCAGAGAACTCAGTATCCTATACGTAAAGATGAGATGCCACTGAAACCTATGATGGGTGGACGTGCATTCTCTAAATGGGGAATAGACTTCGTAGGCCCTATTAATCCCCCAGCTAAGGGTTCCCATGCAGAATATATCATTGTTGCAACAGACTATCTAACTAAGTGGGTAGAGGTAAAAGCCACAACAAAGAACGATGCTCAAACAACTGCTAAGTTTTTATTTGAGAATGTGTTCACTAGATACGGGCTACCTATAGAGCTAGTTAGTGATAGGGGCACTCACTTCTTGAATGAAGTTATTGAAAATCTGCTCCAGGAATTCTTGGTGGTACATAAGAAGTCTGCCCCCTATCACCCACAAGCTAATGGGCAAGCCGAAAGCACAAACAAGATTCTATGTAATGTGTTGACCAAGTTAGCAAATAATAAACGCTCTGATTGGGACAAACAGCTACACCATGTTGTTTGGGCATACCGAGTCGCCTACAAAACGGTACTCCAAGCCACCCCCTTTCAGATGGTATTTGGCCAAAACGCTGTGCTCCCCTTGGACTTCTTGATTCCTACATTGAGAGTAGCACAAGAGCACGAATGGACGGGTCATGAACTCTCCTCTAGACTTTTTGACCTTGAAGGATTAGGAGAAACAAGACTGAGAGCAGCTGCAGGAATATATGCAGCTAAGAAGAGACAGAAGGCATACTTTGATGCCCATGTGAAGGATAAGGGCTTGAAAGCAGGAGATTTAGTTTTAGTCTATACACTGAAACAACACGCAAGGAAGCTAGAAAAGAGAGGCTACGGACCTATGATCATCAATAGGATCTCCACGAGTGGAGCAGTACAATTGGCCACATTAGAGGGTGATATTCTCCCAAACTATATTAGCGGATGCAGAGTCAAGTTGTATCAAGAACCCCTCACGGAGGAAATGCTCAGTCGACTCAACACTGCTAAGAAACGCAAAGAGGAAGAAAAGCGAATTCGAGAAGAAGCTCAAGCAGAAGCCCTAGAGCGCATACGAAGAATGAAATTAAGGAGACAAGGTAGAGAGCACCCTAGGCAAAATGCATATGCAGATCACGGATACGACGTGGCTATGTGTGAAGTTTCAGATGTTAGTTCACATAGGATAACTGATCGACGTCCTTTCATAACCTTAGATATCGGACAAGGAAAGAGTGCAAGGACTGTAAGAGCCTTGATTGACTCAGGTGCAGCCACTAGTGCGGTTAAATTGTCTTACTGTCAAGAGTTGCAATTAACTGTCAATCCTGTGGAAGCATATCTCATAGGATTGGGAGGCGTGGAAACCCCTTGCATGGGCGAGGTGGAACTTCCCCTCTACATTCATGATGAGGCAATGACAGTTAAAGTACTAGTGTGTCAAGACGAGGATCTCACTGAACCCCTTGTCTTGGGTCAAGACTGGATCTATGACCAAGCAGTCAACTTAAACCTAAGAAGTGGACTTCTTCAGGTGTGGGTCAATCATAGTCGAATCACAGTAGAGTTAGATAATGGAGCACTCAAGGAATTAGGAAAGGCACAGACTCCTGGTCCCTCCAGGGGTGAACATGAAGTTGACCATGCTGTTCTTGTCCAAAACTATGTGTTGCAGAGGAATGCTATGCGCAAAAAAGGAGTCAGGGATGCAACGGAACTCCCTTCTTTTCCAAAAGCCAGAAGGAGGCAACAACCAAAGGTGGATCAAAGGCAGAAGAAGCAGAGTACTACCTATGCTGGAAATCAAAAGAACCTGCGTAGCAGAATGTCTCAGCAAGTAAACCAAGTATGGGTGCGGAAATGCGAACACCCGGTTGCACTCAAGCCAACCACACGGGCAAAGCCTCTTATTAGTAACCGACAACAAGACACTAATAAGAAGTCTTTCAGAAATTCTTCTGCTAACGTGAAATCTATTTGGGTGCCCAAGAAGTCGATGAAGGCTAGCCCACAATCAAGACAAATTTGGGTGCCTAAGGCTTGCTTGCGGGTGCAAATAGCTACGCCGACGCCACAACCTATACAGCGTAATCCATTCACTCGCACAGCCAGCATTCATTCGTTTTCAACACTCAAGAACACACCAAAGCCCATGAGCACGAACATAATCGCTTGTAAATGGGTCCCTAAAAGGCCTCATTTTCAAGCCGATACAACTATAAAGCTCTCTAGAGCCTCTACGAAACCAAGAACAAGGCCCATCCACTGCATTTGGCAGCCTAAGACCTGTAATAAACCCCCCGACCCCAATTTGTAAATTCATCCCCACTTACTAACTGCATTAGTCTCCTAGGACTACCCAAGCACTAACTACACACACTGTCTTCGTGCACTTACTAACCACTAACTCACCATCTACCTCATGATAATGTTGTAACGGGGACAACAACGGATTTATTCTGTCCATTACGATGTTAACACGTGGTTCTATATTCTCACAGAACCAACCAGCAAACAGGGCCATGGCAGAAGCAGGAGGTGCCAGTGCTCAAGCCGGATCTGGTGCACAGATTGTGGACATAGAAACACTCCTCCTCGAGCCACATCTCACCGCAAGGCCGCAAGAACTTCAAGTCGTGCATGTGCTCCCCATTCAGGATCCTCCTCAAGGGCACACTTCTCAAGTAGGTAAGCACGCGCATTGGTTCAGTGATGTCGCTGGACCATTGGGTGATGGAACCTATTTCTGGGAAGCAGAATTGGAATTTAATGGCAAATGGGGACGATACCACTTTTTCACGCGCGAGTTTGAAAGCTATCAAAACGCCGAAGTCATGCGATCAGTTTGGACCAAAGCTGGTGTGGACAGTTATTTCAGGGCCCACTTACCAAAGCCGGATTTCTTACGATGTTCATATCTGATCAGTACCATCACGCCAAGCAGGGCCAAGGGAGGCGACAGCACCTTTGTGTTGCCATCACTGCTGCCGGGTCATGAGCTTAAAAGATTCAAGTTGACCCTTAATCTGGTACGGGAAGCGTTGGGCATGTATGGCATGCACATCCCCACGGAAAAGGAAACAATGGTTCCAGGTCGAATGAAACACAAAGATCTTAATAAGTTGAAGGATATGGTAGCGATGACACCAACCATCGCTCTACACCTGCGGACCGTCATGCAACATTTTGCTTTCCCCGCCCAGGAAAGATCCACAATGCCCCCAAAGAAAATATGGTTCAGCTTATATCTGGCAGAGACAGAAAGCCTTCCAATCAATGTGCCACACTGGATCATAGATCAGATCCACCTAGCCCATCAAAGGTGGAACAAGAAGCAGAAAAATGTGCTTCATGGATGTTGCGCTCTAACAAAGATAATCTACCGATGTCTGGCCTACGACGTGCCTATTCAGCGGGCACTCATATGGCCCCGCGCCCAGGAATTCCAAAGAAGACTATCAGCAGCAGGTCCCCCATCAAAGAAGATGAGGGGGGGAGTACAACTACCCTGTGCTCAACCAAGGGGAGCCACCACTACACCAGAAATTACCCCTCCCCAGACACGACGCATTAGGCCATTCACAATCCGGCTACCAAGACCAAGCACAGAGGGGCCTAATCTGGTATTTCCACCCATCCCATCAGATCTGGAATTCCCACAAGGTTTTACTCTCAACGATCTCACGGATGAAGAAGTGGCTAGACTGATCTATGACTCTAATCTCGAGACGGAAGCTCAGGAACCACAACCCCAGACAACAACAGCAGCCCCCACCCGACCAGAGGTGGTAGAAGTCGATGTCGAGGAACAAGAGACAGAACAAGACGAAGAAGCCTACGAGGAACAAGAATATGACGAGCTTTCCGAGCTAGCAAGTGCCCCTGCGTATTCGGCACAAATCAAAAGACTATATCGAACCATGCAACTAGTTCAAGAACAACATAAAATGTCACTGGAAGCGGGCAAGAGACTCATGAACCAGTTGCTAGCAGAGGAAGGCGTGGACGATATGTTCATTGAGTCCATAAACCTTCATGCCGACGCAGTAGGAGTGGATGAGGCCATCCATGAGGCAATGGCCTACATTCACAGATTTGAGAAGAGGGTTCCCGTTCATCCCAGGAGGTCCGGGAAACAAATTCATATCAATGTATCAGCACCAGGAGAGACAACGCAAGCAGACGAACATCAGGAAACACCACTGTCACCACCATCCCCACCTCGCACTACACAATTCACTCCACCACATGACACTAGCACCACCACGTCCACTACCACCACCATTGTCATGGGTATCCCACTCTCTCCGGGAATCCAATTCGGGGGAGTCACCATGCCCACTTTCACCACTCTTTTCACTGACGTCACCTCCACTCCACCCACGATCCCCATCTACACTGTCACTCAAACAATTGACACTATGGAAACATCTCCTGCCACAGCACCACTCCCTCCCCCCATGCCACCTTCATCTCCCATACCCCCTCCACCCACATCTCCACTTGCATCCACGTCATTCACAACTCCCTTTCCCGCCCCCATTCCCCCTGCATCTTCACCCCTCCCAGCATCATTTAATGTAAATAGCATATTTCTAGCATTAAATCAATGTGTATATCAGCTTCAGAATGAGTACAGAGCTCTGGATGGCCGGTATCAACAACTGACAACACATCACCAGAACTTACAAAGGCAATTTAAAATTCTGGAAGAGGAAAATGCAGATGTGAATCAACGTTATACAACGCTTGAGCAGGCTCACCAAACACTATTGGAGGCACCCCAACCATCGACAAAATCCGGTGTCAAACAACTAGAAGCTTTGCTCGAAGTATACCAGGCCGATAACCTACGAGTCAGACGCAACTTGGTGCTACTAAGGAAACATATGGCCACAGCACTGGAGGAGAACAAAAGGCTGCATAAACAAAATGAAGAGAATCTGGAAGCGGCAATGGAAGGCTCTCCCCACGAGATAGATCCAGAGCAGTTCAAAGCAGTTCCCACAGAGACGATGAAAACCATTTTGGAAAGCTATGCAGATCTCCTGGAAGCCCATGATGACTTGGAAAGAGAACGTGACACGCTACAGAGCAGACTCAAGGAACAGGAAGAACAACCGAAGAGTGTCCCATCAACCTCTACCTCCGACGAAGTAAAAGCCTTAACTGAGCAGGTAGCAGAATTACAAAAGAGGTTACTGACATACGAGAGGCAGCCATCTCCAGTGGTCGAACCAGAGCAAGAAGAGTTGGTCCCTATTGAGGTAGATGATTCGTACGAGGAACCGTATGTTCCTATGCCAATGCCAGGCGGGCGACGAACCTCAGAGGGACTAGACACATTGGAAGTGGAAGCACCCGAGTGGCTTCAGACACTGGAAAGGACAGCGAACACCCACGAAGAACGGGTGGCCATTCAGATCCAATCACTAGCGAACTTAGAAGAAACTGTCATAAAGTCTGAATATTTCAGAAGCATGTCTCATCATAGATGGATCGGCACCAATATTGACCAGTATGTGCCATTCTGTATACTTTTAGCTGATTACAACGCGGAGATTCAACGGCAATGTGGCAAGCCTCCCACATTTGCTACACAATTTGGTCCAGATGATATACCGGAAAGTGCTCAGCGTGGGTCCATCCATCAACCCACCTGGAGAATCAGGCTTTTGGAAACGTATCCTGAAATGGTCCGAACCTGGAATAATATGCCGTTGTTTATTAAATATAATCCTTGTTACATTCCAGTTCTTCGACGACGCACCTGGCCTGAATTCACTATTGCCGTCAAAGACATTAAAGCCTGTGCAAAATGATTGAATTATGTTTACCTAGCACCTCCACGAGGACCCCCCACGGTCAACTACATGATTTCTACAATCCGTCACTGGAGTACTCGGCTACGCAATAATCCAGATGTGATGGCCCAGATGTGTATGAAAATATTTGAATTAATGCTGATCACTTTCAGGACGTTTAAGAACATTAAGGACCCTCACTTCTCAGGTGCAGGCTTTGTGACAGGAAACCAGGATCTAGTGTACGATATGAGTACCACCCCATCAATTGAAGTAATATATGCTTGGCACGCCAGAATCAAGTACCTCCCAGCTTGCTTTAAACAGACATTCGAGGAAATGTTCATCACAGGATTCTGGGAATACCACTCCGAAATCTTTATACCCAGGCCATCACATCTCCTCCAATTATTTGCTGTGGAGAGAACTATTTACTCAGAACAATTGAGGGTGCCTCATCCAGATGTTCCCGGACCTGTGAATTGGGATGATTTGCTCACAGATCTAGCACGCGGCTTACGACTAGAAGAACACCACCTAGCCTCCGATGTCGTCCAATATTATGTTCAAAAACCCTCTAGACAAGGGTCTGTCAGGGGCGACAGACGCGAGAGTGGGGGGGGTGTTGGCAGCAGTCAGGGAACCGAAGGAGCCACAAGACGAAGAGAGTCAGAGCGAAGGGACAACACAAGCAGACATGGCAGTCAAAGAAGATCTGGCAAGTAGGCCAATAATTTTCTTCATGAAGAAGCAAATATGAGCATTCACGCAGATCTAGCACTAAGGCAACCCTTTAATTTTTCAAAACCCTTACACCAATTAAAAGTGATTCTCATCACTAAACACCATTGTAAATACCATTTCATATTTTTGTAGCTCCATTTTGTGCAAGCCGAGGAGTCCTCGAGCTTGAGGAGCCTTAGAAGTAGTTGCCTACCAATTTTCGTAATTTTTAGATCTCATTTGAGCCCTCAAATAAGCCCTGGAACCTAATTTTTAACTAGGCCGGACACTAGGTCTGGACAGGGCCAAAGCTAGTCAAAAACTATAAAAGGAGCTAGAGAGCTCATTTTTGGGGTTAGATTGTAATTGAAACGAACTTGTAAGAGCTTTTTGAAAGTAATCTAAGAACTCCATTGCTTCTCACTCTTTGTCTTGCCGTGTGTGCACGTGTGTGTGTATGTGTGTGCATGCTTGTGTGCTTCTCACTCACGCACTTGTGCCTCCACTTGCTCGAGGTCTTCATACCATTCTCACGTCTTCCCGGATTGACATTAAAGGAGGTGCTACTCATCACTGAGCTACATGCACCATGGTGAACTCTCATGTTTGAGAGCTCCACAATGATATTCTCACAATAGAAAACTGAGCTTGAGATACCACACACACTACTACACATAGTACCTACAAAATACGGAGAAAACACACAGTACATAGGGAACATGAACACATATTTATTAGGTGTTAAAAAATGCAATAAAAATTGCGGTCTATGTTGACTAGGCCACTATATGTTTTATTAAAAAACTATACATAAGTTTTTGGTAGCCATTTGACCTTTCACATGGATAGTAACGGTAACATAAAGTAGATAGTGTAGCTTTTAGAGTTTTATATTCAATTGAGCTTGCATCAAATGGACATCTTTATTTAATCACTAAGGTAATTAAAAAAATGATTGAATTGAATTTTATTTTACACAAAGTTTCTATAGTTATTAGTCACAAGCAAACAGACTAGTTGAATGTACTAACTAAATCTTTCGAAGAATGCTCATAAGGTTAGTACATGATAAAAAGAAGAACTAGTATAAAAAACTTCATTCAAATTTATAGGCATCCAAAATAGCATATAATGAGTATGAAAATTACACCCTTGAACCTAGTCTATGGTTTACAAGTTGTATTTCCGATAGAATTTGGAATTCCAATCTTAACAACTAAGTTGAGCATAATCTATTTGAGGATAATGAAAATAAACAAATACAATATGAGTTACTGAATTTAAAGGAGGATAGATTATGTGCATTACTAAATTTAGAAGTTCTTCAGAAAATAAGATAGGACTGGGTGAATCAACACTTGAAATACAAATATTTCCAAGAAGCTTACTATATGTCCCTTTACAATAGAAAATTGGGTTAGCGACCAAGAGAATTGAAATTCAGGTATGTCTAGATTGTTGAGAAATAGGCCAATCTACATTTCTCCTGGCAGGCCTTGACGGACACATTCTCCCAAAGGTAGAAAGTGGTTGCAAGCTTCTACCATATAGCATGAATAAAGTTATATGTAGTCACCAGAATCGATGTAGTTAGAACTTTAGTTGCAATCACCAATTCAAGTGAACTGAAGAATGCGATTAGAGTTATTTTTAGCAGTTTGCAAAACAATTCACTTTTCAATCATTTATTCTTCAATCTCTGTGGGATATTCGATTCATGCATGAAAAATGAAAATATTCTTGATTATAGGACATTCTGCTTTCCAATTACTTCTTGAAGTTTTTGGCCGAGTTTTTCATTTGGGAATATATATAACTCATGATGTTATCCATGCAGAGACTTTGAATGTTCATATTTAAGAGTTTGATTTGTCCTTGGACATCAAATTACGTTCATAATATTTTGAGGGTTTTTGAATTTGTATTCCCATGTGTTCTCCATTCAGTTTCTCTACCTAAATAAAAACTATTCAAAATCCATCTACTTAATTGCACATATTAACCCCTTTTCTATAATATGCACAATATCTCCAACTTTTTGAGCTTCAACACTGAAAGAAAAACGGTTCTCCTATTCAGTAAGTCCATCATAATACAACTGAAACCCAAGTTTCTCTTTATTTGTACAAGGTTCATAGAAGAATAGCCATTGATATTTTCCTTTGCATCTTATACAAGTTGATTTGCACCATGATCATCGGTGAGTCCCCGATAGCAAAGTTTCTACATGAAGCAGCCACTACTATGTCATGTTTGAGGTCACATTAGTGAAATCTCATGAGAATGTGGAAAATCAATGGTCTCATTGTCTTATTCATAGCACAATCAAGCTTTGTGCTATTGTCTACAACATTTGACAGCAAAGTGTTAATTATCAAAGATTTAATTATAGAATCAACATGAAATACTTCTTGGACCTCTTTATTTTTTTGCTTTTGATAAAGTTCATGGCATGAACCTGATATGGATTTTCTCGTTCACATTGCCTAATCCTTTTATTTTTTATGACTTATGGAGAATCTTCTCTTCTTTTCTCAAGAGGTGAATCAATCAACGTGTTTCTAGTTTGAAAGAGAGAAGGGTTTTCATGTTGAGAGATCTCATAGATCAATTTGTCAATTCCATCCATTGAAGCGAGTAGAGGTGAAACAACAGAGTTTGAAGCATGATCTTGATACTTAAAGTATGTGAGTGGAGGACAAAAATCGCAGTGGATTCTTTTTTGGCTTGCCTAGCCCATAAAACAGGAAGCCATCATCACATATTTTTTTTCACGACCAATTTTCAAATAGGCATTGTTGGGCTATTTACAATAATACCAAGATAAAACCCTTGTTTCTCACTTTTTGCATGTTCAATCCATAAATACTTGAGCAGTGAGAAAATCCTTGAGATCCGCATACAAGTAGGATGTTTTTGCTACTAATTTTGTAGGAGTGAGCAGGTGGAGTCACTAGTTCCTTGCTAAAGAGCATTTCTAAACTAGCCATAAAGCATGAGATCACTAATTGGGAACCTAGAATAGTTTTGACATGGATCAACTATTCATCTCGATAAGGTAGGCACACCATGATCTATCCTTGTTACATTAGTTGCATTTTTCCAGTACATTGTGACTATGTATGTCATGAATAACATCATCCCTTACTTGGAAACATGTTATTCATATGAATTAAGGGCTTGAAATAACCTATCAAGTGACCCACATCAATAGCTATTGCCAAATGTAGAGTTCCATAACAACTGGTCCTTCATCTCAAAAAATAGCAAGAAAAAAATAAGAGCACATAAGCATGAAAATCATGTTGGTCTTGATATCTTTGGAAAATATTAGGCCTTCTCTCCATAAGTTCACATCATTTGAATGATCCCAAATCAGTTTATCAATAAAAGTATCCGATTGCATCAATTACAAAGAGTCAAAGAGGATGGTCACTACATTACAATTTCATGTGAATTTAAATCAACTATGTGTCTTGGAGGATTTCAATAAATTTATGTTGCCGTAATCATGAAATAATCCCTATAGCAAGGTTGATAATCCAAATCTATGTCTACATTTATCTACGCATTGTTAAGTAACTGACTTAGTTCATTGTAACCTTGAATGTGACACTCTGACTTTTGTATTCCATGTCTCTTAAGGTTACCATCATCTACCTTCCTATGAGTTGTCCCCAAACATTGATAATGCAAGTGCCTCATGACTTCTACTTTGGGTTGTCCTTCACCTTGAGGAATGTGTATCCAAAAAGCCTCCAAACTATAATACAAGTTAATGTTCCGGTATATGGTAGAAATGATGTCTCTATGCTTATAATACCATGTTGCATTTGAAGTGAATTTTTTGTATTGATTAATTCACATGCACACCTATGAATGGTGATTTCTATCATTAATCCTAAATTTGTACAATTTTCTCAAATAGAATTCTAGATGATAGGCCAAAACACTTCATAACGGCAGATAAGGATTTTTTTATGACTTTTGTCATGCCAAAACCAAGATTTCTCCTTTAAATTATGTTATCACTGTTCTTTCTTCGCTCCTTGTCTTAATAAGCATTCGGTCACAAGACCACTTGTTCATCAACACTTAGAACGAAATCTGGCACTTTGTTGATATCACATGATTTGAATCAATTGCATTCCTATAATCTAGTAAGACCACAAGGAATAGGACATAGGCAATGTTAAGTGGTCCTTAATCAAATTCATTTTACAAATGGGATGCATGGTCAAAAAGTCACAAAAACTTCCACATGTGCCATCTTCATTGGTCAAGTGCATGATTGCCACTTTCAGTATCATACTATAAATATAGTTCTATTGTCTTTGACACGACCTTAAAACTTACACCTTGAGCACTTTGTATTGTCATCGATGGAGCAATATGATTTGGGACCAATAAAACTGGCTCTCCTTGTAGCTAGTTCCATGTCATCAATCTAGGTAGAGACATCATGTGAGCCATTAGACCATGTCAACTACCATTGTGGATCCAACCATCTCTTGAGCTTATGTTTGTTGAGACATGGATTTGTCGACTATACTTGATGTGCAAATGACATGAATGAGCACACCCACTGAATCAAAGCTATAGATAGGTTACTAAGGAAATCCCATTGGTAAAGAGGGTCTTGGAATGCCAACCTACACCAATGCCTCCCCATTATCAATGAAAACCTCAAGTATTGAGTCCATTAAATCATGCCTTTCTACATTTTGCAATTCCCACTACCATAGGAAGATCTAAGGCCAACTTCTTGGTCAGCACTTTCAAGCATGAAACACTTGTGGCCATTGAGATATGCATATATATTCTCGATCTCCTTCAACTCACAACCTTAAAAGCGTTTGACTATCTTTTAGATCGCTATGAAAATGGAAAATGTTAATGAAATAAGTCAACTTTGAAGACATGGAAGATAGGAAGGTAAAACATCTTGATGATGTAATACTTGTTCCTTACATAACATAGCACTATTCGTGGAAGATAGGAAGGTAAAACATCTTGATTATGTACTACTTGTTTCTATTGAAAAATGTTTTGGCATACTGCAAGAAAATTAAATTATTAAGAAGATTATAAGAAGATTGGAAGGATCATTGCCAAAGGGAAAAAAGTGGATGGGGTAAAACCTTGAATGTGAAGATCCCTTACATGAATGCAACAATTTTTCTAGTGGTGTAGGTCTTATTTCGGATACAAGCATATTGGACATGCAAACTTGTAGAAGTTGAAGTTGATGTAGTCAAAGGAGCTTGTCAATGGATTAGCAATATTCAAGGTTATAGAGAAGATAACCTGAGAATCTTGTAATGCACATGCTAAATCATTCACATATTTTTCATAGTTTATTAGCTTATACAACCCACAACATAAAATTCTAGAAGCAACAATGGCAACTAAGTTGGTCTTGGCTAATGCAAAAACTGACAATAGATTTTTCTTGATCCCTAGCACAAACAAAGCATCTAACAATATGAATGAACCAACATCAAGAGTAGTCAGAATGATCTTACTAGCTCCCACTATGGGATAAGAGGAGTTGTTAGTGCATGTGATAGTATTCCCTATAAGGGGAATCTTAAGTCAACCAAAAAAAGTGCATTGCAAGGTAATATGTTTGGTTGGACCACTATGAAAGTACCAAACATATGAGTCTACTATAGACATATACTGCTCATGAGAAGATGGGTAAGATAAGCAGAATTTCTTTTTGGTGTAGAGGCATTTGCAATAACTAGTCGAGCCTCTTTCTTCTTTGCCTCTTTTGTAGCCAATTTTGGACAAGTCTTTATGACATGATCATTTCATTTAAAGTATTTGCAAAATTATTTTTTCTTTTCTATTTCCTTCTCATCTTTTTCTTCCTTCTTTGACTACGCAGCATTAGAAGATTTTTTATTACTAGTAGATGAGCTCCATTTACCTTTGCCCTTCTCATTAGCTAAAAAATCTTGAACTGTAACACATATGATGGATCTAATTTGCCTAGACTGATCTTCTTGCAAAAAAACAAAGAATAAATCCTCAAATGTTAAGGCATTTGGATTGACTTTCATCGAAGAGTAGAAGCAAAACTATGATGTGAATATGGAAGACCATTAAGAACAGTTCGTACAAGTGAACTATCTAGCAAGATGTTATCTATAGAAGTCAATTGATTCATCAAATCTTTGATCTTTGCGAAAAAGTATCCATATACTCTCCTTCATTCATATGATCTCTCTCCAAATATTTTTAGAGGTAAGCAACACAAGCCTCATTTCTTGCCAGGTATAAAGTGCTATGTGTATACCAAGAATCATTTGTTGTTTGCAAGAGTGAATGTGAGGGATAATGGCACATTTGATAGGAAAATCTATCAATGCATGTTCCATCCCATTGAAGTTGCTCTATAGTAGGTGCAACAAGAACCACAACATGAACAAGAATATGAAGATCATCGTCTTCAACACCATCTGCATCAAATCAATAACTATATTCATAGGTGTAGCAAGGCATTTTTCAATACCCTACACAATATTCCACATCCCTTTTGCTACCAATACATGATGAATCATATATGACCATAATGGGTAATTAGTATTATCCAACTTGTTCTCAATAGCCAACATATAGAATACATCATTGGTTTCAGCCATGGCCACTAAATAAATACCCTGATGCAAAAAAGTGGCTCTATTTCAAAAAGTTGAAAAGAACTACCATGTCGAGCTCTACTGAACTTGTAGCAGAATTTGAGGCACCTATACTGGCGAGTCAAAACCTGTATATATGTTTGGCATAGAAAAATGAAATTTCTTGCATAGGTGTTATGATAGTGCATTCAAAGGCTGAAACGAGCTTAGATCAAAATTTTGACACCACAAGCGAAAGCCATCTTGAACTCCTAATCACCCTAAGTATGCTCTGCAATTTTTGTGAAAATTTGAGATTGTGACACCTAGATGAGCAAAGACATGCTCTGATACCAACTATTGGAGTTTGAGGTCTATAGAAGAACACAAACAAGAAAAGGAAGAAGAAGAAGAAGCTTGAGCACAATAGAATGCTCAATGAAGTACCAAGTGAATCTAAAAAAAATATCCCATTAGGGTTATAGATGTATAAACAAGTCGTGGGGAAGAAAACCTGCTAAAGAGGGAAACATCACTATGGAAATATATCAACACCCACATCTATGGGGCATTGCAAGTTTTATGTCACATTCATTGATGAAAAAATATTGGTACACGTCCTGAAGGAGAAGAGTGAGGTGTTTAATCACTTCCAAAAATTCAAGTTCATGGTGGAAAAGAAGATATGGAAGTACATTAAGGCATTAAGGTGCAACAGATGAGGTGAATACATATCAAATGAATTCATTAAATTTCTAAAGAGTCACGAAATTTGAAGGAAATTTGTATGTAGGTATAAAACACAATAGAATGGTGCTGGTTAACACAAAAGTAGACATACTCTAGAAATAAAAAGAGCCTTGATGATTGGAAATTGTTGTTGTTGGTAAGAATTTGTGCACACCACTATATACATCATGAATAGAACTCCAACTATTATTTGTTATCAATTTACACCTCAATATAGTTTTAGAGAGAAAGAAGACAAACTTATCACACATGAAAGGATTTTGTTTCATTGCATATGTACATGCTCCATATGATTTGAGTATGAAGCTTCACCCAAAAACAAAGAAATGTCTCTTTATTGGGTACTCCTTTGATCAAAACGGATATTAATGCTACAACCCAATCACATTCCAGGTAAGGGTAAGTAGACATGTGGAGTTTGATGAGATGGAAAGGTTCTAGGTTGATGCAAAAGGATTTAAAATTGATTCAAATAAAAAAGGAAATGCTGAAAAGTCAAGATCAAAATCTCAAGATCTCAGTGAATCAGATGTGTCACCTAACAATAGTTCCAAATCAAACTTGTGGGGTGGCAGATTTTAGTTCAACAAATTCATCAATGACATTCAACAATGGTAAAGAGAAGATTTATGATGGTAATAGAACATCTACAAGTTTCAAAAATATTGAGAATGAATCAAGCAATTTAGAAAAAGACTTGATGAGGAACTTGTATTTTGCTTTAGGACTTATCTAAGAGTAAGAAAAGCACATGAAGATGATACAACAACAAGTAATTGAAAAACAAAAAGATCTAGGAACATGTAGAATTCAGTGCAGCGATCAACATATGATAGCTACATGGCATGTCATTATGGTTACATGACCAAGATAATAGAATATGTTTAACCCTCTTAATAAAAAATGCAATTGGAAATACAGATTGGGAGAAAGCTATAAATGAAGAGATGGCTACAATTTATGGAAATGAAACATGGAAGTTGCTTCCATTGCCACAAGGGAAGAAGCCCATAGATTCCAAATAGATGCACACTATGAAGCATAAGGGCCTTCCAATTAGCAATAGAAAGCCCCCATCCACTTGTGTCAATCTCAGTATAACAAAGTCCAAAGTAAAGGTGTTAACCTCTATCTAAATTGGAACTTGGGGAACCACTCCCAAGGACTTTACTCTACTTTCGTTGGCCAATGTGATAGGGAAATTGGCTAGATTGGAGGATTGAAGCCCAATATTTTCCATAATGTATTCTGGCATTATGTTTATGCCTCAACCGCCATCCACTTGTGTCCTCTTATAATGGTGGTGAGTTGTGGACTATTATAATCAATAAGGGAGGCTTCTCTTACTACTCTTCCTTTCGAATGAGTATAAGGCTTTGCAACTAAAGTGGATGTTGATGCTTCATCTATGATCTAAGAAACTTTTGACCTATATCTTGCATTAATATTTAATAGATCAAAGATACTGACCTCCTTATTTATTGATTTCAACAATCTTGAATCCACTAATTCCATAGGGTCCTAGGCCATATGCAAGTCCTCAAGATCTTTTTGGGCCATGTTGTATGCTTGTTCAATTGCTTGTGTTTGTAAGGTCTTCCTTTGATTGGGTATCTTCACTAGGCATAGGGCTATCTCTACCTATTTCTTTCTCCTTGGTCAGTCAATGTGTAGTGAATTCTCAACTTGGTTGTTCTTGAGAGAGCTTCCTCTTGTTCCTTGTCTACATAATCATACATTCAATTTCTTCTAGAAGTATTAATCTAGAAACTCGTGATGGATAGTGGTTTCTTTTGCAACTTCTTCCTTATCCACATAGATCATTTGTATATCTGGTCCTAATATGGAAGCTTTATATTTTGGGTAACCCATGGTGTAGTGGTATTTGGCTTCCAGGGAATTTCTACACAAAGGAGAATCCTCTAGCAGACATTTTCTTTGGCGATTCCCACACTCTCCACACCCAAAGAAAATGATTGGCCTTTTAAGACCATTTTTGAAGTCTCTCCAAGGATGTGGGTTGTGGGTATTACATTTAGTTGGAGCCACAACCATTACATTAGATGGTGGTGAAGGCCTTGTTTGGGCCTCTCCATGTCCCCAATATGCTTGTGCAAGAATCCCACATGAGTCACACTCTTGGGCTTCAAGGGGAAACTTCTTTCATAGCTAGCAAGTTACATTTAATAGAGGGCATTCACTTAGCACATCTCCTTGTTTCTTACACATTGTACACCGTAGTCCAATCTTTACTCCACTTTCTACAAAACGTTCTTGTAGCTCCTCATGGAGTTGTGCCATCTTTTCCACCTGGGCCTACCATTCCTTTGTAGTTTCAAGGCTTAAATTTCATGTCTTAATTGTGCTATTGCACTCTCTTCTTTATATTGAGGCTTATTCCTCTTTAATTTCTTGAGTTCCTTCCTCAATCGAGCCACTCATTCCTCAGGTTCCATGGAGTATGAGAGGCTAGAAGACTCGACTCCATATTGCTCTTGAATTTGCTCCAACCTTGTAGTTGTGGCAATTAACTCATAAATAGTTTCTTTACAGAGCACCAGTTCCTTGATCTTGTATTGTGTGGACAGTCACAATGTTCTAGCAAGCCACTCTCTGGAAAAAAAACTTGCAGACGATCTTGTAGTTTGGCCATAAGTGCTTTTTCTCTAGTGAGAAATTTTGGAAATCTCTCCCCAACAATCAATCGTAAGCTCTGCAATTATTCAATAATGTTTTCCTTGATGTTTCCTTGATGGAATTTTGCTTTGAAGGCATCCTTCATTAAGTGCAAAATGGTTGTCAAAAAATGACTAAATCATTTATCTACCAAGCCTTCAAGTGTTTTTGGGAGGAGTATCAAAACACTGCCTTTTGTCCCCATTAACCCCCTTGTTTTACATAAGGCTAAAACTTCTAAACATGCTCATTAGGATCTTCATTTTCTAATCCTCTAAAGGAAGGGAATTTTATATTCAATTGGAATAGTAAGGTTTCTAAGTCTACTTGGGCTGGCATGTTCCCTATTAATGATGCAGATGAAGGGAAACTAGTTCATGTATGACCAACTTTCCTTCTTGTGATTTGGAAAGAATAGTTTGTGACTGGCTTGTAGTCATGAGCTATGCATCCTTTTTAAGACGAATTCCAAGGAGAAAGAAAAGTTACCTCTTTGATTTAGAGTGTTGACACCCTCTGTACCTCCTTCTTCTTCACTTGACAATTGTGTTTCGCCTATGCTCAAGCTGCTTAGTCCCATCGGGCATGCCAAATTTTGTTGGGGGAAATTGTTTAGTTGAAAGGGGTTTGAGTGTCTATAGGAGAAGAGTAGAGAAAAAAGAGAAAGACATGTTGCACCAAAATTCTTTGTCCTTTGATTAAAGTAGAATATTACAATAGGTCCCTTTTTCTAAGGAGGAAGCAAAAATATTCACTCTATGTAACCTTTTAAGACAAAAAGTACAAAAGTACAACCAACTACTCCAAGTACTTGTGCATTCAACTTTTGTAGTGCTTCTTTGACTCAGCTAGGAAGCTTGCTCCTATTGGTTGAAGTTAAAACCATTCAAGTTGAATGCCATAGTGCTGATACCTAAGGTGGTGAACCAGAAGGGAAATACTTGGGTCCAATTTCAGATACGTTATTACACCCTTGCATGCAAGCCTCCAATAAGATTGAAGTCATGTTCACTTCTATGGCCAACCTACAACACCTCTTGGATAGCACTATGGTCATACCCTAGTTGCCTTGTGCCTCAAAGGACCTTGACCTACACACACAAGAGACATATAATACTCTCTTTACTAATCCTTGGATCTCAAGCTCTCTGCACACTCTGCACACTTTGGACTCTATGTCTCTCTACACTCTCTACACACACTATGTCTCCTAGTTGATATGTATTTCCCTTGTCTCTCTATGTCTCCATACTTCGGATTTTCTCCTAGATTCCTTACTTGGCTTGCCAACTCCTTTGCATGCACCACTTCACTTTAGTTGATTCCGCATGAAAGCTTTCAAAGGAACCTTTTAAATTCATCATCAAACAATTGTGAACATATACATTGTGCACTACTTGTGCACCCACTATCTGAAAACTTCTTCACCACATGTGCACCACCTGTGCATGACTTTGCCAAGTCAGCACAATTGCATGTTCAAAAAGAATATTCTACCATTACTTTTGTTGGAACATCAAGCTTACACTATGCTTGAGGTGTATTTGATCTACATCAAAGGCTATCGCGCCGAAAGAATATCCATTGGAGAGTTCTTTTTCTTATGCTCATTTATTGTATTTTTTGGGAGATTTTTGATGGTTCATTTACCGTTGTAAAATACGATGGCGCATTTGAAAGATATTAGTGTCTAATTTATGCCTATAGATTCTCAAAGGATTTGGTTCAGTAGATTGGGAGAAATCTGAGTTTTGCTGTCTCGGGGTCAATCTCTGCGTATTCCTGAAAAATAGGAAGTACCACCGGTTAATGTCGCATTCGTTCATATAGCATATTTTTCTTATTCCTTATAATTTTGTGCATTCTATACACTCAACCTATGTGTAACACTCCCATAAAAGGATGTTTTCAAATTGAAATCACGTTGGTGGCTATGGGCATTTGAAGTTCATTATCTCTTCCATAGATAGTAAGTTTTTTGAGCTAGTTGACCCGTGAACCTATCTGTTTTGTATCGATTCATTATCCTTGATGCTCCAAAGTACATAGTGTCTTTCTTTGCATTTATCGCATGCTTATAAGGTCTATTTGAGTCTCCATAAGCTCAAGGGCTGGTCTTGTGCCGGTTGGCTTGACCAAACTTCGTCGCTTCGAAACGCACTTTTCTACCTCTACAAGCTTCTCCAAGTTCTTTCAGTGGTATCAGAGCTAGATCAAGATGGGAGGCTTTCCCTCAATGATTGAGAAGCTTGATCGACACAACCACATGACTTGGCAAATCAGAATGGAGGCTTATTTGCAAGGTAGAAATCTTTATGGAATTGTAGCAGGTGATGAAGCTATGCCTATTCGAAGATCCAAAGGAGGACCAACACAAGAGGAGACAGATAAGCTCACACTTTGGTGCGCAAGGGATGCTCAAGCAAGGTCGTACATACTAAACTCTATCTCTGACTTTCTATCTCAAGAGACTTGGGATGCCCTCGAGACTTTATTTTCTACTAGAACCAAAGCAAGAAAGAATCATCTTTGAAACGAGTTCAACCAAATGAAGAAGACGCCTAAACAAACCATCACACAGTTTGTTACCAAGGTCAAGGAGGTTGCGGATCAGTTAGCATCCATTGGAGAGCTGATTGAAGAAGAGTTCATCATGAGGCAAATTCTCAATGGCATTCGAAGTACATAAGCAATGGCAATCCTTCACGACGGCTTATGATCTCATCATGGATGTGCAAACTCCAAACTTCAACATCTTTCTTGGACAACTCTTCAATCAAGAAGCCAACAATAGAATAAAGGAAGGTAACTCTTATCATGGTAATTCAACTAGTGTTCTATATACAGATAAGAAGGAATAGAAGCAGAAAGGCAAGAAGAAGGAAGAAGATGAAGAAGAGACTTCTCAAGCCAACTTTGCAAGCAAGAGCAAGTGGAAAGGGAAGAAGAAAGGACCAAAGCAAGACAAAGCCAAAGGTCAGAATGTTCAACCTTGTGCCATATGCGATAAGAACAACCACACAACTCAGAATTGTTGGTTCAATGGGAAGACCCAAAAAGGAAGTGGAGGAGGTGGATATGGCAGCAATAGAGGTAGAGGTGGACACAACTTCAACAATAACAATAGAAGCTATAATAGAAGGGACTACAACAATTATTCAAAAGATCAACCACATGAAGACTCATTGCTTCTCATGAATCTAAGCCACAAAGAAGGTAAAGAAGATGATCATTTGTTCTACATAGATTTAGGATGTTCGAATCATGTTGCAGGCAACATCGCTCTTCTATCTAATTTGGAAAGTCCAAAGCATAGACATGAAGTGCAAACAGGGGATGACACAAAGCACAATGTGGAGAAGATTGGTAATGTCAAAGATTCCAATGGCAGGACAAACATTCTAAGTAAGGTTCTCTATGTACCCACTATCACTAAAAACCTAATAAGTGTAGGTCAAATAGTTGAAAAAGGCTTGCAAGTTAGGTTCACCCAACATGGAGCTTTTGTGGAAGATCCATGTCAAGGCTTCAAGAAGTTAGCCCGAGGTGAGAAACATGGTAGGCTCTTTACTTTTGAAGTAGGAGAAACCAGGAACATAGCTCCATTCAACTTTGGGTCTCAAACCCTAAGTGAGCTTGAAGTGTGGCATAAGAGACTTGCTCATGTGAATGAAAGAACCTTGAAGGATATATGCAGGGATCAAAGTGTTCTAGGATTGCTGAACATATCAAAGCAACACATGATCAACAGGCGTGATGCATGTCAGATTGGGAAGGCACAAAGACAACCCTTCAACCACAAAGGCTACATCCACAACAACTTATTGGACTTAGTACATACAGATGTATGGGGACCAAGTCAAGAACCTTCATTGGCAGGATCAAGGTATTATGTCTCATTTATTGACGACCATAGTAGATGGACTGTTCTATACTTTATCAAGAGTAAGAATGAAGTGTTTGATTGCTTCAAGAAGTATCTTGCACATGTGGAGAATCATACAGGTAGATCACTAAAGAAGCTCAGATCTGATAGAGGGGGAGAATACTTCTCCAAAGAGTTTGATGAGTTCTTGCAGGACAAAGGTATCAAAAGGGAAGTGACTACCAGGTACTCTCCTCAACTAAATGGAATTGCAGAGAGGAGAAACAAGACTTTCGTTGGATCAACCCGAACAATGCTTGAAGAGAAGAAGTTGCCACATTATCTATGGGTAGAAGCTATTTCAACTGTAGTGTACCTCGTCAATAGACTACCATCCAAATCACTTCAAGGTATGACTCCTTATGAAGCATGGCATGGAAGAAAACCTAGTCTTGGACATTGCAAGGTTTTTGGTTGTTTAGCTTATGTTCATGTACCATCACAAATAAGAGGTAAGCTAGATGAAAGGGCAACAAAGGCAGTGTTTATTGGATATGATTCAACTCACATGGGTTATAGGTTCTTCAATCCTTCAACCAAGCAATTCACTACAAGTAGAGATGTTGTGTTTGAAGAACACAGGTCTTGGTATGATGAAGACAAACAAAAGGTAACACTACCATATGATCTTGATTCTGACTCTCATCAATTAGGAAGCAAGCATCACACACAGGTCCAGGATCCAAGAAAAGATATAGACGATGACCAAGATGAAAGAGAAAAGGATTACAAGCTATGGAAGTCAAGAGGCAAAGCAAAGATGCAAGAGGTTGGAGAATGCTCCAAACAAGCACCTAGAAGATCAACAAGAGAGAAGAAACAACCATAAAGGTATGGATATGATTCCACATTTGTTACAAAGCATTCAATATACTTGGCAAAAGACTCTATTTCAGAGGAACCCTCAACCTATGAAGAAGCAAAGGGAAACCCTAATTGGGAAAAGTCCATGCAATAAGAGATAGATGCATTGAAGGAAATGGACACTTGGGATTTGGTTCCAATGTCGTCGAATCAAAAGGTAATTAGTTGCAGATGGGTATATAAAGTTAAAAGAAACTCAGATGGATCAGTTTGCAGGTACAAGGCAAGATTATTTGCCAAAGGATGCTCACAAACGCATGGTATAGACTATGAGGAAACATTCTCACCAGTTGCAAAGATGACTACAATCAGGACATTGATAAGTGTAGCTGCTGCAAGGAATTGGAGACTCCTCCAACTTGATGTGAAAAATGCATTCTTAAATGGTTGGATAAGTGAAGAGGTATACATGTCACAACCACCAGGTTTTGAAAACCCTAATCATCCATCTTATGTTTGCAGACTTAAGAAAGCATTGTATGGATTGAAACAAGCTCCAAGAGCTTGGAATTATAGGTTGGTTACATATCTTCAAGATCAAGGCTTCAAAGCTAGCACCTCAGATCCTTCTCTATTCATCAAAAGGGATCACAATGAGGTTATCTATCTATGTGTATATGTAGATGATATTATTGTGACAGGTGGTGATCTAAATGGCATTCAAAGGATCAAGAGACACATGCAAGAGGAGTTCAAAATCAGTGACCTAGGTGAGCTCACATATTTCCTAGGTATGCAGGTGATATATACATATGAAGGAATGTATTTGACTCAAAGAAGATACATTCAGGATCTTCTTCTCAAGTTCAAAATGGAGAACACAAGTACAGAGGCTTGACCATAGCAACTCAAGAGGCAATATGGTTAAAAGCATTGTATACAGATTTGGGACGTGAGTTCCAAACCTCACATATTTGGAGATAATGTAAGTTCCATGCATCTAGCGGCAAATCCTATTTTCCATGCAAGAACCAAGCACATAGAAGTCCATTATCACTTCATCAAGGAGAAGCTCATGGCAAAGGAGATTGACATTTCTTTTGTTCCTACTGAAAAGCAAGTAGCAGATATGATGACGAAGGCACTTGATGGAGTAAAGCTTTGTAGATTCAAAGCTATGGCAGGTATTCAACCTATCAGAAAATGAAGACTCAAGAATTCTTTAGCTTGAGGGGGAGCAGGAAGAGGTAGAGGAAGGAACTCAAGAGGAGGCTCGAGAGGAAGAGGAAGAAGCTACAATAATACAAATTTCAGCCAACACAACTCGGATGACAACAAGGACAACTCAAATGACAACACACATGGAAGAGGTCGAGGAAGAAATAGAGGAAGAGGTCGAGGTTCATATAATCCTCATAAAGGTATAACATGTTATCATTGTGGTAAACTAGGACATTATGCAAATGATTGTTGGCAAAAGAATGGAAGGCTGAATGGAGGCAACCAAAGGAGCCAAAATAACTATGTGAGTACATCAAGTGAAGGAGACAAGCAAACCATGCTTGCCATGAAGCATGACTACAACAACTCGAGAAGTGATGACCAAAAATGGTTCATAGATTCAGGTTGCAGCAACCATATGACATGCCAAGGAGATTTGTTCACAAAGCTACAAGCTCCAAGTGGAAAAGGATGTGTAGAGACCGGCGATGAAACTCAACACGCAATTGAGCATGTTGGAGATATCAAGCTTGGAGACAAGAAGGTATTGGCTGATGTTCTTCATGTTCCTACTATTGCAAAGAATTTGATTTCAGTAGGACAAATGGTAGAGAAAGGATATCATGTTATCTTCAATGAAAAAGGCTGCTTTATAAAGAATCCAAAAGAAGGATTCAAGGTCATTGCTCAAGGAAGGAAAGAAGGAAGGATGTTCACTTTGGACATTCAACAACCGCATGGAAAGGTGATGTATATTCAGTCTGGAAACAAGAGGATAGCTGAAATCGATTTGTGGCACAAAAGGTTTGGACATATCAACATTCCCAAGCTGAAGGACATGAGCAACCATGAAGTGGTAAGAGGTCTTCCAAGATTCAATGATGCCGGACTACATGAGTTTTGTGAAGCATGCCAACTAGGAAAGCAAACTCGACAACCATTCAAGAAAAGCAACTATGTGGCAAGGAATGTCCTCCACTTGATACACATGGATGTATGGGGACCATCACAACAACCATCAGTGGCTGGTAATAGATATTTTGTCACTTTTATTGATGATCATTCAAGGAAAGTATGGATGTTTTGCATAAAACAAAAATCAGATGTGTTCTCCATGTTCAAGAGATTTAAAGCACAGGTAGAAAAGGAAACACGACGCTACATAAAGACCTTGAGGTCTGATGGAGGAGGAGAATATTTCTCCAAAGAAGTTTCAGACTTTCTTTATGAAAATGGAATCAAGAGACAATTTACATGTAGGTACACACCTCAACAAAATGGAATAGCTGAAAGGAAAAATCGACATATCACAGAAGTTGCAAGATGCATGCTCAACGAGATGAAGATGCCACTAAACTATTGGGCTGAAGCAACTAGTACGGCCGTTTATTTGATGAACAAGTGCACAACGGCTGGAGTGCATAATCTAACTCCCGAGGAGGTTTATTCCGGTAAGAAGCCTGACCTTAAACATCTCAAAGTTTTTGGATGTGTGTGTTATGTTCACATCCCTCAAGAATTAAGGACAAAGATGGAGGCAAAGTCCGAAAAATGTATTTTTATTGGATATTCATCGGAGCAAAAGGGATATAGGTGCTACAATCCGGTGACAAAGGAGCTACGAGTCTCACGAGATGTGGTATTTGATGAGCTAAGACCATGGTTTGGAGACAAAGGGAAAGAGAAGACTCTTGAAGAAGATTGCGAAGATGATGAAGGTGCTGTCCAAGAAGAATTTCAGCAAACAAGCACTCAAATGTCAGGTCCAGAAGCTTCTACATCACTTGGAGAAAGCTCAACATGGAAGGGGAGGCTAAGGAGTCATTCCTCATCACCAACATCAGCTTATGAAAGATCTAAAGCCGAAAGTGCTGCCCAAAATAGTGATTCAAATACAAGTGAAGAAGAGTATGAAGAGGTGATCACACCGAAGGTAAAGTTGAACCGATTGAAGAAGCAATGTTCAAAAGGAAATGAAAGGAGGTCTTCAAGAGCAAGGTATCCAATTGAAAGGCTGAGCTATGATAGTTTTATTGCAAAACATTTTGCATATATGACACAGGTGGTCAAAGATAAAGAACCGGATGCATATGAAGAAGCATGTACACAAAAAGAATGGCAAGAAGCTATGCAAGAAGAGATGAAAGCTCTCAAGGACAATCACACATGGGAGCTAGTTCCAAAGGCTGAAGGTATGAAGATTGTTCCAAATAAATGGGTGTTTAAAATAAAGAGAAATGCTGACGGCTCTCTAGCAAGGCATAAAGCTAGACTAGTAGCAAAAGGATTTAAGCAAACTCACGGCATCGATTATGAAGAGACTTTCAGCCCGGTTGCAAAGATGGGAACAATTAGAACCTTGATTGGAGTGAGTGCAGCAAGGAGATGGCCATTGTACCAACTCGACATAAAAAATGCTTTTCTCAATGGTGAACTTCAAGAAGAGGTATACATGAGTCAACCGATTGGATTTGAAGACAAAAAGCATCCAAATTTTGTTTGTAGATTGAAGAAAGCTTTGTATGGGCTGAAGCAAGCACCACGTGCTTGGAATCAAAGATTGGTCGAGTACCTCACAAGGTGTGGGTATAGTCCAAGTAATGCAGATCCCTCTCTCTACATGAAGAAAGAAGAAGGCAAGCAGGTATATATTTGCATATACGTTGATGATCTCATCATAACAGGAAGTAATGTTACAGGAATACAAGAGATCAAAAGGAAACTCGGTAAGGAGTTTAAAATTTCAGATCTTGGTGAGCTGAAATACTTTTTAGGCATTGAGATAGTCTATGGGAAAGATGGCATTTACTTAATGCAAAGAAAGTACCTATTGGATGTTCTTTTCAGATTTGGAATGAGTGAATGCAAACCACTCACTCAACCTATGGACACAAATGTGAAGCTATGCTCAAATGATGGAGAGAAGTTACATGATGTAACTACATACAGGAGTATTATAGGTTCATTGATCTATGCTACGATCACAAGACTAGATTTGTGTTATATTGTTGGAGTTCTTTCTCAATTTATGCAAGCTCCAACAAGTGAACATTTAAATTCAGCCAAACGAGTACTAAGATATGTGAAGCACACTGTCAATCATGCATTGTTTTATAGATATGATGAAGAATTGCAAGTAAAGGGCTTCAGTGATGCTGATTGGGCTGGTTCCAAGGAGGATAGAAGATCCACTTCAGGTTATGTGTTCATGATAGGTAGCAAACCTATCACATGGAGCTCAAAGAAGCAACCTACTGTTGCACTATCATCTATAGAAGCTGAATATATAGAGGTTTAGCCTTTGCAACTTGTGAAGCTATGTGGATTAAGAAGCTCTTGGCTGATCTTGATGTGCAGGTGGAGACCATTCCAATTTATGGTGACAACATGTCAAGCATTCACTTGACAAACAATCCAATGTTTCATGCACGAAGCAAGCACATAGAAGTGCATTATCATTATGTTCGAGAAAAAGTTTTGAGCAAGGATGTGGATATAAAGTTCATTGGAACTAATGACCAGGTTGTAGACATGCTTACAAAGTCCCTCGATGCTTCTAAGCTCAAGAGGTTCAAGGACGACATCAACTTACAAGATATGGTTGAAGGTGCAAGCTCACATGTGAGCTTGAGGGGGAGTGTTAAAAATAAAGAAGTAAGCTCGTATATATTTTTGCAAAAAGGATTTTCTTCAAGTAGAAGGAAAATACAAAAATGAAAAATAGAAGCATTTACTTCAGCAAGTAGTGGAGGCCAAAAGAGAATCATTCAAAAGAGAATCAAATCCAAAATCTGAATTGTAAGAGGAGTGGCTGTCCAAAGTAGTGGAGAAATGATGGAGAAGAGCTCTCAAACTCATCATGAGAGTTTTTGGTCACTTGGCTATAAAAGAAGCAAGGGAGGACACTCAATGGGAGAGCAAGAAGGCGTGGAAGCCCCCTTGTATCTACTTCATTTGGTTTGAGTCATTTCGTTCAGTTCACTCTCATAGAGTGTGTCCAGCTGCACACCCATTTTTGGGTAGTCTACTTGTGAGAGTCATATCTCTCAACATATGTATCCAAATTTAGTGTTTAAACATTCGTTGAAAAGCTTATCTTGAGTACTTCCTCTTTCTAGAACAGTTTTATGAAATTCTTTATGCTCTCTGAGTTATTCAGGTTTTAGTGAAGTCCAGTTTTCAGCTATGTCCAGCCGCACACCCATTTTTGGGTAGTCTACTTGTGAGAGTCATATCTCTCAACATATGTATCCAAATTTAGTGTTTAAACATTTGTTGGAAAGCTTATCTTGGGTACTTCCTCTGCCTATAACAGTTTTATGAAATTCTTTATGCTCTATGAGTTATTCAGGTTTTAGTGAAGTCCAGTTTTCAGCATAACTGAGTGGACAGGTAGTCTGTTTTGAATCAAATAGTTGACAACTCAAATCTACTCCAAATTGAGTGTTTGATATCTCATTTGAAAGCTCTAGGTGTCTAGTTTGAGTGACTAAAGTTTCAAGTTCATTGGATATTTTACTTGGTACTAGTTTTCATTTGAAGGTTCTACTGTTGGCAAGAGTCTTCATCCTGAGAAGGTCTTCTACACTTTCCGCTACGATTAGGAGAGGAATTCTCCAACATTTAAAACAACTGAATACTTCATCTTTGTGATTCATAAAGTACAATACAATCCACCTACTGTAATCATCAATGAAAGATACATAATACCTTGATCTAGAGATTGAGAGACCCTTGCTTGGTCCCTATACACCTGTATGGACAAGCTCTAGATAATCCTCATGTATGTAGCCTTTCCCTGAGAAGGGTAACCTGTGAGACTTTCCAAACTAACAAGCAACACATTTATAAATCATGTGTTGCTTGGATACATTAGGTACCCCAAGCACACATTGATCTCTGCATATTTGTTTCAAGGTGCTTTCACCCACATGCCCTAATCTTTTATGCCAAATTTCAAGCTCTGATAATGTTTGATCTTTATAACTATAAAGTGAAATGTTCCTTAGATCCTCAAGTTCAAAAGTGAATAGTCTACCTGTCTTTTCCCCTTTGGCAATTCTCTTGAACCCATGCTTGGGATCCTCCACAAATGCTCCATATTGGTTGAATCTGACCTGCAAACCATTTTCTACAATCTATCCAACCCTCATCAAGTTTTTGGTAATTGTTGGTACATATAGAACCCTACTCAACAGATTCTTGTTTCCATGAGAGGTCTTAGCATTTCCAACTTTAATCATTGAGTGCTTAGTGTCATCTCCTATTTGTACCTGATCCTTACTCTTTGGTTCCTCGAGGTCAGACGGAAGAGCTACATTGCCTACCACATGATTTGAGCATCATGAGTCAATGTGAAAGAGATGTTCATCATTTATACCTAGTTTTGAAGTCATGTTCATAATCAGAAGAGAATCTTCTTGTATCTCTATGTAGTTGTTGTAATCCTTCCTAGATTTGTATCCTCCTTGGTAGTTGCTATTGTAGTTGATGTTCTAGTTGTTGTTGTATCCTTGATGGTGATTGAATCTGCCTCTTGATTGTGTATATCCACCTCTTTGATATCCTCTACCTCTCTGTTGGCAGTAGCCAGAGGCATAGAAGACACGGAAGCATGTAAAGACAGAGCAGGGAGTCAGTCGAATCAATTTTTAAAAGATTGATGTTTGATAAATACTTTTCAAAACCTCTAACAATGATTTTCATCACTTTTGTAACATATGTAACGTAGAAAAACCCTTTTCTTAATTGATAGCTCCATTTTGTGCAAGTCGAGGAGTCCTCGAGCTTGAGGAGCTTAGGTAGAATGAGCGTAGCAATTTTGGTTATTTTTAGACACCGTTTACCCTTTCAAATAGCATCTAGTACCTATTTTTTAACTATGCCGATCACTAGATGTGAAACCGGTCAAAACTAGTCTAGAATATATAAAAAGAGCTAGAGAGCTCACTTTTGAGGTTAGCTTGTTGGAGTAGAGAAGAGCTTAGAGCTATTTTGAGCTTGTAAGAGTATTCTTGAGCAATAGAGTTGAATTCTCATCTTCCATTGTGTCTTGCTTGTCTCTTCGTAGTGTGTGTGCATCTATGCTTCTCACCATCACTCTCACTTCATCTCACATTCACGATCTTCATATCACTCCTATCTCTTCCGCTGATTGACATTAAGGAGGTGGAGCTTCTTAACGTGGTTCTCACCATTGTGCTAGAGCAACACCAAATTTGGCGCCCTTGCCGGGGATCAAGTCTAGGACGAATGTGTGATGGTAAGAGTATAGCAAGAAGTGGCGTTGGAAGGTAAAAATTTCAGTTTTTGTTGTTGTTTTTAGTTATTTTTTTAGTGTTTTTCACCTCCCCCACACTCCATCTTCATCACCACATCATCATCTTCAACTCCAAAAAAATCAAAAAATTCACCATATCCACCCATTCTCCTCATTTCCCCTCATTTGTGCATGTGAGAGAGTGAGAGAGAGCCTTTGTGCTTCCATGTGCTATTGTGTTTTTTAGTTTTCTTGCAGGTACAGTACTCCCGAGCATCAGGAAGGCTGCAAAAAGGTAAAATTTCACTTTCTGTCAGAGATCTGCTGTAGGCATCAGACCATCGTGATGGTCTGCCAACTTCGACATTTTTTGTATGCGAGTTCACCAAGAGGTAGGCGACACTAACACTTGCACGGATCCACAAACGCATTTGCAAAATCATCATTTTGGTGGACCATCGCGATTGGCTCAGACCATCGCGATTGTGTCACACCATCGCGATAGGCTCACGCCATCGCAACGGCTCGGCCGGACCATCGCGACGGTCTCACGCCATCGCGACGGTTCACTTGAACCATCACGATGGTCCTTGACCATCGCGATGATCTCGTCCACGCCACGCCATCGCGATTGGCTCATGCCATTGCGCCAACGCTGCCACGTGGTAAGCTAGACCATCCCGATTGCTCGCCGATTAGACCATCGCGACGGTTCATTATCACCATCGCGATTGCCCACATTTACACCATCGTGATTGTTCGCTAGTCGCCATCGCGACGACCCAAAATCAGACCATCGTGATTGGCTCACACCATCATGCTTTGAGACCATCGCGACGGGCTCACGCCATCGCGATTGTCTGTTTGACCGTTGACTGACGCCATCGCGATGGTTCATTTTTGGACCATCGCGACTGTTCATTCCAGACCATCACGACAATTCACATTCACGCCATCGCGATCATCCACTTTCAGACCATCGCGATTGTTCGCTCCTTCGGACCATCGCGATTGTGCCACGCCATCACGACGGTTCACCTGGACCATCGTGACGGTCCCAGACCATCCCAATTATCTCAGACCATCGCGATTGCTCACCCCAAACACAAATTTTAGGGTTGACTTTTTGATCAATTTTGGGGCTATTTTTGGCAAATTTTTGGGTGATTAAACTCATAGGAGACCCCTTAGCTCATAATTGAAGAAAAACCTGTTTGTGAGTTTTTAACCCTGAGGGCTTGAACGGTCATATCTTTCTCATCTGAAGTCCATTTTTTGAGCTTTATAGCTCGTTAGAAAGCTCTTTAGGAGTACTACGTGAACTCAACTGTTTTTTTCATAAAGAATACGTTGATTTTTAGAAAAGATAATTTGAGGTTGACCTAGTGTGGGACTAGAAAAGCCAGGGGGTAGCACAAAAATTTGGGCAAAAGGGAAAGGACCTTTAAGGGTGTATATACTCAAGTGCTTGATCATCCATTTGTGAAATTGGTCTAATATTGGATTTTTCTAGGTCTAGCAAGGGCAAACAAAGCAAGGCAAAGCAAGGCAGTGAAGGACGCAGGGCTTGGGAAGCGCCGCTTCTTGGGCATCAGAGCAACCAAAGCAATTGACTTGAGGTTGGAAGATTACTCAACCCCCTCAGTCAATTATTAGCTTAGGCTAAACGTTAGCATTGTGGATTAACGACGATAGGAATGCCTCAAGTTCAAGATATTTAACATTATCAAGTTCAAGACTAAAGTAAAGGCATGTGATACGAAAACCCTAAGGGAAAGAACCTAAGTCTGACGGAATGAGAACTCAAAAGTACCACAGAAAGTCGAATTCCTGACGCATACATCTAGACAAGAACTTAAAGACACTTAAAAAAAAAAAAAAAGAAGAACCAAGCAATTAAAAACAAGGAACATTGACGATCAGAGAGTGTCGCGAGGTAAATTCATGAACCTTAGATCGGGCAAACATATAGGTAAGTCGAACCGATGAAGCCTTAGATCATCAGAGGCAAGTGTAGGCACTACTACACGATCGTGGGCTCAACAGTTGAATAGTAATTACCCCTACGAGAGCTCAGACACGAGTGAATCGGAAATGGCATTTAGCACACAAAGACCATAAGGAGGGTCAAATGTAGCATATTTAGAAAAACCTGAAGGACCCTATAGAACTCTATTAGAATTTCTCCGAACCAACCACTTAGGTGCTCGCATCTATGAGGATGGTTTGCGAAGACAAGTGGTGCAAATGCACAACCCCGATCAACCCATTGGATTGGAACGTCCAGTGGTGAAATTTGAGAGAGACGCATACATAGACAAAGAAGGAACATGTACATCTTAAGTACTCAGCCAAACAATACAAATGAGTTTGGCGTAATTCAGTTAGAGACGGAAGCAAGATCTCAAGGAAAAGAACCATTAGAAGAACCTAGAACGCCCAGAGGGAAATCTATACTGACACGTGTACTAGTTCCAAATTGGACCCCTCAGGATAACAGGAGCATAGAATTGTTTGTAAATAAAGAAAATGACGAAGCATTTTAGAGGTACAAAACAAAACAACCTAGTGAGGTAGGCTCCATCATAATCTATGAATTTAAGGACCCCGATACACCTGGAAAGGTTGTATACCTAGATGAAACTTCAGAAAGAGTATTTGTGGTACCAGACCACACAAGAAATACCTACACATGGAGAGGTGAGTTAGTATTCCCTCCATCTAGAACAAACGTAAACACAAGCCAGCAAGGTGCAGGGACATCATCCGCCCATGCTAATCAAAGAGAGAAAAATAAAGAGAGACCCGAAGTAAGCTTCAATCATCCCATAGGGAGAGATAGAACCACCATAGACATGGACAGAGTGGACATACAAAGAATGCCAGGTGGTAGAGATGATTTTCCTCTACCTAGACCACGTGAACACGCAAGAATATTAAGACCCACTGAGTTAGTAAAATCCATGAAAAACTACTTTGACGAGACAGGAGATCCCTACGACCATGTTGCAGAATTTAGGCAAGTGTTAAGAGGAGAACAAGTCGAAGACATGTTCACGCAATACAACGCATTTGGACTAACGTTAAAGAACACAGCTTTAACTTGGTTCCAACCATTGCAACAAAGGAAGTTTAGAGACATCCATCACTTTTTAGAGTCATTCATTACTGAATTCTCTAAAAGTGGAATCAGACATGACACATCTTCGTTGATTCATAGCTTCAAACAGACCCCTCAAGAAACAGTTAGACAGGCAGGACGTAGGTTTAGACAATATGTTGAGAGGTGTCCTATGCAAGAGCTACCCTCGCAGGCCAAGCAAGTGGCATTGTTTCTAGATGGCTTGTTGAGCTCTAAACTACGCTCCTATGTCTATTTGAAGGAACCCAGAATGCTAGAGCAGTGTGTAAGAATATGTATAGACATTGAGGACAACTTAGGAGACGAGTTGGAACTCTCAAAGGTCTATAAAGATTCAGATTGTTCTTCTCTAGCATCCACAAAATTGTCTAGCTCAATAGAAGACCTAGCAGAAAAAGTGGCCCTGAAACTAGGAGTTTCTAGTAAATAGATGCCTAGGTTAACAACAAACAAGCGTTGTTACACCTATGGTGGCGATCACATGGCAAATGTGTGTCCCAATGAAACACAACCGCAAGCCAACCCTAGTGGCCAATACTGTACAATTGAGAGAAGATACACAAATCACACGGCTCAAGACTGCCCATATAACAAATAAGTAGTGAGACAGAACTACCCGCAAGCATACCCACAGCCAAGTAGGTATCAAGGCCAATACAATGCTCAGCCTTATTACTATAGGCCTCCTCAGAACTAGCCTTACCAGGCTCAATAGAGACCTCAACCTGTTTTAGCTCAGCAGCCACCCCCACCAGCAAATGTCATCTCAATGAAATATGCTGCTGCAGAAGAGAACCTAAGTAGGGCTTTAGTTCCCGTTTCACCCTTAATTACTGACAGTGATCCAAAATCAAATAGTTTTGACTCTACTCATGTAGATAGTCCACCCGCTTATTACACAGAGTCACCGGAACATGTGGAGACTTACCAATATGATAGTCCACCAGTGGAACCTAGTTGGGAGCCCGAATACACTAATGTGATGTACACAAATCCGAATCCACGGCCCCAAGTAAGACAACAGAGACCACAAGGCCCTAGAGGACCATGCTTTAGGTGCCAAGGAGATCATTTCATAGAGGATTGTCCACATCCTCCGATATCAAGACAATCACAATACTATAACATACAAGGCTTTTGCGCCGACTGTGGCAAAGAGCATGTCATAAAAGATTTTCCTAAGAACCCAATTAACACTTCAAATGTGACACCAATCAATGTGATAGGTATTGTAAACAACGCAGATGGATCCAACCCTACATACGTACCTATCCAAGCTATAATGAGAGCCCAGGCTCTCTTACAGAATCAACAGCTAATGTTGAGAAAGTAGCTGGAACTAGTGAAGTTGGAGAGTCTAGCAATAAAAAGAAGAAATCTTGGAAAGATTCTAGAGAAAGAATCAAGCGAAAGTGGAGTAAAAAAATAACTGAGTTGGAAGGAAGTCTCAAGGAATCGAGAGCCAAAATCCTAGAATTGACTTCACAGGAATTGAATCAAGAGAACCCAGCTCAGAAATCAGGATCAGTTTTAGCAGAACCCATACCTGAAAACCTAGACATGATGTTTCGTGCATATCAGGCTAGAATAAAAGAAGGACCTCAAGTAGCTGAAATGAGTAAGAACTACCCTCGAGCAGACCTAGAAATCAAGAGAACTAAGCTTTGCATGAAGATGGTAGAATTAGCACAAGCAATGTTCGAAGCCTCTAGATATCTAAATTGGAATAACATGGCAAAACCAGAACTACACTTTCAAGGACAGATGGAGAGGCTAGAATACTTGACAGATAGCAAAGAGAAAAAGAATGAACATAGGAACCCTACTGCCCCAGAGACACAGGAAAGGAATGCACCATCCCTGTCTCAAGTACCCAATACAGAAGGTGAAGACAACCTGTCTTCCATACATAGATATTCACATGAATTTTTGAGAGAAATCCAAGAAGAGAACTGGAGGAAAGAACAAGGAATGCATCCTCCTATTCAAGAAATAGACGACTTGCAGGAGCAATTTCCCAAAGACATCCCCTCTATTTACGATGATGTAGAGGAGGAGCAATTGAGTGAACACACAGGTTTTGAATCCAATTCTTTGCAAGAATTACCTCAGTTCACAGGACCTTGGGAAGCTAAGTCTATTAGCATGAGAGCACCCATGATAATAGTGAGGAATGAAGAATCAGTGATCCCTAGAAACACGGAAGTAATCAAGAATACCAAAGTACAATTTAATCTCACTCTAGAGGAGTTGTTTAAGGTTAAACTAGAACTGTGGAAACATGTAGCAAATCAATTCCCTGAGCTTGCTACTGCTCCCTCACAAATAGAATCACAGAAGAAGGTACCAGAGATACCTGTAGAAAAGATTGGAGATGTAAGTGAAGGAGAGGAAGGTAACACTTATCTTCCAATAACCCATCAGGGCTACACCACGAAAGCCATCTTATATTTAGGAGCTGGAGTAGCCATCGCTACCACCACTTTATGGAAACGTTGGGGTAAGCCAGCATTAAGACCCACCAAGATGAAGCTACAAATGGCTGACGGACATATAGAGAAACCATTAGGCTTACTAGAAGGCATATCTCTCACCACTTGTGGTGTAGAGTTTGAACATACTTTTGCCATTTGTGATTTTAGTAAAAATCATGCTTATGAGATGATATTAGGACGACCATTCATGCGTCAGTTGCAAATTGTACAAGATTGGGGAACTAATTCTTTGTACTTGCAACATTTAGGAGTGACTACCAAAGTCAATCTTAAAGACTATTCACATCGAGATGTACCCCCAATACAATGGAACACCATCCATAAGACACCAGAAGAGACAGAATCAGTACACTCATTAGATTCAGATCCCTCATGGTTGCAGGAGGATACTCATTTATGGATATGTAAGGTAGCCAAACAAGAGGAAGAACGGTTAGAAGCTAGAACTTTAGGTGCAGAACAACATCTAAGAACCCTTCAAGACCCAGCTTACGCACCTGTAGTATTTTTAGATGAGGAGTTTGAACCCCATGGTTGGGTAGAAATCCTAGCAACCATGGATGTAGCCATCAATGAAGAACAATGGACACCCCACTATGATGAGGATGGCTATGACATATCAGTCTTCACGATAGAACCAATCATGTGTGATTCAATTTTAGAAGAATGTGAACCTAGCACTGATGCAGTTGAGGATGCAAGTGTCTTTGATTTAGAGTCAATTATTATGGACCCACCCTTTGCATCAGAGGAAGAATACTTCTATGAAGTAGAGACTTACCCTCAGAGACACAAAGAAAGTATGAATGAGGTGAGGTTAGCCACTCAAGTGACTGTCAAGAGTGAAGGAAAGAAAAGAAAGAAGAAAGAAACCATGTCAGAAGAGGAAGAATCTTTGTTTGAGGTTCCGGAGAACTTCAAGAAATATGAAATAGAAGATAGACGAATCATGGTACGAATGCCTAATAGAAAGGCTGATGATGGAGAAGTATATGATAATCGAGAGAAAACCAAAAAAATAATAGTTGCCATAGAAGGAGAAGAAGAGAAATGTACCTACATAGGGCATGATTTGACGACTGAAGAAGAAGAAGAATTAGTTGCCCTATTGCACGAATATAGAGATGTGTTTGCATGGAGTTACAAAGATTTGAAAGGAGTAGATCCAGATATATGTTCTCATAGAATCCCTATGACTCCAGATGCAAAACCCACGAAACAGAAACCATACACGTACAATGATAATTACGCTGCAAAGATTAAAGAAGAAATAGATCGTTTGATAGAAGCAAGATTTATTTACGAAATTGAGCATACCGAATGGGTATCCCCCATTGTGGTTGTGCCCAAGAAGAATGGAAAATTGCGTGTGTGTATTAACCTTAAAAAAGTTAATGTTGCCACGATTAGAGACAATTATCCTCTTCCTATCACGTAACACTTATTGGAAAGAGTTGCGGGCAAGGAAGTTTACAGCTTTCTTGATGGATTCTCAGGCTATAATCAAGTAGCCATTGCTCCAGAAGATCAACCCAAGACGGCTTTTGCCACAGAATGGGGCATATTTGCATTTCGTGTGATGCCTTTTGGCTTAATAAATGCACTCGCCACTTTCCAGCGACTCATGTGTCACGTTTTTAAGGAATTCTTACGCAAGAATTTGGAAGTCTATGTCGATGACATGTGCTCATTCGAATATCAGACAAACGCATATCCCAGAATTAAGACAAGTATTTGACAAATGTCGAGAATATCAGGTTTGTTTGAACCCAGAAAAGTGCATTTTCATGGTCAGACAAGGTAAAATTCTAGGATACATTGTGTCAAAGAATGGAATCTCGGCAAATGAAGAAAAAGTGAAAGTAATTGTAGATCTACCTAGGCCAAATAACGTAAAAGAAGTACAGGCATTTATGGGTCATTGCGGTTATTATAGACGATTCATACACATGTATGCAATCATAGCCAAGCCTCTGTACTCTCTTTTGACCAAGTTTGAATGGACAGATGAGTTTGAGAATTCATTTAATGAACTTAAACAACCTTTGTGCTCATCACCTATATTGACAACCCCGGATTGGAGTAAGCCATTCCATGTACATGTGGATGCATCCAACTATGCCATAGGATGTGTGTTAGCTCAACCCACGAGTGAAGGTAATATAGATCTCCCCATAGCTTATGCGAGCAGACAGATGAACGCCGCAGAAAGAAATTACACCACTACGGAGCGAGAAGGATTAGGAATGATCTATGCGGTAAAGAAATTCAGGCATTATTTGTTGGCAAACAAGTTCAAGTTCTTTACAGATCATCAAGCATTGTTGTACTTAGTCAATAAACCATGTAACACAAGACGATTAATACGTTGGTTTCTATTACTCATGGAGTACGATTTTGAAGTAGTAGTCAGGAAAGGAAAGACACATCTCAGAGCTGACCACCTTTCAAGATTAACCTCAGGAGAAGCTCCTCAAGGGATAGTGGATGAATTACCCGATGCGTATTTGTTTAACCTTGAGATAGCACCAGAATGGGCTAAGCCTATTGTCCCTATTCTCACATATGGACCCAAGAATCCTAGGATATAGATCAAGGAAGGAGAGATTACCAAGTCTCAGAGATATCAAATCATCGCAGGAAGTATATATAAACAAGATAATCAAAAGATTCTTGCTTGTTGTGTAGATGAATCGGAACATTCAAATTGGTTGCAATTATCACACATAGGTGCATTAAAGCAACATCACTCGAAACATCATACATTGCAGACTCTGCATAGACTAGGAGTATATTGGCCCTCAATGGAAGCAGATGTCTACAAATTGTCTAAAGAATGCCATGTTTATTGTGAAAGACCACCTGTAGAACATGCTACATTATATCATGTGTCTCTCACACCAGACTGGAGTGAACCTTTAGTGACATACTTGAGGACGAACACATTCCCTCAAGGAATGACTTTAGCATGACAACGCAGTCTAGAGCAGGAAGCTCAAGACTACTCACTTATTGGCGATAATCTATACAAACGAGGACGAGATGGATATTTACGACAATGTGTTCATGAAAACGATTATTTGAGCGTACTAGAGACTGCACCAAGGAGTTGCAGTAGGTCATTTTGGACCCGATAGGATAATCAAAGCCATCCTCTTTGCAGGATTATGGTGGCCCACTCTTCACATGGATGCACATACCTATGTAAAGAGATGTGATGTGTGCCAAAGAACTCAATTTCCTACTCACAGAGATGAAATGCCATTGAAACCCATGATGGGAGGAGGTGCATTTTCTAAATGGGGTATAGACTTTGTAGGACCCATTAACCCCCCTACAAAAGGTACACATGCTGAATACATTATTGTTGCGATAGATTATCTTACCAAATGGGTAGAGGCAAAAGCCACAAAAAATAATGATGCACACACGATTGCAAAATTCTTATTTGAAAATGTCTTTACAAGATATGGATTGCCTATAGAGCTAGTGAGCGATCGAGGAACTCACTTTCTAAACCAAGTCATTGAATATTTGTTACAGGATTTTATGGTGATTCACAAGAAATCCACACCATATCATCCTCAGGCCAATGGTCAGGCTGAAAGCACTAACAAGATCCTTTGTAATGTACTAACGAAACTCGTGAACAACAAACGTTCAGATTGGGACAAACAGTTACACCACGGTGTTTGGGCATATCAAGTGGCCTACAAGACCGTACTCAATGCAACTCCCTTTCAGATGGTTTTTGGTCAGAATGTTGTGCTTCCTTTGGACTTCTTGATCCTGACCCTTAAGGTTGCACAAGAACATTAGTGGACCGGCCATGAATTATCAGAAAGAATAATGGACTTGGAACGATTAGGAGAAACCAGGCTGAGAGCAGCAGCAGGGATATATGCGGCAAAGAAGCGGCAGAAAGCCTATTTTGACGCACATGTGAAAGATAAAGGCTTGAAAGAAGGAGATTTAGTCCTAGTATATACGCTGAAACAACACGCACGGAAGTTAGAAAAGCGAGGTTATGGACCTATGATCATTAACAGACTCTCGACAAGTGGAGGAGTACAATTAGCCACCTTAGAAGGAGACATAATGCCTAATTACATTAGTGGCTGTAGAGTCAGGCTATACCAAGAACCTCTTACTGAGTATATGCTTAGATGACTCACGTTGGCAAAGAAGCGTAAGGAAGAAGAAAATAGAATACGTGCTGAAGTTCAGGCAGAAGCCATAGAACGCATTAAGCGCATGAAGTTAAGAAGTCAAGGACTAGGGAGAGAACATTATAACCATCTAGAAACAAGACCCAGATACCCCATGGCCATGTGTCAAGCAAAGTCAAGTACTCATCCTAGCATAGTGGATCGGAGACCATTCATTACAATGAGGCTAGAGCACGGCAATCCTAGCCAAGAGCTCAAGGCTTTAATTGACTCAGGTGCTGCGATTAGTGCGATTAGATGGTCCCACTATAAGGACTCATGAATAGAAATGCGGCCAATTGAGGCATACCTCATAGGGCTAGGAGGCATGGAAACCCCTTGCATGGGTGAGGTGGACCTTCCTATCCTCATAAACGAAGTGACCTTGACAGTGAAGGTAGTAGTGTGTCATGATGACGACCTGATAGAACCCCTAATCTTTGGCCAAGATTGGCTATACGACCACTCAGTGGACCTAAATCTTAGACAAGCCTCCTTGCAGATTGGAACCTTAGATCAGAAGCGAGTGATACCGCTTGACTTCCCTAACGGCATTCCGACTGAGGTTTGTAACCCTAGACCCTATGAAATGCATGCAACGGAAGACCGGAAGATCTTTGGTCAGATGAGTCGCTTTACGTCTACACCAACCCATGTGGGCTTGGCGATGGACAATTGTCAATCAAAAGGACGTCAGGAGATTTTCCCTTGGGCTTCCTGCAAATTAGAAGGGGCAACCACCCAACCGCTTGGTCAAATGGACACCATCAGCAGTCACATGGGCACAATCAGCGGTCAGGTGGACTTCATCAGCGTCCACATGGGCAAAACACCCTGCGGTGCCCATCCTTCCACACTTACTACGGACTGGCCTAGATTAAAGATACAAAATGGAGCATTTCCTAATGGGCAAGTTTCGCATGTGCTGGACCTCCCTTCTTTTCCAAAGCAGAGTGTTCATCCAACCTCTCAACCTCAACCACCAAGGAGTCAACCACGACGAAGGAACCTAGACCGACGACAACATCAGACGACACAAAGAAGAAAGACACAGTATCAATATCACAAAGCAAGAGGCACGAGACAAATATGGGTGCCAAAAGGACAAAGCGAACCACCAAGTTTCAACAATGTAGGCAACGATAAGAAGAAGTCAAGGCAAAAGCAGAGTCAATATTCAACATCTCCTCGACCTTCTTACACAAGTTTGCACATTCGGAAAATTTGGATTGCCAAGAAGTACCTAACGAATCGACCCACACCCACGCAGATTTGGGTACCCAAACAGTGTATTATAGCTCAACCCTCAAGCCATCTAATATATACCCCTTAGAAATCTCCTCAACCCTCCATACCACCAAATCCGATCTCAACTTTTGTCCCTCAGAAGAAACATTCCACCTGCTCAGAAACTCTTAGGAAGTGGATACCAAAACGTATCCAGAAGTCTTCTCCTAACCCATTGTCTAACATAACTCCCACCCCGACTAATCTACAACCTTGTAATAACTCATTCATGACTGAACCTTGTATAAATCCACACACTATAACCCAACATCACCTCTAATAACACCTCATAAAGAAATGTATGCATCATCTGAAGCATGTAGGTGTCTAGAGACCTGCATTAGTTTTGAAACAATCATTCCATAAACCACATCACGACACTTGGCTACACGGGTTACACATCGGTTATGGAAAGGGATTACGGTCTCACTTTAATGGGATCATAATTAATTTCCATACTAATGTGTTAATCTTATGTAGCAGATCTACTACGCACTCGCATCAATCATCATGCAGGCAGAAGGACCATCAGAAGCTGGCCCTAGTGTACCCATGGCCAATATTGGAGAACTACTAGCGGAGCCCCATCCTACGGCTCAAGGGATTTCCAGGACCCATGCCGATTGACGACCATCCTAGGGATTATACTGAAAAGATTCATCGCAATTCTCACTGGTTCCAAGGATTAGCAGGACCGTTAGCGGATGCAGATTTCATCTTTGAGGCCAATTTGGCATTTGACCACCGTACTTGGGCCTGTTGGTGCAATTCAAGCCTTCACACTTGGCTTGGAACCTTGGAAATTGGGTGTTGAAACCTTGGAAGCTTAATTCACTTGAAGAAAGGACCATGTGAACTTATGCTTATAAGTTCTTACTTATTTACCCTTTGTAAAAGTCTAGAATGACTTGGCATATGTATGAGTACACCTACTTGCTTGATTAGTCGTGGAAATTTAGATGACTTAATGGAGAGAATATCTCCCTAATTTTAGATGAGATATTCTAGGGAGCCTTAGATTTGAATTCCAAAATTCAAATGATCACTCAACCTCTATAAAAGATGAAGAAAAAAAGTCGCGGGTGTGTCTCTCACTTCAGCTCATTTCCCGAGGCATTTTATCATTGTATCTCTATGTGTGTGAGTGCTACATCTTAGCCTACACCACAATACCTCATTTAGCTATGCTTATCATGCTAATGAGATTGTACAATTACATCAATCAATAGATACATTCATACTTTTCAACTCTTGATTTTCTGAGTTATCTTCTCCAAGTCTGTCAACTTCCAAGAGGCATATCTCAGTGCCTACTGAACCAAATCAAGTGATTCAAAGCTTTTTGGAACCAGATCCAAGCATACTACATGCCTACAAAATTTGAAGGTCATTGGATCAGTCTTCTCGGAGAAATCTTGCTCGAAGTGGTCTCTGGTTTTTTTCTGCAGAGTTCCTAAAAAGTCGGGGGTACATATAATTTTGCTAAACTTCTTTCTCAGAGTATAGTTTGTCATTTCTTCTCATTCTACTTGCAAATGGTAGCTTGTTAAGCTAATTTAATATGTCCAGAAGGAATTTGATCAATTGTAAGTGTACTGGTCATACTGAGTGAAAGACTGAGCAGGTATCAAGATCAAAATAGAAAGTTTTCAAGTCTAGTGAAGTGCAAACTCATCTGTTTTGATCTAATCATTAGTCAAATCATTTCCAAAGTACATATAGCATATTTTGGTATCATTTGGAAGCTCAAGGAGTCTACTAAGCATATCTAGAGTCAAAGAGGGCTGGTGCAAAGCAGGATTAGCAGCATCAACTCAATCTTCTGAGTGCATCCAACCATCTCTCCCAATAGGGCCAAGTATCAATTCTTCTCCAAAGAATTCGAAGGACTATAGAACACAGAAGATTTAATGCATGTTTGGGCAAGAGCAGGCTTTACAGAATATTTCAGTGATCCGTTGCCTAAACCCGACTTCTACAGATGCTATTACTTAATCACCACTTTGATAGCTTCGGAGAACAAGGATCTACCAGGAACGATCTGCCATATAAGAGGTTTTACCTTTCTAAAGATTTGATTCGCACTGCTATCAAGATCCATGGTACGCACACTCCAACAGAACGAAAAAGGCTGATTCCAGAGCCTATGAAACGTGGAGATGTTACTAAGTGGGAAGATATTTCAACAATCACACCTGAGTTATCTAAGCTATTAAGGATATGTATGCAGCATTTTGCTTTCCCTTATCAAGATAGATTCACCATGCCCCACAAACGCATCTGGTTTGGCTTATATTTAGCATGTACTGGACCCCAAACAGTTGATCTAGCAAGCTGGATCATTGATCAGCTCTACTTAGCACAACATAGATGGGAAAGAAAGAAGGTAATCAATGGATGTTGCACCCTCACGCACATTGTATATATGTGTTTGGCATACGATTTACCTATCGAGCGTGCAATGACAAGCGAGGAGCTGAAAGCATTCAAAGGGACAACGAAGAAATCTAGGAAGCCTAGCAAAGGACGAGTAAGAAAACATATGAGAGGTACTATTCCATGCCTCCAGGTTCCAGAATCACCATCACTGCAACCCTCTCTAGAACAGTCTCCTACTGAACACCCTGTACAACGAATTCACATACGCTTATCAAGACCGGTCATGACAGAAGGCACTTCTAGCGCGGTTACCTCACAACCAACATCAATTCAGGAACTGACCATCACTACAGCAGAAGTTCCCACCACTATTGGTGCGGAAGCTTTTTCTTTTCCGATACCTAATTTGGAAGCGGAACCCATCGATACAATGTGTGATTTCGAAATGCAAGATGCTTTCTCCAATGAATTTCAGTTTTCAGAAGGTCAGATCTTCTCTCAGGAATATGAACGGCGAAGCTACCCGACCACGCCCCGAGACCAAACACAAGGACAAGTGGTATCTAGTTCCGAGGATGAAAGAACAAAAACCGATGAAGATGATGGCGATGAGGAAGCCAGCCACGGCACTCATGAATCCCAAGAGCATGGACAGACAGATGAACAAGGACAACAAACCGACACCCAAGATGATACCAGTACGCATGAAGATGAAACCTTTGACGCAACAGCTTATACGCTAGCCATCAAAAAATTGTATCGCACCATGGAGAAAGTTTGGGCGCGTGAGAAATTGACTTCGGAGGAGAGTCAAGCACTTATAGAATAGGAACTTGTCTCAGGCGGATTCGAAGAAGTATACATCAGAGGCTTTAGAGAATTGGTCAAATCAGTGGGATCCACAGAAGCCTTACGATATTTGCAAAGGAAACCATTACCACAGTATGACCCTCGCAGAGTCCGTCTACTACCCAAACCTGGTGAATACATTCGGGTACCCACCAGCGATCAATCTTTAGAACAGGCCAGGGAAGCACGTCTCGTCCCTAAAGGCTCATTGGTAGAAGACACCATTATCATCGACTCCCCATCCCGTACTACTGCTGTACATACCACCACAGTTGTCGAAGTACCTACCACCCCAACCGCTCCTCCTTCACCTCCCATCCATCCAGTCTCCCCCATACACCCTCCTTCTCCCAGAACATCCACCTCCTTCCACGACGAAGTAGCAGAAGCCCTTGTAACATCCATTCCTCTCCCCATGTCCACACCCACTCAACCTAGTCTACCTCCTAGGATGTCTACCTTTCCATCTAATCCATTTCTCCCTCCATCCTTCCCATCCTTTCCAACACCTCCAAGACCCCTTTTCCCATTCCCACCTCCATTAACCTTCTCCCCTGTATCACCTCCCCGACCTACCGTAATTCCTCTTTCTCCTTTCCACCACGGCCTACAGGAGACCCCCACTGTAAATTACTCTTCAACCTTTGTAAACCCTGTATTTACACCCACGCAAGCACCCATGATCACGCCATTATTCACGGTCACCGCACTTGACACCACATCCAATGACATGGATATATCACCACCCACTATCCCACCACTCACTTCATTCACAGACCTTTTCACGAAGGCTCTGCCCAGGGAGAAGTTTGAAGCTTACCGTAAAGCTTTGGGCTTACTTCCTTTTGTGGAGTGATTTCCACATAGCTTGGCACTTCCTTATACATAAGTGCTAGCTACTTGTTCACCGCATCACTCCTAGGGGATTTATTGATATATTTAGGTAGTGATGTGTGTGAACACTCTAGGACTACTGGGGCACTTTTTTCCCTCTTTAGGAGGTTTTTTTCCCCCAGCTTGTATATATGCCTTTTTGCCCTAATGGGCTACTTATCTTTGTACATTCTAGTGGTAATACATTCAGTATTGTGTGTTGTGCTCCAAGATTCTTCTTCTTCCTTGTATTGTTCGCATGCCTCTATAGACGTCTAACTCCAGCAATCGCCTCAAGCCAGAAACTATGTGGTAAAGCCTAACGCTTGACCATACACCTCACCATCTCCATGAGTGACTTGTTCTTTTGTTCAGCAACTCCATTTTGTTGAGGTTTATATGGCACTGTAAATTGGTGTTTTATCCCATGTTCAACCAAAAATGCATTAAAATAAAAAGACATATATTCCCTCGCCTCGATCAAAACAAAGGGTGCCCATTTTACATGTTGATAGATTTTCAGCCCAAACTAAAAATTGTTTGAAGCACATGAACATATCAAACTTTGCCTTCAATGGATATACCCATGCATGCCTGGAAAAAGCATCAATGGAAGTCATGAAATAAAGATAATTTCCAAAAGAAGGTGTCAGAATAGGACCACAGACATCACTATGTACAAGCTACAATTTTTGAGTAGCCCAAACTGAACCATCTTTTGGAAAGGACAAATGCTACAATTCGCCCAAAATATAGCCTTCACAAACATGTTTTCCAGGTTCCTCAAGTTTGGGCAAAGAGGACACCATTTCAAATTTCTGCAGGCATAGCAAACTAGCAAAATTCAGATGACCAAAGCGTGCATGCCAAAATTCTGCATCTCACATAGCCTAAGAATCATGTATTGCACATGCCGAATCATTTATAGATCTTTCATAGTCTATGAGCTTATATATCCCACAACATAAAATGCTAGAAGCGATAATCACATCGCCATTTGATAGATCATGAACTATACATCTGTCATCAATAAATTTCACAACCAAGCCAATCTTGGCTAATGCAGAAACTGATAATAGATTTTTCTTGATTCCTGGCACAAACAAAGCATCTAATCAAGTGAAAGAACTACCATCAATAGTAGTCAAAATTATCTTACCAACACCCATAACAGGATAACAGGAGTTGTTGGTGCATGTAGTAGTATTCCCTGTAGAGGCAGGCTCGAGTGAAGAAAAGAAACTACACTGTGAGGTAATATGTTTGGTCGCCCCACTTTCAAAGTACCAAACATCTGAGTCTAGTATAGACATGTACTACTCATGAGAAGATGGATCAAAACTGCAAATGGTAGTAAATGCCCATCTTCTTCCTGCACAAGATTAGCAGACTCTATTTTTGGTGTAGAGGCCTCTACAACAACCATTCAAGCCTCTTTCTTCTGCCTCTTTAACACCCAATTTTGGATAGTTCTTTATGATATGATCATTTCCTTTATAGTACTTGCAAAAAAATCTCTGCTTTTCAGATTTCTTTTCATCTTTTTCTTCCCTCTTTGATTGTGAAAAATTACCAGATTTCCACGTACTAATTGAAGAGCTCCATTTTGCTTTGCCCTTTTGACTAGCCAGAAGAGCTTGATCTCCAACTCGCATAATGGACCTATTCTGCATGGACTGATAGAGACTAACTCCTCAAATGACAAGGCATTTGGATTGCCTTTCATCATCAACTGAAGAGTAGAAGCAAAACTCTGATATGAGTCAGAAAGACCATTCAGAATGGTATGCACAAGTAAGCTATCTGGTATAACCTCATCAGTAGAAATCAACTATTCCTTCGAGTCTTTGATCTTTGTTAAAAAAATCTCCATAGAATCACCTTCATTCATGTGCTCACTCTCCAACTATTTTCAGAGGTAAGTAACACAAGCCTCATTCCTAGCTTGGTACAATATGGTAAGTGTATCCCAAGCATCATTAGCTCTTCTACAAGAGCAAATGTGAGGAATAATGGCATGTTTGACAGACAAAGCTATCAATGCATGTGCCTAGGCATCTTTGCAGTCCCAACGAATTTGCTCTGCAATAGGTGCGGCGGAAACCACAACACGAACACGAATATGCAGAATATCATCATCTACGACACCTTCTACATCAGCTTGAGTACCTATAGCTGTAATAGTTGTAGGTGTGATAGGAAGTTTTTCAATACCCTGCATAATGTTCCATAGTGCTTTTGCAACCAATACATGTCGCATCATATAAGCCCACAACAGGTAGCTGGTACCATCCAACTTATCCTCAACAGGAAACATATGAAATACATCATTGCTTTCAGCCATGGCCGGTGACTAAAATACCTTGATGCAGAAAATTGAGTATATCTCAAAAAGTTGAACAGAAATGTCGAGAAAAATTCTGCTAAACCTACAATAGTCTTCGAGATGCTTATACTGGCGAACAGAAATTGGTATATAACTTTGGCACAAAAAGATAAAATAGCCTGCACAAGTGCTGTGACAGTGCGTTCGGAGGCCGAAACGAGCTCTGATCACGATTTCGACACCACATAGCAAAGCTGTTTTGATTTCGAAAATAGACTGAGTATACTCACAAAAACTCATGCATTTTTGAGACTACAACTAGAGAGGTGCCGATGATGCCCTAGATGAAGTGAGGACCTACTCTGATACCAATTGTTGGAGTTAGATGTCTGCGAAAGCACGCAAATAGCAAAAGGAAGAAGAAGAAGGAGCTTGGAGCACAACACATAATATTGAATGTATTACCCCTAGATTTTACAAAAGATTAGTAGCCCATTAGGGCAATAGGCCTGTATACCTATCTCCATAGGAGTGGCAATAGACTTATAGTCTTCAAGGCCAAAATGCTGCAATAATGTATCAATATATTTCGTTTGACACAAAGCCATTCCACCATCAACTTGCATAAACTGAATGCCCAAATAGTGATGTAAATGCCCTAAATCAAACACCTCAAATGAGGCATGCAAATCAGCCTTACAATCAGCAATATGCTTCTCAATAGGAGCAGTGAGCGGCATGACATCAACATAGACAACAATGATCCAAAGAACATCATTAGCACGCTTAACATATAAGGTGCTTTCAGTTGGACTATTTTCAAAACCATGTGTAGTCAGATAGGCATGTATCTTCTCATACCAAGCACCTGATGCTTGCTTTAAACCATATAATGCCTTCTTTAACCTACATACCTAGTTTTTTCATGCCCCTTCTGCACAAAGCCACGGGGCCGAAAAACATACACTTCTTCATGCAAGTCACCATTCACAAATGGAGTTTTAATGTGCAACTAATGTACATTCCAACCATGATGGGTTGCAAGTGCATAGATGCTCAGTCACATGGCATGTAGGTGCAAAGGTCTCATCAAAATCAATGCCTCTTTCTTGTGCATAACCCTTTGCAACAAGCCTAGCCTTATACCTATCAACCATTCCATCACTTGTAAACCCACTTAGTGCCAATGGCCTTCTTCATAGGAGGCAAGTCACATAAAGACCAAGTATCATTCTTCATTATAGCATCATATTTAGATTTCATAGCAGCCATCCAATTTTTTGAATTTTGTGCTTCGTCAAATGAAACAGGCTCATTCTCATCATAGAGACTAGATGTAGTCATAACATAGCAATCTGATGCAAAACAGGCACAATGAGATCCTGAATGAGAGGTGCATCTAATTTGCTATCATGCAAAGTCTGCACCAGCCATTTTGGCATACTTTTTGACTCCTCAATATCAGCTCTCTCATCAACAAGTGCATCATGTAAATCTGCATCAGAAATGGGATGATCTACATCATCACACAAAATCTCCGAAGGCTGAGAAGTTGGACGAGCACTAGACTGTCCACCTGTAAAAAGAGGCTCCAAAGTATCATACATGTATTTGGAGCTAACAGATGTCTCCTTAGTACATGAAAGCAAGGGCTAAATAGCATCTTCCACAAAAACAACATCACGGCTAACCAGAATGCATTTAGTCTGTGGATGATACAACCAACAACCTTTACTTTCAGAACTGTACCCAACGAAAATACATTTTATTGCTTTATCATCCAATTTTTTGGGATGTTGTTCAAGCACTAATGCATATGCAAAACAACCAAAAACACGCAGATGAGCAATAGATGGCTTGTGATCATGCCAAGCCTCATATGGAGTGATAAACTATAGTGCTTTAGTGGGACACCTGTTAAGTACATATGCTGCATACATGACAACCTCAAGCCAGAAACTATGTGGTAAAGCCTGACTCTTGACCATACACATGTTAGCGGCCGCCGGATTGGGAATGTGTAACTGAATCTTGTTCGAACGAGTGAAAAGCTGTTACAAACAGTTTTTAAAAAAGTTATATAAATCAAAGAAAGGCGCGCCAATGACGGTTCCGTGATGGATCACCAGATTGTCTGTCTGTGTGACTAAGCGGGTCGTTACTGTAGTGTCTGTTTGCTTAATCTCTAGTATTTTGAGTTTCATGTTCGTCTCTTGTCTTGTCCGCCATCGATATCTGTTTCTGTTTGTTAACTTCATAGACGTTCGAGAGATCACCAGACTGTCTGTCTGAGTGATTGGTCTGTAGCATTTCTGTGTGTTGAGTTGAGTAATCCAGAGTATCTTGGTGACTTTTTGAGTGTTCTGTGTGTATCTGTGTTTCGGCTTATCGGTTGTCTGATGGTATTCATTGCGGGTGTGAGTCTCAACTAGTTCGCGCATCAGGCTGTTTCTTTTCTTGAAATGTTATGCAAATATGTGGCGAAGTCTGTGCAATCGTAATAACTCTTCTGGTATCCGTGTTGTCTTAAGTTTTCTATAGTATCTAGGTTCAGGTTCCATACGGTAAAGTTTAAGCTACAATAAAGATTCCCTGGATTGCGTACTGAATCTTCAGTACGGTGTATCTGAACACTAGGATTCTTTGTGTTCGTGGATATTGGACGGAGTGTGGTATCCATTATATGAAGGCTGAACGAATACTCTTGTTCTGGTATGTTCAGTAAGTTATGTGCAGATGCAACATAGCATCTTAGTGTATTCGGTACCCGTGGTTGAGCTAAGACCGTGAACTGTAATGTCTAAGTACAGCAGATTTTGATAAAGTCTCAGCATTAGTATATTGCTGGGTGCGAGTAGTGAGTTTGGGAACTAAGTACAGGGCCTCTTCTAACAGACCCCTTCCACTCCCAAGAACCCAAGAATCACTTAAACGCACTTCTGACAGTTAGAAGAATAAACAGCGTTTAACACTGGCGCCGTCTATGGGAAGGTGGCAATAGATCAGATTGTTGCAAACCTGTTGTGAAAATGTGACTGTAAATTCTTAATCGACAGTAACAATACGCGATTAGTACAAAAGATGATACATGCCGGTTACTCGATCCGGTGAAACATATCCAAAGAACCGCCAGCCTAGGGTACTTAATTTACTAAGAAGGACTCCGGGAGGTAGAAGTACGACTAGGTCTAACCCAGTTGTCAAGAAAGTAAAGAACGTTAGTAGTGATTCCAGTCATATTCCGGTGGAACGTGTTACACCTCTGGTAAATTCCAGTACTATTTCGGCACAGTCTATCGAAGATATAGTAACTCCAGAATCTACTACGACGTAGCCTGAAGTTAGTTTAACAACATTGGATAAAGATTCAAATTTGTTTACGACTAGAAACACTTTAGCCAAGGAAATTAGTGAAGGAGAAAAAACACCTTGTTTTGACGAAGATTCGACACATTCCGGAGATATTTCGGTAACAGTTGCTGACAGATCGTAGTTTTCCGGTGACGGTTTATCATTTCTCGGTGTATCTTCAGCCCAGTCACCGCTATTGGGAGTAAGCTTCCCTACATTCGACATCAACAAGGAAGGTAGCCTGTTCGAAACCGAGATTTGAAACATACTGAACAAGATTATCGAACCGGAAAGTGCACAGGCCGACGATACATACTCCAATAGTTTAGATATTGAGCCCCGGGATACAGAAGATCGACACAATACAACCACCACAGCCATGAACGGGCAACAACAACAACATCAACAACAACAACAGCAACAACAACAACAAAAACAGCAGCAGCAACAACAACAACTATGTCCACCAAGGCCGACTCCAACCGGAGTAACGTACACCAAATTTGGTGGATTCCCAGGAGATGACCCGGATGCTCATGTACGCACATTTGAGATAAGTTACGTAGTGCTCAATCATCCACCTGATCCGGCGTATAAGGCTAATGTTTTCCAATCGACATTGGTCAACGAAGCAGCTAGATGGCTTACAAAATATGATATTAACCATTTCGGCACTTATGAAGCAGTAAGAGATGCCTTTTTGCAGAGATTCAGGCTAAAGAAGAATCCAGCGGAAATTTTTGACTACCTGCAAAACAATAGACAGAAGATAAATCAAACAGTACAGGAATATGCCACGCTATTCAGGACTCATTTGAGGCAGTTACCACCAGCACATGCCAACCTACCGGATGACGTTATTACTCAATGGTTTATCAATGGCTTGACTCCACAACTTAAACAGATTATGATCATACGCTGTGTAGGGGCTATGACGCTAGATGCAGTGATTGCAATGGCTTTACAGCTGGAAAACAAGGTTGGAGGATTTAGAAAAGATCTAGAGTGGTTAAAAGCAAATAGAAATATCGCCGAAGACCCGACTAGACAGATGTACTGCACTACATGCAAGAATTCAGACCAACTAGTGCCACTTGTGCACTTAATCTGTTGTTTTGTGCTATTTGTAACACTACCGGACACACCACCGAAAACTACGCATATAACGCCAAAGTGCAGGGAACAGCAACTGTCAATGCAATTATACAGGAACTAGGGCAGCCAGCCAATCACTATGTACCTCCACAAATGAGAAACAACCAGCAACAAGGATATCGAAATTACAGAGGACAGAGAAATAATAACTACAATGCAAACCGCTGGCAGGCCGGACCAGCACCGGAAAATCCCAATTTGTCACCACCGCGCTGTCATTTCTGTGATGAATTTGGTCACATTAGAAGATTTTGTAAGGATGCAGCTGAGTATGATCAGAGGAAGAAAGAACGTCAAAACCCAATGGCTAATATGGTACAATCACACCAGTAGAAACGCACGCTGTAGCAATTCAGACCGGATCCGATAAACAACTGCAACCAGCAGCAGAAATATTTGAACCAGGCATACGCGAACAACAAAGGATGTATGATAAAGCTAGTCAATGGACAACCGCAAAACCTCCAGTCTTCCCAGATCCTATTCTGGTGACCCAGAGTCCGTTAACCAAGGAAGGAACACAACAACAAGATTCTAATTCAGCAGCAAGCACATCATCTTCAGTAGGCGCATCATCTTCAGAATCTGTGGAAAATACAATCCAATCACAAAAAGCCTGGGAAATTTTATGTAAAGCATCCATCACTCTTCCTCTAGGCCAATTACTTGCACTAGTACCGGGAGTTCGACAACAATTCCAACGGCAGTTCAGTCCTATGCCTTCTTGTATTCTAGCAACAGCAACAGTGCAACCGAAACCTGATTCTACGGTCGATCGTTCAGTTCCTTTAATTACGATATGGTATAAAAATCATAAAATCACATAGGTACTAATTGATGGAGGATCTGGTGTCAACGTTGCTACTGCTGCACTGTGTAAGAAGTTAGGGTGGACCGAAATCGAACCAGTTCAGTTTTTTGTCAGAATGGCCGATGAGTCAAGAGTCCATCCCGTAGGACTTGTACGAAATGTACCAATAACTTTACAGGGTACAACTTTTAAAATGACCTTTGTCATACTAGAATTATCGGAATCCACCCTTGATTATAATCACCTTTTCGGCCGACCTTGGTTGAAGCACGCTAAGGTGATACAAGATTGGTCTGCACAGGAACTCACTTTCAAAGACAATAATCGTAAATACGTTGTAAAATTAGAAGCTACACAACCTTGCGAGTTGCATGCTAGACCGTATTTTGCGGAACCAGTCCACATGCTAGATGGGTTGTCAGATGATGAAGAAGAAGAGTTTCTGAAAAATAACATTGACTTGATCTCCCTAGGAACTGTTGATCTACAATCTGTTGTAGATAATTGGAATCCTTCAGTTTGTATGGTGATGACTGTAACAGAAAAAGATATGAAAGAAGATAAGGCTACCATAGATGATGCTGATCTACAAAAACTTTTTAAGCCAGGTGAGAATACAGAGAAGCCTCGATAATTTTATGTTCCAGAAGATCAACTGACCACTTACAATTTAGGTGATGAAGAAAATCCACGACCTGTTAAGATAAAGGAGAGCTTACCAGAATTATTTCAAGCATATCTAATCTAACTACTTCGAGAATTTTTTGATGTATTTGCATGGGATTACAAAGATATGAAGGGTTTGGACCCGCGCATCTATCAACACAGGGTCATCCTGAAGCCGGAAGCAAAACCACTTAAGCAACCCAGCTACCGGATGAATCCAAACTATGCATCACAGGTAAAGGCAGAACTTGATAGGCTACTCAAAGTCGGATTTATTGTACCAATAGAACATGCTGAATGGATCTCACTAATTGTTATTGTCCCTAAAAAGAATAAGCAGTTACGAATATGTGTAGATTACCGGAAACTGAATGCAGCTATAGTGCCTGATCCCTTTCCGCTCCCTTTTCTTGACACAATGCTTGATAGAGTAGCAGGACATGAAATGTATTCATTCTTAGATGGGTACAGTGGGTATAATCAAGTTAGAATGGCTGAACAGGATATATCGAAGACCGCCTTCATTACCAACTGGGATGTTTTCGCATGTACTGTTATGTGGTTTGGATTAAGGAATGCCCCAAGTACGTTCCAAAGGTGTATGCAGGAAATATTTTCTCCTTACCTTACCTCTTTTATGCAAGTATATCTTGATGATTTTTCAATTTTCGGTAAGATGATAGCACACCTGTTCCATTTACGGTGCTGCTTTGAAAAGTGCAGAGAATACAGACTCTGTTTAAGCCCAAACAAATCCGTGTTTGCGGTTTCATGTGGAAAGCTACTTGGTCACATTGTATCTGCACAGGGCATACATGTGGATCCAGATAAAATCACAGCTGTGTTAGAAGCACTCGTACCCACTACACCTAAGGAAGTAATGTGCTTTATGGGCCAAGTAAGATGGCATGGTCGGCACTTGCGGTGGCTTGCTCATTTGGCAATACCACTGAACCGATTGATAACCAAGACCCCTCGACAATTTGACTGGACCTCGGACTGTCAAACTGCTTTTGATCGTCTAAAGGGATTACTAACACAGGTTCCAATCTTACAGCCTCCTGACTGGGATCGCCCATTTCATGTATTTGTTGATGCTTCAGATATAGCAATAGGAAGCGTTCTAATGCAACAAACCGATAAGTGGTTCAGACCAGTATACTATGCAAGTCAAAGATTAGCCCCTGCTGAAAAGAATTACTCTGTAACAAAAAGAGAATGTCTAGGTCTAGTATATTCTGTCAAGAAATTCAGACATTATTTGCTCGGCCGTAGATTTACTTTTCATGTAGATCATGCTGCACTTGTCTATCTAGTTCGGCAACAGCATCTAGGTGGTCGATTAGCTCGATGGGTTCTACTTTTACAAGAGTTTGACTACGAAGTTATTCATTGGCCAGGCAATTCACATGCCTTAGCAGATTTTCTCTCTCGCTTAGATTCCGGTGAAGCTCCGATCGGTATAGATGACACAACACCGGCAATTTATGTCTCTGAACCAACTAATGATGAAATTACAGACCCACCTATGCCATCTACATATTATGATCAAATCTTGACCTTCCTCACTGAAGGATACCTTCCTACTCAGATTTCTCCTGCAATACGAAGGAGAATTTCAATTTTCAGTCGCCAATTTCGGTTGATTGCTGGGGAATTATACTATATAGATCACACTGGAGTTTTACTTCGTTGTATTCCACCACATGAAGTTAACTCAGTCATTAATTTGGCTCACTCAATTCCTTCCGGTGGCCATTTTGCTGCAGACTTAACACACCGAAAAATTCTGCAAAGTGGTCTCTGGTGGCCTACTATGTATAGGGATGTATCACAGTTTGTCAAACAATGTGATAGTTGTCAGAGATCTGGACAGCCCCTGCAACGTCATCTTTTCCCTCTACAACTTGTCTTGCCATTAGAACCTTTTCAGAATTGGGGTCTGGATTTCATTGGACCTATTATACCACCAGCAATCCTCAGTAATAATCGTTATATTTTGACATGTACTGATTATGCTACCAGATGGGCAGAAGCCTGGGCTTTACGATCTGGCACAGCTGTTGCGCTAACTAAGTGTCTACTGAAGGATGTCTTCCCACGTTTTGGTTTACCACTGGAACTTGTTACAGATCAAGGCACTCATTTTGTCAACAATCTAATGAAAGTACTCACACATTCGTTTCAGGTCACACATAAATTTAGTTCACCATATTATCCTCATGTAAATGGTTTGGCTGAGAGTACAAACAAAAGTCTGTTGAATATTCTTCGAAAACACATTTTAGAAGCACCGGAAAGATGGGATCAACTGCTACCTTCAGTATTATGGGCATATCGGACTACATACAAGATAACAACAGGATTAACCCCTTTCAAACTAGCTTATGGATTAGAAGCAATAGCACCGATGGAGATAGTTATACCAAGTTTACGAGTAGCAATAGCTCAGAAACTGCTACCTGAAGAATCATTATCATTTCGGTTGGATACATTCAGAGAATTAGACGAGCATCGATGGCACAGTTCTTTGACTATGCAGGAAGTACAGCTAAGACAAGCTCGAACACATGATCGATATCTAAAGACTCCAATTTTTTCGGTGGGACAACTTCTACTCTTTTACAGTGCAAAGTCGAATCGCTCTGCTGACAAATTCAAGTTACGATGGTTTGGTCCCTACCGGATTTGTGAACAAGTGGGCCCAGCAACTTTTCAGTTGACTACGTTGACCAGAATTCCTATTCCAAAAGTCATCAACAGTTCGAATCTACGGCCGTATCAACACACATCTAACCCACACTGAAACGTTTCACTTAGCCGCGTTTTTATTGGCGTTCTCTTCTCTTTATTTTCTTTTCCTTTTTTTGGCATGCTTAATAAAATAAGTCTGTAAATATCCATGTTTTGTTAACTAATTATGTCCACAGCCGCCTTGCCCTTGCCAGCTACTCACGCATGCACACCGAAGTTAAGAATTATCATTTCAATACCGCGCGATGATTAATCATCCTTGATTGCTCTACACTGCAACGCATCTACTTAACCTTTTTTGTTTCGCTGAAAATCGCTATTGTGTTTGTGTGATTTGTGCTCTGTATGCTTACCCTGTGCTCTGCGTGCTTGTCCTTACTGTCTCTGTGTGCGCCATGGAAGCTTTGGCTAACTATGCCGCCTTCCGTGATGGACTCCCTGCCGACGTAGGAGAGTTCCTGCGCATTCGTGGGCTTAACAACTTCGCTGAACTGCCTTGGCATTCAGTGGAGTCCCACCCATTCTTCGCCTAGATCATTTCCGCCATCGCCAACACACCTGCCACCGAGCAGAGTTGGCCGATCACCTCCCTCCCATCCCGTACACTTATCACCTTCCAAGCTTTTTGCAGAAGTGTTTAGACTCCCTTTGCAAGGTCGAGAAAATGGCCCGAGTCTGCCAGTTGCAAGAATGATAGAACTATTTCCTAGGTATTCCTCAAACGAGTATGCAATCCTGTGTCGACCGGAACCAGAAAGATTAGCCCTCCAATTCTTAGTCGCTATTCTCAATCTACAGAAACGCACCTATGGAATATCCCGTCCCTTCTACTCCGCCATAGATTTAGCTACTCAAGAACGAGTAAACTTCGCATCATTTTTCGTCCACCGCATTCATCGAGAGTGTGTATCCATAATTAAACAGGTGAACAAGGGAGGCATGCCAAGGTCTAGATTGTGCACATCCTGTCCTTCCTTTTTCCGGCAATACTCGCAGCACGACCACGACCCCGAGGGCCTGTTCTAAGACATGAAGAATCTGTACAATTATGGGATGATGAGAAAGAAGATGAAGAGGAGCTAAACCAACTCTTCCGCAGAAAGAGGATGAGAATCAGGTCCTCTGAGAGTGAAGCACAGGGATCAGCCAAAGAAAACAAAAATGAAGAAGAAGCAAAACATGACGAAGAAACATTCCACGACACCGCAACATCGATGCAGCATGAATCCTCCGCACAATCATCTTCCTAAGAGCAACAAGAACAGGAAAATTGTACTGAAGCCGACACAACCTCTACAGAAGAAGCATCCTAGCAACAGTCTGAAAGGGAACTACAAGTAGATCAGGAACAAATTGCTAAAGAAGTACTCGAAGAATTGCTTAAGGCAGTTGACTTCACAGCCGAAGAAACTGCACAACACACCAAGGTAACACAATCCAATTCTGCTCTTCCCATTCCCCCACCGGAGCCGCCTATCGAAACCAGTATTCCCATCCAACCCATTCACCCTACCAAAACCGCTGACTCCTCTTCCTCATCCCCGAACTACTCACCACCCAACTCCCAACAACTCCTCACCACGTCCACATCTCCACCTCGCCAACATCTCCCACTTCCTTCGATTCCCGTAATCTCTGAATTGGCAAACATGGGTCAATTGCTCATCAACCTATCACAGCAATTACCAATCCAAATGAGAGAAGTCACAGATAGCATCCGGAATGAGCTACAACACAAGGTGGACGTCCTAGAAGCAGACATCACGCCCCTGCAAGAAGAGATAGATGCGGTTAAAGCCAAAAACCATCAGCTCCAGTCACAAATTACCCAAGTCCAAGCTCAACTTGCAGAACAATAGAAAATTGCTGATCAAAGAGATGCCGCACTAGCAGATCTCAACCAAAAGGACAAGCTATTAAGTGAAGCACAGGCCAAAAACAGTCAATTGAAGATCGAGCTAAAGGATAAAGAAGATGCCAGAATAGCATTAGGAAATCTATTGGAAGAGACCAGATTCCAACTCAACGAACTGGTGCAGGAAAACAAAGAACAGCAGAGCCAAGCTAAGTTAACAGAAGAAGAACTTCAAAGGACAAAAGAAAATCTATCAGATGTCAACAATATGCTCAAGCATTATTTAACCAAGGAAGCTCAGACACAGAAGCTAATTTCAGATCTCAGACACAAAAAAGAATCACACTCAAGAACAATAAACTTTCAAATTCAAGAAATCGAAAGAAGAGAGAATCAACTGGAAAATCAGAAGGAAAGAGTACAAAAGATGGAGCAACAGGTTGCCGAAATGAAGACATCTAGAGATGCGGTGCTGGCAAACGAATTTTACTTACAGGAAGCCTTTCTGCAGACCCAAGCAGAAATTTTGCTCAATCAAGCCATAGCTCTAAGTTCGGTACGAATAGATGCATAGTTAATAGAACCGGACACCCTAAAATAGTTATTAGAAACTCTAAAGAAAAAGATCGTCGGAACCTTTAGATTAGCTAGGGATATGTACTTAGAAGGTGTTGGGGGATTCTTAGACAAGAAGGAGTTTGAGGGTTTGTAGGAGAAAATGAAAGGACCAGAAGAGGAAATACACCTTGGAAGCTTCTGCCGATTGATTACAGTAAGACAATTACAATGTTTGAAGCAAAATACAAGCCAATACTTCTGTGCACAATCACACAGAGTGCTCAATTACAAAATACCCAATATCCCAAAGTCTTCTTGCCACTGGCCTCCTCTGCACCAGACCTCCACCTGCTTCAAGCTTATCCTTGTGCACACCTTGCACCAAGCTTCCACAAAGGGGGAGGAGTGAATACCTTTTGTCGGCACGCGCACACTACAATGAGACCTTGAGATCCTTGGGGGAGTATATCTTAGCACTCTCTACACAAATCCTTAGTCACTCTCCATGCACCTTGCACTTCCACTTCTCTGCGTCCCACTCTAGTGACTCTTGCCCTTCTCTCTCTTGCTTCCCTTAAACTATGCCTCTCTTGCTTACTCTAAGATTGCTCTAAGAATAGACCTTGCCTTGATTTGAGTGTGTCGATCACGTACGCTCCTAACTGAAATGGTATCTTGGTGCTCACTTTGATGTCCCAAGATTGTCTTCACAAGTGGCAGCCAACGACTCACTGTTTTGTCCTGTAGTGACTTTAGACTAAAACCCAAAATTTTAATGGGGGGGCCATACTTTCACCTGTGCGTACGTTGCCGCTTCACATACCTTCACATTTCCTTTTAAGTCTTCACTTTTGCACTTAAGGGGGAGTTCACCTAAACCTTCCAAAACACTTTAAAACACACTTTGAACCTTAGGGAGATTAGAGAAAATACCTCTGCAACCTGCAACTCACTTTCTCCAATTTACCCTTTGTGGACAATTAAATGTGCACTACTTTGACACCTGCATTTTAGCACTTTGACTTTGCACCTGTTGACTTTGACCTTGACCTTGTTGACTTTGACCAATTGACTTTGATCTTTTGACTTTGACTGTAGTTGACTTTGACCAACATGACTTTTATGGGCTCAACAGTTTCCCACCACCTAATGTGCTCTCCGTCCCGGAGAGCTATAGCCAAAACGCTGAGCATATAGGACACCATGATAATGGAGCTGCAAAAACTGGAAGAGGACATTTGAGCAGCAATCAATTCCACCAGAACAAGCACCAGAAAAGAACCAGAAGTGGGATGTTTTTATGGAAAAGCAAAAAGGATGGCAATGGGAGGGTAGAAAGGAATGGGAAGGGAGGGTTGAGGGTGCGGAGATGGATGGGGTAGGGAGGGGTGATGATGTGGGTGGGCAGATTGGTAAAGCGAGGGATTGGGAATACAAATCAGGGGTCTAGATGGGGTTAAAATGATGAAACTGGAGGGCCACAGAGGTACCTCTTGTTTTTTGTTGGAAAATAACCCAAAAATAGAAAAAATGAAGAAAAAATCCAAAAAAATGCCAAAAAATTGCCAAAAAATTTTGTAAAAATTCTCATGAAATTTTCTACATGACTAGGCCCCATTTCTTTCATCAAACCACAGAGAGCCTCTTTTATTCCTCCTATTTGGCAAGAAAATGACATCAGAAAGGGATAAAAAATGCTAGAAAAATGCTAAAATTGCTAGAAAAATTTCCAAAAAATACCCAAAATTTTTTCGTTTGCAGAGGTTATGAAATGCCTTCTAGGTTTGCTAAAAACACCAGGAACAAGAATGAAATTGATAAAGAAAACTACTAAAACTGAGCAAAATGAGATGAGAAGCTATGTACAACCTGGACAGATTTTGCAGTTCTAGGTGATCCATACTTCTTCAAGTGTGTTGACGATAGGCCTTGAGCCTAGATATGTTGACCAATGGCAAGGCCTCTCCTTTCAGCGTCTCTAACTCCACAGCACCCCAATTTAGCATTGTTTTGACTCTGTAAGGTCCTTCCCAATGTGGAAGCCATTTTCCTCTCAATTGTGTATGAAGGTGAGGTCTATGGAAAAGAACTAACATGCCTGCTTCAATGTTGTTGTTCCACAGATGTTGATCATGTGCCTCCTTCCTCTTCATCTGGGTCTCTATCAATTGTTTTGTTGCTAGTAGACGAATCTCCTCCACTTTATGTAGTGCTCCGAGCCTCTGAGAGACATCACAATCCTTCTTGCCCTGCATGAATGCTATCTTAGGTGATCCATGTAAAAATTCAAAGGGCTCAATGGGCAATATGCCATAAACTAGTTGGAATGGAGAATATCCTGTGGCCTCTTTGTAGGCTAACCTGTATGCCCATAGGGTACCTTGATAAGTAATGCCTCAGGAAGTAGGCTTTAACATACACTCCTTTCTTAACATTGAGATTAAAACCTTATTTGTCGATTCAGCATGTCCATTGGCTCTTGGATAGTAAGCACAAGAGGTCCTATGTAGAATTCTATACCTGTTGAAAATTTCTTGCAGGACCTTATTGACAAAATGGGTACCTTGATCTGTACAAATTTCAAGTGGGCATCCAAACCTGCAAATGATGCTATTATAAATGAAATCAGTAACAGTTTGGGCAGTGCAGTCGGGGGAGGCAATAGCTTCAGCCCACTTTGTCGCATAATCTGTAGCTATCAAGAGATATTTCTCTCTTTTGGAATCGCGGGAGGGTAGATGGGCCCTACAAAATCGAGCCCCCACTTCTCAAATGGTTGCTAGGAAGTGGAAACAATCAAGGGGCTATGCCTCTGCTTTGTTGGCTTAGGTCCACACCTCTGGCAAACGTCACATGCCTTTCCCCATTCATCTGCATCCTTAAATAGTGTAGGCCACCATAAACCAGCATCTAGTATCCTCTGACTCATAATATGCCCTGGAAGGTGCCCACCACCTGTTCCTTCATGTGCAGAGTGAAGGACTTCCCTCACTTCTTCTTCTTCCAAGCACTTCCTAAACCTGTCATCCTTGCCCTGTCTATACAATTTATCTTCAATGAAGGTATATGGTCTACTCTTGATTAGCAGTCTCTTCTTTTGCACAGCACTAGCCTTTTCTAGATACAACCCAATTTTAATGAAGTTTTTGATATCATAATACCAACCTTGAGCTTGTACAACAAACAGATGAGCATATGGAAAATCATCATTGATTCCACTAGTTTGATTCATCAGATTGATTCTGGATAGGTGATCCGCCATAACATTATCTTTACCTAGTCTATGGACTACAGAAAAATCAAACTCTTGGAACAACAATAATCACCTCCATATTCTACCAGTGGCTTGTGGTTTGTTGAGTAGGTATTTTAGTGGTTGGTGTTAGTTGGCCGCCGGATTGGCAAATGTAAAACGAAAACGTGTAATCACACGCGCGAAAAGCGGTTACGCTTCATTTGTAAAATTTCTATTTAAAGCAATGAAAAGATACGCGAAGGGAGCGCGATTTTCAAAATCACCAGAATGTTCGTCTGGGTGTGTCCGATTTCACTGTATTTGTTGTTCTTTTGATATCTGAGTAGTTATTTCTGTGTCCAATATCTGAGCAGGATCTTGCATTCTGTATCCATCCGTGCTTGATGTGCGTGTTCGTAGTCACGTTAACTTGGTGATTCATCTGTGTGACCGTCTTGCGTTGTGACTGTATATGATTGGAGTAACTGATTCGCTCTGTGGTTCGTTCTTTGCTACTGATGTGATTTGTTCGTTCACGCTGTTCAGTGTCCAGTGCAGAGTACTTGGTGAAAGGCTACAGGCCTGGAATTGCTAGTAGTGTGTCGAGTTGTCATGTGTGAAATTTGGTGAATAAATCTGTGCAGCGGTATAGTGTACTGAGATTGAATCGTGTTTGGATTGTCGCAATACTATGGATTAGGAGTATATACATATATTCGGTAAAGTTGAAGTATTCTATTGTTCTGAGCAGTACCACAAGGTAGTGTGTAACAGTAGAATACCTGAGTGTGTGCGGCACCTGAGTAATTGAGCTAAGACGTGACATTACGTGTCTCTGATGTGGCTAAGATTTGGGAACTAAGTACAGGGCCTCTGTCTAACAGACCCCTACCACTCCCAAGAACCCACTGAGACTGGTTGAACGCCATTCTGATAGTTAGAACCATGCGTTTAACATTTGAGCATTTTAACTCTACTAGTTAACACTTGGCGCCGTCTGTGGGAAAGTGGCCTTAAGATTGTCGATTACCTATAGAAAAGTTGCATCGAAAATGTTTGTTGATTACTCGTAAGTAAAGATCCCAGAATTTTTTGAACGATCGAAGAGAAGAATAGTACGCGCAGTATATGCCGGTTACTGGATCCGACGAAACGTATCCTAAGAATAGACAAACGTGGGTATCTAACCTGCTAAGGACACCTCCAGGAGGCAGAAGCGCGGGAAGTACCAAACCAGTGGATAAGAGAGCAAAGAACGTTTTTAGTAATTCCGATCAGATTCCGGTAGAACATACTGCATTTCTGGCAAACTCCGGTACTATTTCGGCACAGTCTGTCGAAAATATAGTAACTCCAGAATCCACTAGAACGCAGCCCGAAGTTAATTTGACAACATTGAGTAAAGATTCAAATTTGTTGACGAATAGGAACACCTTAGTCAAAGACAACAGTAAAGACGATGGAGTACTTTGCTTTGGTGAACAGTCGATATCCTCCGGTGACATTTCAGTACAAGTCACTGAGAATTTACGGTTCTCCGATAACGAGTTACCATTTCTGGGTGAATCTTCAGCCCAGTCCCCACTATTTGGAGTAAGCCGCCCTTCACTTGACATCAAGAAGGAAGGTAAGTTGTTCGAAACCAAGATTCGAAGCATACTAAACAAGATCATCGCACCGGAAAGTGCAGAGTCCGACGATACAGATTCTGATAGTTCAAAAATTCAGCCCCAAGATACAGAAGATAGTCATAACACACTCACCATGAACGGGAAGCAGCAACAACAGTTATGTCCACCTAGGCTGCCTCCGACAGGAGTGACGTACACTAAATTTGGTGGATTCCCAGGAGATGATCCAGATGCTCATGTACGCACATTCGAGATAAGTTATGCAGTCCTCAACCATCCACCGGATCTGGCGTATAAAGCTATTGTCTTTCAATCTACATTGGTCAATGAAGCAACTAGATGGCTTACAGAATATGATATTAATCACTTCGGCACCTATGAAGCGGTACGAGATGCCTTTTTGCAACGATTCAGGCTAAAGAAGAATCCAGCCAAAATTTTTTATTATCTGCAAAACAACAGACAGAAGGTAAATCAAACTGTACAGGAGTATGCTACCCTATTCAGGACGCATCTAAGGCAGTTACCACCAGCACATGCCAACCTACCGGATGACGTTATCACTCAGTGGTTCATCAATGGCTTGACTCCACAACTTAAACAGATTATGATCATACGCTGTGTAGGGGCTATGACGCTAGATGTAGTAATCGCAATGGCTCTACAGCTGGAAAACAAGGTTGGAGGATTTACAAAAGATCTGGAGTGGTTAAAAACAAACAGAAATGTAGCCGAAGATATGACCAGACAAGTATACTGCATCACATGCAAGAATTCAGGCCATACTAGTGCCACTTGTGCACTTAATCAGATATTCTGTGCTATCTGCAACACTGCAGGACACACCACCGAAAACTGCGCATACAACGCTAAAGTACAGGGAACAGCGACTGTCAACGCAATTATACAGGAACTAGGGCAACCAGGCAATCACTATGTGCCTCCGCAAATGAGAAACAACCAACAACAAGGATATAGAAATTACAGAGGACAGAGGAATAACAACTATAATGCAAACCGCTGGCAGACAGGACCACCACCGGAAAATCCCAATCTACCACCACCATGCTGTCATTTTTGTGGTGAATTTGGTCATATTAGGAGATTTTGTAAGGATGCAGTTGAGTATGATCAGAGGAAGAAGGAACGTCAGAATCCAATGGCTAACATGGTACAAATCACACCTGTGGAAACACAAGCCGCTGCAATTCAGACCCATTCGGGCAAACAGCTGCAGCCAACAGCAGCAATATTTGAACCAGGAATACGTGAACAACAAAGAATGTACAACAAGGCTAGTCAATGGACCACAGTAGAACCACCAGTATTCCCAGATCCTATTGCAGTAACTCAGACCTCGTTAACGAAAGAAGGAACACAACAACAGGTTTTAGCAGCAGGAACATCATCAGCAGCAGGCACATTACCAACAGTAGACGCTTCATCATCAAGAGAAGCATCAACTTTAACACCGGTGGAGCATGACAACCAATCTCAACAGGCCTGGGAAATTTTATCGAAGGCATCTATCACCCTGCCTCTAGGCCAACTACTCGCATTGGTACCCGGAATTCGACAACAATTCCAACAGCAGTTCAGCCCGGTGCCTTCTTGTATTCCAGTGACAACAGCAATTCAACTAGAACCTGATTCTACGGTCGATCATTCAGTTCCCTTGATTACAGTATGATACAAGAATCATAAGATTATGCAGGTACTAATTGATGGAGGATCTGGTGTTAACATTGCTACTGCGGCACTATGCAAAAGGTTAGGATGGACCGAAATCGAACTAGTTCAATTCTTTGTCAGAATGGCCGATCAATCAAGAGTTCATCCCATAGGACTCGTACGAAATGTACCAATCACTTTACAAGGTATGACATTCAAGATGACCTTTGTCATACTAGACCTACCGGAATCCACTCTGGATTACAACCTTCTTTTCGGCTGACCTTGGCTGAAGCACAGGAAGGTAATACAGGACTGGTCTGCACAAGAGCTCACTTTTAAGGATGCAAATCATAAATATGTGGTAAAACTAGATGCTATACAACCTTGCAAGTTACACGCTAGACCATATTTCGCTGAACCAGTCCATATGCTAGATGGATTATCAGATGATGAAGAAGAAGAGTTCCTGAAAAATAACATTGACTTGATCTCCTTAGGAACTGTTGATCTACAATCTGTTGTAGATAACTGGAATCCTACAGTTTGCACGGTAATGACTCTAACAGAAGAAGATAAGAAGGAAGATACTGCTGATATAGATGATGCTCAACTGCAACAACTTTTTAAGCCAGTAGATGACACAGAGAAGCCTCGACAATTTTACGTCCCAGAAGATCAGTTGATCACTTATAATTTAGGCAATAAAGATCATCCGCGTCCTGTGAAGATAAAGCAAAACCTACCGGAACCATTTCAGGCAGGCTTAATCTAGCTACTCCGAGAATTCCCCGACGTCTTTGCATGGGATTACAAAGATAAGAAAGGATTGGACCCACGCATCTATCAGCACAGAGTTATGTTGAAGCCGGAAGCCAAACCAAACAAACAACCCAGCTACCGGATGAATCCAAACTATGCATCACAGGTAAAGACAGAACTTGATAGGCTACTTAAAGTTGGATTCATCGTACCAGTAGAGCATGCTGAATGGATCTCACCAATTGTTATTGTCCCTAAGAAGAATAAGCAATTACGAATATGTGTAGATTACCGGAAACTGAACGCAGCTACAGTGCCTGATCCTTTCCGATCCCTTTTCTTGACACAATGCTTGATAGAGTAGCAGGATATGAAATGTATTCATTTTTAGATGGGTACAGTGGGTATAATCAAGTTAGAATGGCTGAACAGGACATACCAAAAACTGCCTTCATTACCAATTGGGGTGTATTTGCTTGTATTGTTATGTGGTTTGGACTAAGGAATGCCCCAAGTACATTCCAAAGGTGTATGCAGGAAATATTTTCTCCTTATCTCACCTCTTTTATGCAAGTTTACCTTGACGATTTTTCAATCTTCGGTAAGATGATAGCACACCTGTTCCATTTACGGTGCTGCTTTCAGAAATGCAGAGAATACAGACTCTGTTTGAACCCAAACAAATTTGTGTTTGCGGTTTCATGTGGCAAGCTACTTGGCCACATCGTATCTGCACAAGGTATACGAGTAGATCCAGACAAGATCACAGCTGTATTAGAAGCTCCGGTGCCTACTACACCGAAGGAAGTTATGTGCTTCATGGGCCAAGTAAGATGGCATGGTCGACACTTACGGTGGCTTGCTCATTTGGCAATACCACTGAACAAGCTAATCACCAAGACTCCTCGACAATTTGAGTGGACCCAGGAATGCCAGATAGCATTTGATCGTTTAAAGAATTTATTAACACAAGTTCCCATCTTACAGCCGTCGGACTGGGATCGCCCATTTCATGTATTTGTTGATGCTTCAGATACAGCCATAGGAAGTGTTTTGATGCAACAAATTGATAAATGGTTCAGACCAGTGTATTATGCAAGTCGAAGATTAGCCCCTGCTGAGAAAAATTACTCTGTAACAGAAAGAGAATGTCTAGGGCTAGTATATTCTGTCAAAAAATTCAGGCATTATTTGTTGGGCCGTAAATTCACATTTCATGTAGATCATGCTGCACTTGTCTATCTAGTTTGGCAACAGCATCTAGGTGGTCAATTAGCATGATGGGTTCTACTTTTACAGGAATTTGACTACAAAGTCATTCATCGGCCTGGCAGTTCACATGCCTTAGCAGATTTCCTATCCTGCTTAGATTCCGGTGAAGCTCCGGTAGGAATAGATGACACAACTCTAGCAATCTATAGCTCTGAACCAACGAATGATGAAATTACAGACCCACCTACACCATCTACCTATTATGATCAGATCCTGACCTTTCTCACTGATGGTTGCCTTCCATCTCAGAATTCTATGACAGTATGCAGGAAAATTGCAGTCTTTAGCCGCCAATTTTGGTTAATTGTTGGGGAACTATACTATGTAGATCATACCGAGATTTTACTTCGATGTATTCCACCGCATGAAGTTAACTCAGTTATTACTTTGGCTCACTCGATTCCTTCCGGTGGCCATTTTGCAGCAGACTTAACACACCGGAAAATCTTGCAGAGTGGTCTCTGGTGGCCAACTATGCAAGAGATGTATCACAGTTTGTCAAACAATGTGATACTTGTCAAAGATCTCGACAGCCCTTACAACGAAATCTTTTTCCTCTGCAACCTATCTTACCATTGGAACCTTTCCAGAAGTGGGGTCTAGATTTTATCGGTCTGATTACACCTCCAGCAGTCTTCAGTAACAATCGTTACATATTGACCTGTACAGACTATGCAACCAGATGGGCAGAAGCCTGGGCTTTATGGTCTGCTACAGCTGTTGCAGTAGCAAATTGTCTGCTAACCGATGTCTTTCCACGTTTTGGTTTACCACTAGAACTTGTTTCAGATCAAGGCACTCATTTTGTAAACAATTTAATGAAGGCACTTACACAGTCATTCCAGGTCACACATAAGTTTAGTTCTCCTTATTATCCTCGTGCTAATGGTTTGGCTGAAAGTACAAACAAATCTCTGCTGAATATGCTTCGGAAATTGATCATGGAAACACCGGAAAGGTGGGATCAACTACTACCTGCAGTGTTATGGGCATACCGGACTACATACAAGGTAACAACAGGATTGACACCTTTCAAACTAGCTTACGGATTAGAAGCAATAGCACCAATGGAAATTGTTATACCCAGTTTACGTGTAGCAATCGCTCAGAAACTGCTACCGGAAGACTCATTGTCATTTCGGTTGAATACACTCAGAAAGTTAGACGAACAACGGTGGCACAGCTTTTTAACTATGCAGGAAGTACAACTAAGACAGGCTCGGACGCATGATCGACACTTGAAAACTCCAGTTTTTACGGTGGGACAACTTGTCCTTTTTTACAATGCAAAGTCGAATCGGTGTGCTGGTAAATTCAAAATAAGATGGTATGGCCCTTACTGGATTTTAGAACAAGTGGGCCCCAGCAAGTTTTCGGTTGACTACCACTACAAGAAAAAGGGGGGCGTAGCGACGCCCCCGAATCGGGAAAAAAACAAAAACCGTCGCTTATGCGACGAAATCGTCGCATAAGCGATGGTTAAAATTTCGGTTTCTTTTTTTTGGTCGAGCATCGTCGCATAAGCGACGATAGCGTCGCTTATGCGACGCTACCACCGAAGCGTCGCTAAGAGCGTCGCTAGTTAGCGACGCACTTAGCGATGTTGGCAAACTGCAGAGCGTTGCATATGCGACGCTCTAGAATGTAAAAAAAAAATTTTCAATTCTCCCGCACAATGTGAGGAAGAACACAAAGACTGAGAGAGAGAGAGAGAGAAAGAGCGCGCACGAGAGGGAGAGAGAGAAGCGAGACTATTGACAGGTATGCGCACACACACACTTACACACACACACATATACACGCATAGACACACACACACATACGCATAGACACACACACACACATACACACAAATACACACGCATAGACACACATACACAATGCATAATTCATACACATACACACATGCACACATAATGCATACACATGCACACACATATACACATGCACACACATATACATGCACACACACATACATATGTACACACATATACATGCATAGACACACACACACATACGCATAGACACACACTCACATAATGCATACACATGCACACACATATACACATGCACACACACATACACATGCATAATGCATACACATACACACATGCACACATAATGCATACACATGCACACACATATACACATGCACACACATATACATGCACACACACATACACATGCACACACACACATATGTACACACACACACATATGTACACACACATATACACGCATAGACACACACACACATACGCATAGACACACACACATACACACAAATACACACACATAGACACACATACACAATGCATAATTCATACACATACACACATGCACACATAATGCATACACATGCACACACATATACATGCACACACACATACATATGTACACACACATATACACGCATAGACACACACACACATACGCATAGACACACACTCACATAATGCATACACATGCACACACATATACACATGCACACACATATACACATGCACACACATATACATGCACACACACATACACATGCATAATGCATACACATACACACATGCACACATAATGCATACACATGCACACACATATACATGCACACACACACATACACATGCACACACACATACATATGTACACACACATATACACGCATAGACACACACACACATACGCATAGACACACACTCACATAATGCATACACATGAACACACATATACACATGCACACACATATACATGCACACACACATACACATGCATAATGCATACACATACACACATGCACACATAATGCATACACATGCACACACATGCACACACATATACACATGCACACACATATACACATGCACACACATATACATGCACACACACATACACATGCACACACACATATGTACACACACACACATATGTACACACACATATACACGCATAGACACACCCACACATACGCATAGACACACACACACACACATACACACAAATACACACACATAGACACACATACACAATGCATAATGCATACACATACACACATGCACACATAATGCATACACATGCACACACATATACACATGCACACACATATACATGCACACACACATACATATGTACACACACATATACACGCATAGAAACACACACACATACACATAGACACATATAGTGATGCATACACACACATACATATGCATACACACACATATGCATACATACATGCATACACATACACACATAGATACATACACACACATAGATACATACATATACATAAACACATACACACTCATAGACACACACACATATACCTACACACATAATGATGCATACACACACATACACATGCATACACACACATACATGTATATATATTGATTTCTAACCATTTTGTTTTATATGTTAGGTAGTATGGATCCTAGTAGAGAGAGAAAGGCGAAACTCACTCTCATAAAAAGTCTTATGAGAGCAAGAGTTCCGTCAGATACTCTAGGGGCCATAATGCGGGACTACGCAGAGATGTCCGATGAGGAGCTGGATTATACGATCCAGATGCTTACGCGATCAGACGAGGGCTCTTCTGCGGATCCACACGCAGGAAGAGAGCTATCTGCTCATAGGTATGTTTTTTTTCATAAACTTTTTTAATGATATTATAGCACATATTTTTATTTATTTCTATCTATCTATTTTCAGGACACCTATACCACCTCCAACACGTGATAGGAGAGCAGAGATGTTGCCTATGAGGACATGCATAGGCACGTTAGGACTAGAGTGCGACATAGAGCCAGGGGAATATTGTATACATAGGAAATGGATTGGAGTTCAAGAGGAGAATGCGTGCACTATGCGACTCTTACCTGCGCTTTATCCACTTACCGTGGAAGTAAGTAAAAGTTTTACATATAAATTGAAATATATATCTTATATTTTATTTATATTATGTTTTTTATTTTTGTAGTGAGCATGATGAGAGGGATAAAAAGTACGTGCTCAGTTCACTTGAGACGGAGTTTGGGACAGGGTGGTCTCTTAAATGGTGTTTAAAAGAGATGCGGACACTTATGGCGCATCGTCATGACAATGCACGGTATGTATGTATATGAGAGAGAGAGAGAGAGAACACTAATCTCGATATTAGGGTTTTGAAATCCCTAATTTAAAAACTCTAATTCAACCTTTTAGCCATATGTTTGAAGTATATGTACACCTCCGACGTCCTACTAGAGAGATGTCTCTCCTCCCAACCTTATGCCTCTATATATAGCTACTCGAATCAACGAGGATCATGATTCATAATATATGTAAAGATATATACACATCATGTAGATAGGATACATAAATATAAAATGGAGTAGATATATTATGCATCACACATACATGCCTAAATGCACACATAAATATATATATACATACTAACATATTTACATGTACATATTTACACATACATGTACATGCCTACATGCACACATAAACATATATATAAATGCATACATATTTACATGTACATATTTACATGTACATATTTACATGTACATATTTACATGTACATATTTACATGTACATATTTACACATAGACACATATACATATATACATGTACACAATTATAAACACTTGCATATATTACGTACATGAATACATGAATATTTTACATAAATGCATATGCATATATACACATATGCATATTTAACACATGTATACATATATCACACACATGCAAACACATACATATACATGAAATACATATATATGCATACTAATATATGTATACATATAATACACATGAATACACACACATATACATACATACATGATAAAAATTTACTCCTCGAAGATAAAGCTATATATAAAATAATTAGGCATACCCCCGAGCTTCATGTTCTAACTTAGAAGAACATGATTTCATCTCTCTAGTAGGACTCATCGTTATTCAAGTTAATAAAAAAAACCTATTATCTGATATAGATTCAGAAGCTTCAAGTTACTATCTAATCTACTCATATGTTTTCATTATTGCCATCATTTTGGTAAGACATCAATATAGTCTCATCTTCATTATCCTTATTGATTTCATTTATTTCTTCTATTGTTAAATCTATGTTCTCATGAATCACATCATCTATTGGTGGATTAATATCTATTTCTGGTAATTCCTCTTCCTCATCAGTAGAATTAGCATGTAGAGAATTATCCTCTTCATCAAAAAGATTAGTATCATTATCACGTATAATGAGTCTAATTTCTATTCCAGATGTTGATGTATCAGTATCTGATGCTGAATCATCAAGAGGACTTTCTTCAATCTCTCTAACAATAAACTGTTCAAACAATGACCTACCTCTAGGTTGCACATGAATGACTTGCCACCAAGGATGAGCATCTGGGTTTTTATAAAAAAATGCTTGTTCAATATGCCTAGGAAGAATATATGGTTCTTTAGTAGATCGCATTACCTTGGAAGAATCAATTGCCCAAAATCCAGATAATTCCTTTCTTATTGTAGAATTACTACCTTTATACTCCGCTCGATACCAGTCAACCTTCAAAATGACCTATCAAAATATATAACAACAAAAACGTCCCATTATTAGGTGCTTAAAAAAATAACTAACTCTAAAAAAATATATATAAACTTTTTTCTACCTGTTTGAATGTACGAAATGAAATTTCGTAGATACCAACAATAGTTCCTACGTAACCAAGTTTGCTATCTATAAGGTTCGTGTCTTTTGAGCTAGCACGTGATAGTTGCTTGAAACAAGCAACAATACTAGAATCCTCTGTTTTACGTAAAGAATCAATGGCTTTGATTCTAATATGCTGTCCAAAAGCCCGCATATTAGTGAACATTCGAGCCTGCAAAATAAATTCAATTAGTAAATAGAAACTAACATACATATATGAAAAAAATAAAATATATATTTTAATAAAATTACCTTTTGTTCACAACCTATCATTAACTCTCTTTGCTCATCTGAGATTTCTTCATTATTTGCGTTGGCGCGTTGCAAACGACTATATAGCCAATCCGTGAAAGAAGGTATATCTGTAATCTCATTATTATCGAGATTACGTTTAGATCTTTTGTTTTTTCGCCTTTTACTTTGGAGACTTTGAAGTTCCTCGTACTCGCTAACGAATGCTTGCATGCATTCGCTATTATATGCTACAAAAGTAGAAACATCATTTTTTTCTTGAAATGTAAATAAGAATGGAACCCCCTTACCTGATAATACCTCATCTGTTATTTTTGAAGAAGACTCGTTGGTCCATGCACGTGGAGCTTCTTCATGAACTCTTTCAAGGTACTCACTAACGTAATACATGCACTCTTCAAGCATCCAACCCTTTGCCATGGATCCTTCTGGTTTTGCTCTTTGTCGCACGTAACCTTTTAGTATTCCCATAAATCGCTCGACCCAAAACATCCATCGAGTGTTGACAACACCAGCAATCTCTATCTCATCTACAAGATGGACTAGTAAATGAACTTGAATATCAAAAAATGAAGTAGGAAGTTATTTTTCCATCAAACATAGTAGCTCTTTGCATTCACGTTTTTTTTGTGGGATCAAATTTTTATCGATCTCTTTGGATGTAATCCACCTAATACAAATCATAAAAACAATTGTAAAGAAGTTAATAAAAAAATAAAAGATATCCAATATTCATATATATTAAATATAAAAGTATCATAATTACCTTATAAGTGATCCAAGACGATAGATCACATATCGTACTCATTTCATTGTACATCCATCGATAACCAAAGGTAAAATATGTTTCAAAAAGTTATGCCAGTCATGGGTCTTTAATCCAGATAAGCTCTTATCATCCATAGTAAACATGTTTTGAAATGATGCTCCATATCCTGTAGGAGTCTTGATCAATTGAATTCTATTGTTGATAGTCTGTATCTCTTTTGTTGTAAGTACCCAAGGAGCAGATGCATAAGTCCTTTCTTGTCGATGTCTATCAAAAACTGGCCATAACTTTGGTTTGGATTTTTGATCTTTCAAATCATTCCTTGATGTTGTGGTATCTTTTAGTCCAAGAAGATGCTGCCATAGTGAATAACCAATATTTTTGAATATATGCATAGGATCAAGAAGATGACATACTTTTAACTCTTTCCAATACTCCAAAGAATACCATATTGATATGTTCTCTGCGAGTGCCAATTTCCCTTTACCTCTATTCACATACTCATTATCTGAATCATCACTGAAGATTTCTGCTTCTGGCTATCAGAGGTCCATCTGTCCATTTTTTATACCAATCCATAGGCGTGATAGGTTTTGGATACTGGCCTGTTTCAAGCTTTCCATTAAAATGTATCGCTTCTCTTTTAGATCTTAATGGATGATCATCAGGCAAGAATCGTCAATGTCAAAGATAAATATTTTTGTTGAGATTCTTACTATAGATTGATCTCAACCAATCACCACAATATGGACAAGCTTTATAACCCTTAGTAGATATTCCTGCATCATGGAAAATGATAAAAATATAATTAGATTAAATCATATTTATTTACATGCATATTGAATAAAAAAATTACATCAATAACTGAACAAACGCCATATCCAGGAAAATCGTGAATAGTCCAAGCCACAATACCACGAATCGTAATATGTCTTTCATTGATGCTTTTCGATATATCAATGACATTAATACATCTCCATAACTCTTGAAGATCGTCAATGAGAAGAGCAAGATATACATTCATATCTTTAACTTGTCTTTTGCCTGGGATTAAAAGTGAAAGCATTAAATGTTCCTTTTTAATGCTAAGATATGGCGAAAGATTGTAGTTTATAACTACCACTGGCCATGTTGACCATTTACTGGATTTCATGGAGAATGGATTAACCCCATCTAATGCAACTCCTAACTTTAGATTCTGTGGATTTTGTGCAAATTCAGGCCATGTAGAATCAATATGCTGAAAAGCAACACTATCATGAAGAATTCTTATTATTCCATCAGTACTTTTGTGATCATGTCCCCAAGTCAAAAGCTTTGATAATTCGGGGCTTTGAAACATATGTCTAATCCGTGGAGCCAATGGAAAATGTCTCAATACCTTATTCGGGATTTTACCTTCTTCACCCTTATATCGAGGAGATTGACATTTGGGACATGTCAAAGAGTCTGCATATTCACCTCTATATAAAATACAATCCTTAGGACATGCATGTATACATTGATAATCTATACCAAGATTGTTGATTATCTTCTTCATTTCATCATGTGAGGTAGGAAGAATATTTTGACTTGGTAAAAAATTTTCAGATAATAACCTGTAAGTTTATCAAAAAAAGATATATTAAAAAAGGTAAATAAATATATATACATATATACATGCAGGTTTTTATTCTTACTTTAGATAAGGTAAGAACAAGAACTTGAATTGAATAGATACTTTTTGTCCGCGCATCTTTTAAAACTATTAATGCATCTTTCAAAATATTTACGCAAAACAATCGTATCCTGTCAATTCACACATATGTTCATATAATGGTGACCTGGATGAATCGCATGCATAGAGGTTAGTCAAGATAGAGCAGGATTTCTCGGGTATGCAGTAAACCTCTTGCATGTCAATGATGAGCATCTGAACTTTAGGATACAAAGTGGACTACTCCATTATAATCAGATTGTTGTCTCTTGAGTAACCTCTGTGCATGCGACTCATCCAGGTCACCATTGCGAATATTTGGAAAGATGCATTAATAGTTTTAACAGATGCGCGGACAAAAAGTTTCCATTCAATTCAAGTTCTTGTTCTTATAACCTTATCTAAAGTAAGAATAAAAACCTACATGTATTTATATATGTATATATATTTATGCATATATATATATATATAAATAGATAGAAAATTGAAATTTATACCTTAATAGTGTCGAAACAGATACATTACTCCATCCAAAACGATTTTGAAGGTTGAGAATAAGTAAGCTCGCATTAAGTCGTGTCAAATGACTTCCTTCATATACATGCTTTAGACATTCCTCTCGAAGATATTTCTCATTTTCAGAAATATCCATGCTCTCACTGTCATTTTGATACCAATATCCATGCCATCATCTTCATCATTGTCACACAAATCTTGTACTTTATCATCTTTTGAATATAGATCTTTCAACTTTGCATATTGCACAGGCTTAGTTTTGCGTAGCCTCCTCATGGAAGCTTCTGATAAATGAGGTCTTATTGGTAATTGATACCAATTTCTCATTTTCAGAAATATCCATGCCATCATCTTCATCATTGTCACACAAATCTTGTACTTTATCATCTTTTGAATATAGATCTTTCAACTTTGCATATTGCACAGGCTTAGTTTTGCGTAGCCTCCTCATGGAAGCTTCTGATAAATGAGGTCTTATTGGTAATTGTGAATGTTGTGGACGAATATCATCAACATCATACGTTGGAATCTACACATATAAATAAAACTCATTAGTATTCCATAAATGAATAAAAATTAAACTTCAAATATAAAATTAAGTATATAACTTATTAAATATGGATAGAAAATTTTTATTCTCTCTAGCTAAAAGGTGCTCTTGGAGGTCTACGCCATCCATAATTCACTAATAGTTCATCACCAGCATGTAATGTAGTAATAGCATTGACAACTATGTATCTTGATACATCTCTACTCATGTATGGTGATTCATGACTATTTTCACGCTCCTCAAATGTGCAATTAGTCCTTGAACTATTATGTAACCCTCGACTACTATTTATTAAACCTGCTATATTTCCATGTGTGTAAGGTCTTCCATCAATATATAATCTTTCATTTTCTGCATGTAAAATCCTTCTACTAGTAAGAGATGCTGCGTTCAAGCATATTCCATAAGTACTCATGCTTTGAACATAACGTGAAAGTCGATGCCAATCTCCCCATCCATATATAGGACCACAAAATGACATAAGAGTGACTTCAGAGTTCGGAGGCACATACAAATCCTCTACAATAAAGAGACCACGACCAGCATTAGTAATAGTGGATGGAGCAATCATATAGCGATTACCCCAAAAGTTGAAAACCTCTCCATCTAAAGGAAGTGGTCCTCTATTCCATCCTCCATATCTTCTTCTATCATATGTTTGTACTAAAGAACGATCACGAGCTGGCAATGGATAATCTCCAGCCGTTTCATTCTCTAAACCAGGAGGTAGAGGATTTCTAGGAACTTGTGCTTGTAATTGATGAACAGCAAGTCCATGACGTGTAGGAGGTATATTAACATTATGAGAAAAATCATCATCATCATCATCATCGAGCAAGTATTCCTGTATATCAATAATAATTTGATTTTATACATGGTTTTTAAATAAAATAATGACATTAATATATATAGAAAATACATACCCAAGCATTATCACGTTGACTAGGTGATGGTGCATGCTCAAAAGTACCATACTCTGCCTCATGTTGAATACATTCCAATCATGGTCTTCGATACGTGCCATAACAAGAGTTACACCAACATATAATATGCTCTTGATAGTAAAATTCATCATAATTCCTATCGGAGGACACATGTGAAGTCGTTGCATGGGTAGGAGGTGGTGGAGTACCCTCTAATTGATCAGAATCTGCACATCATAAGAAACATAAAAAAAAAATATAAGTTATGTATCCATCAAATATAGTTAAAATTAAATATTTCATATACTTACAGTATAAAGTCGTTGCACGATGAGGAGACGGTGGTGGAGTTCCATCTGATTGATCAGAATCTACAAATAATGGTATTTGATATTAATAATTTGATTATCTACATAAATAAAAAATTCACATATACATATTTACACATACACACATATTCACATATACACATTTATACATACACACATATTCACATATACACAACTACATATTATTGTGGGATAAATGCATGTATTTTATATGAATGAGTGTATATGCATGCATGTGTGTGTACGTATATATGTGGATATGTATATGTGTGATTATGTTATATGTATGTATATGTGTATATATATACATATATGCATGCGTATATGTTTGCATGTATATGTGTATGTGGGTATGTGTATGTGTATGTGTATGTGTATATGTGTGTATATATGTGTATGTATTCTCACTTTTTTTTCTGTTTGAGATTAAATTAATAGGAGATATTGTATGGTTGAAAAAAATAAGAGGCGAGCTAACATACCACCTGAGTCGTGGAAGTTTTTTCGTAGACAGCTACGTCTTCAGGAGTCATTTCCTCAGCAGAAGGTACACAAATTAATAGTTTATATTTATAATTTTTAGATATTTTAGTAATTTTTTAATTTAATTTATGTATTTTTTCCTTGAATAATCAGGCTGCTGCAAAGAAGAGAGTGGAGTCGGGCCACACATCGCACTTAGGTCAAATGGGCCATAATGGTTTTGTAGCTACGTTTGTAAGTATATGTGTTATTGTGAGTATATTTTTTATTTTAGTTAAAATGCAAGCAACTAATGTTTTTTATTTGTTTCATTGCAGCGAAAGGATTATGGCCGATATCCTACGAAACACGAGATCGAGTATGCTACACATTTTGGATATCGGCGTTTGAGCGAGTATATACAAGATCATCCTGATGCCTTTGTGAGTATTTTTAAATTTTATATAATTATTTTGTTGTTATGAATGTTTTAATTATTTTATTGATTTATGTTTGTTATATGTAATATAGGAGTATTATGGGGAGACAAATATGGATGAGGTGGAGAGACAAACACAGGAGGGACGATCTCGATCGTCACAAGGTGATCATGACGATGAGGATGAGGAAGATCAGGATGATCATGATATTGCTGATGATGATGATGATCATGATGATGATGATTAAGATTTTAGTTGATTATGACATTGGATTATATGTATTTACATTGATATATATATATATATATTTATTTATCTATATATTTTTCATTTCAGTTATGTTTTGAATTGTGTGTATGGTATTAAGTAATGAAGAGTTTTGTTCTATTGATTGTTATTATTGTTTATATTAAGCATGTGTTTTAATACTTTAATTATATAATTCATTCATATGTGTGTACCTAAGTGTATATGTATGTGTGTGTATATGTATGTATGTGCATGTGTATGTGTGTGTATATGTATGTATGTGCATGTGCATGTATAAGTGTATATGTGTGTATGAGTATGTGCATGTGCATGTGTATGTGTGTGTATATGTATATGCATGTATATGTATAACTCTATGTGTATGTGTGTGTATGTGCATGTATATGTGTATATGTGCATGTGTATGTGTGCGTATATGTATGTATATGCATGTGCATGTATAAGTGTATATGTATGTATCAATATGTGCATGTTCTTGTGTATGTGTGTGTATATGTATAACTCTATGTGTATGTGTGTGTATGTGCATGTATATGTGTATATGTAGGTATATGCATGTGTGTGTGCTTCTTCATCATGTATAAGTGTATGAGTGCATATCAATAAGTGTGAGTATGGTATGTAATGAAAATAACACAATTCAAATGATCTACAAATAATAGAAATTGTACTTACAATTGTGATCCATAGTTTTTGCTTGGTTAGCTTCTTGAATAACCTGCAATAAAGAGAGAGAAAAGAGAGAGAGAGAGAGAGAGAGAGAGAGAGAGAGAGAGAGAGAGATCTAGAGAGAGAGAGAGAGAGAGTGAGATCTAGAGAGAGAGAGATCTAGAGAGAGAGAGAGAGAGAATTCAAAGAGAGAAAGATGTAGAAAGAGAGAAACAAAGACAGAGGGAGACAATAACAGAGAGCTTAAGCAAAACAACAATTCTGCATATACTTGCTTCAGCTCGTAAGCGCAGCGCAATTGCGAACATTGGAGAGCTCTTCGATTGGATGCGTGAAAATGCCGATTGTAGAGCCTCCAACGTTTTAATTTTTGTCCGTCAACAGATCGTCGTGTAAGCGATGCTATGCCTCGTCGTATAAGCGACATTTCCTTAGCGTCGCTTATACGATGGTATCACCGTCGCTTATGCGACGTAAAAAAGCGTCGCTTAAGCGATGCCTTTGACAAGCGTCGTTTAAGCGACGTTAAGCGGGAGCGTCGCAATACAGGTCACAAATACCATCGTTTTTTGCCTCGTATAATCGACGGTCCACGCTCGACGGTAATTCTGACGCAAGTTGCAATTTTATAGCGACGAAATTCTATCGCGTTAACTGTCGCTACATGCCCATATTCCTTCTAGTGTACGTTGATCGGAAACCCTCTTCCAAAAGTAATCAACGGTTCGAAGCTACGACCATACCAACACGCAGCTAACCCGCACTGACACGTTTTTTCGGTGGGCCGCGTCGTTTGGCGCTCACTTTTCTTTACTTTTATTTTCTTTTTAGATTTACAAGTACTGTAAATATCCGCGTTTTGAAACCTATTTATGTTATAAGCCGCCCTGCCCTTACCAGCTACTCGCGCATGCACGCCAAATTGAAAGAAGTATCATTCCAATACTGCACGATGATAATCATCACCCCTTACCCTCCACCGTGACGTATCTATTTAAACCTTTCTGTTTCGTCAAAAATCGCTATTGTGTTTGCGTGCTTGTATGTTTTGGAACTCCCTATGTGCTTGCGCTTAAGCTTGCTATCTGTATCACTCCATGGAAGCATTAGCGAACTATGCTGCTTTCCGTGACGGACTCCCTACTGACGTAGGAGAGTTCTTGCGCACCCATGGGCTTGCCAACTTCACTGAATTGCCTTGGCATTCAGTGGAAGCCCACCCCTTCTTCGCGTAGATTATACCTGCCATCGCTTAATCACCAACCACCGAGCGAAGATGGGTCTTCCCATCCTTGCCCTCTCGAACCGTAATTACATTCCAAGCGTTTACTGGGTCGTTCCGACTCACACCGCAAGGCCGCAAAAATGGCCCAAGCATACCATTAGCCCACATGATAGAGCTTTTTCCCCGATACTCATCCAACGAGTATGCCATTCTATGCCGCCCTGAACCCGAAAAAACCGCACTCGAGTTCTTCGTCGCCATCCTAAACCTGCAAAAATGCACTTACGACATATCCCGCCCCTTTTACTCCGCCATCGATCTAGCCGCCCGTGAACCCGTAAACTTCGCCTCTTACTTCTTCCACAGAATCCACAAAGAATGCGTAGCCATAGTTAAACAGGTGAACAAGGGAGCCACTCCTAGGTCCAGTTTGCCGCATATCATTTCCTTTCTCTTTCCGGCAATTCTGGCAGCACAACCACCACTTAGAGGTCCCATTCTGCAACACGAAGTATCTGTGCAACCATTAGAAGACGACGAAGAAGAAGACGAAGAGGAGATCAACCAACTTTTCCGAAGAAAACGAATCAGAATCAGCTCTTTCGAAAGTGAAGCACAGAAGTCAGCCGGACAAGATAAAGAAGCCGAAGGACAAGAAGAGGACACCTTCCACGACACCGCCACATCCATACAACATGATTCAGCGGCACAGTCTTCTTCATCTGAGCAACAAGAACAGGAGAAATAGACGGAAACAGAACCCATTTCTACCGAAGAAGCTTCTCAACAACAAACCGAGCAGGAACAACAAGCCGACGAACAAGAAGCTTTTGAAAGGCTGCTTAAGGCAGTGGAATCCACAGCCCACATCACTGAAACACAACAAAATAAGGTAATCGAAACTCTCTCTACCACTCCCACTCCACCACCGGAACCTCCACTAAACCCAATCCTTCCGATCCCACCCATCGCACCCGTCGAGCCCACAGCCTCTTCCGCCTCATCACCCAATTACTCTCCACCGACCTCCCAACAACTCCACACCACATCCTCTTCACAAGCTCAACCCCCTCTTCTACTCCCCTCAATTCCAGTCTTCTCTGAACTTGCTTCAATGGGGCAACTGCTCATTGATCTCTCCCAGCAACTACCAGTCCAGATAAGAGAAGTCACGGACAATATTCGCAACGAATTGCAACATAAGGTGGATGTCCTGGAAGCGGATATTACACCATTACAGGAGGAGGTTGACGCAATCAAGGCCGAAAACCACCAGCTCCAGGCATAGATTCTCCAGCTTCAAGCTCAGCTGGCAGAACAGCAAACACTTGTCAAACAAAGAGATACAGCACTAGAACAGCTCGCCGCAAAGGACCAATTATTAAACGAAACACAGTCAGAAATCAGGCAATTGAAGTTAGATATGCAAGATAAGGAGGATGCGAGAATAGAACTAGGCAATTTGTTGGAAGAAACAAGACAACAACTGGACGAAGCGGTGAAAGCAGGACAAGAGCAGCACGACCTGGCAATGAGAACCATTGAAGAATTACAACGATTCAAGATAGATTTTGATCAAGTAAACGAGATATTACGACGCAAGCTAGCACAAGAGGCTCAGACACAGAAGCTGATAAAAGATATAAAAAGAGAACGCGATGCTTATTCCAGGACCATACAGTACCAAAACCAAGAAATTGAGCGAAAAGAGAATCAGCTCGCGAATCAAAAAGACAGAATAATCAATATGCAGAAGCAATTGGAAGACATGAAGATCTTGAGAGATGCCGCCCTATCAAATGAATTTTATTTGCAGGAGGCCTTTTTGCAAACGCAAGCCAAAATTTTGCTTACCGAAGCGATCGCCTTAAGCTCGGTTAGGACAGATGCACAGTTAGTAGAGCCATCGATTTTAGTATAGATGTTAGAAACACTCAATAAGAAAATTACCCGAACTTTTAGACTAGCCCGAAATATGTACTTAGAAGGCATAGTAGCCGAACAATAAAGTTCTGACATGCGGGTTCAAAGTCCACCGTGCATGCCAGCGTTAGTTGGCCGCCTGATTGGCAAATGTAAAACGAAAACGTGTAATCACACACGCGAAAAGCAGTTACGCTTCATTTGTAAAGTTTCTATTTAAAGCAATGAAAAGATATGCGAAGGGAGCACGATTTTCAAAATCACCAGAATGTTCGTCTGGGTGTGTCCGATTTCACTGTATTTGTTGTTCTTTTGATATCTGAGTAGTTATTTCTGTGTCCAATATCTGAGCAGGATCTTGCGTTCTGTATCCATCCGCGCTTGATGTGCGTGTTCGTAGTCACGTTAACTTGGTGATTCATCTGTGTGACCATCTTGCGTTGTGACTGTATACGATTGGAGTAACTGATTCGCTCTGTGATTCGTTCTTTGCTACTGATGTGATTTGTTCGTTCACGTTGTTCAGTGTCCAGTGCAGAGTACTTGATGAAAGGCTACAGGCCTGGAATTGCTAGTAGTGTGTCGAGTTGTCATGTGTGAAATTTGGTGAATAAATAGAAAAATCATAAATGAAAGTCACGAAGTAAAGATAATTTCCAAAAGAAGGTGTCTGCATAGGACCACATACATCACTATGTACAAGCTGTAATTTCTTAGTAGCCCGAACTGAACCATCTTTTGGAAAGGAGGAACGTTGCATATTGCCCAAGATACAGCCTTCACAAACATGTTTTCTTGGTGCCTCAAGTTCGAGCAAAGAGGACACCTTCTCACATTTCTGTATGCATAGAAAACTTGCAAAATTCAGATGACCAAAGCATGCATGCCAAAGCTTTGCATCTGACATAGCCTGAGAATTATGTACTGCACATGCCGAATCATTTACAGATCTTTCATTGTCTATGAGCTTATACAGCCCACAACATAAAATGTTAGAAGCAATAATCACATCGCCATTTGACAGATCATGAACTGTACATCTATCATGAACAAATTTCATAACCAAGCCAATCTTCGCTAATGCAGAAACTGCCAACATTATTTTCTTGATCCCTCACACAAACAAAGCATCTGACAAAGTGAAAGAACTACCATCAGTAGTAGTCAAAATAATATTACCAACTACCATAACAGGATAAGAGGAGTTGTTGGTGCATGTAATAGTATTCCCTATGGGGGCAGGCTCAAGTGAAGAGAAGAAACTGTGTTGCAAGGAAATATGTTTGGTCACCCCACTATGAAAGTACCAAACATCTGAGTCTACTATAGACATGCATTGCTCATGAGAAGATGGGTCAAAACTGCAAATAGTAGTAAACACACATTCTTGTTCCTGCACAAGATTAGTAGACTCTGTTTTTTGGTGTAGAGGCCTCTGCAACAACCATTCCAACCTCTTTCTTCTTTGCCTCTTTGGCTGTCAGTTTTGGACAGTTCTTTATGATATGATCATTTCCTTTACAATACTTGCAAAACAATTTCTGTTTTTCTAATTTCTTTTCATCTTTGTCTTCCCTCTTTGATTGTGTAGAATTAGCAGATTTCTACTTACTAGTTGAAGAACTTGATTTTCCTTTGCCCTTCTGACTAGCCAAGAAAGCTTGATCTGCAACACGCATAATGGACCTTTTCTGCCTAGACTGATCTTCCTGCAACGGAACAGAGACTAACTCCTCAAATGACAAGGCATTTGGATTGCCTTTAATCATCAACCTAAGAGTACACACAAAACTGTGATATGAATCAGGAAGAACATTCATAACGGTCTGGACAAGTGAGCTATCTGGTATAACCTCATCAACGGAAATCAGTTGTTCCTTCAAGTCTTTGATCTTTGTTTAAAAACTATCCATAGAGTCAAATTCATTCACGTGCTCACTCTCCAACTGTTTTTGGAGGTAAGCAACACGAGCCTCATTCCTAGCTTGGTAAAATGTGGTTAGTGTATCCAAAGCATTCTTAGTTGTTCTACAAGAGTGAATGTGAGGAATAATGGCACATTTGACATACAAAGCTATCAATGCATGTGCCTGGGCATCTCTATCATCCCAATATTATGAAGTGAATGTACAAGATAAGATACCCATTAGGGTTATAGGAATGTATACAAGCAAGGGGGAAAAATCTCCTAAAGAGGGAAAGAAGTGCTTCAGCTATTCTAAGTGTGTTCACATACATTATTACTAAAATATATCAATAAAAAGAGGATTTAAAGGAAGTTGAGGAACTAATCAAGATCTTAAAGGTAGAGACCTAGTCTCTATAAAATATGTGAATTCAATGCAATCGATTAAGCCAAACTTTGATGGCTTCATGGAAGTTTACATAAAGAAAAAAAAGAGAAGTCGCAAAAAAATTCATGGAGAAGGCCTATCATTCAAGGTGGAAACCAAAAAGGTGAAGGCGAATGAGAAAGGTATAATATTGGAGAAATAAATTAATATTTTGGATTATGCAAGAGAGTTCAACTAGGAGAAGGACTTTGATGTAGACAAAGATCCAAAGGATCATGTCATAAGCAAAGAGGAGAACTAGGAAGGCTAGACAACATGTGAATAAGACAATCTGGAGAGTGAAAGCTCAATCATTCGCTCGAGAGTCCCAGATACTTATGATAAGAAGACTAAAAAGAAAAAAGAAAAGCTTCTTGTGGAATTTTTGTGGAAGAGCCCCATCAAAGGCAAACTCCACACTCAAAGATCTCAATTCACTAAGAAAAAAGATGAAGATACATCTAAGAGAAATAGAGACAAAACCCTAGTAGAAAAGATCAACAACTTAGACAATGATCATGCTATCATTGAATGTTCTAAGGCCAACAAACCCCTTTAGGAATGTCCTTATTGACAAATGGATCCAAGAAAAGAATATAAACCTAGATTTCATTTATCTAGAAGACATCCATGTTGACAAAGATGACCTCCAGCTTCATGCGAAAAGTAATTTTGCTAGGCACAACTCGCTTGCTAGCGACTGTCCTTGCAAGTTTGGAGGTGTGGTTTTCAATTTTAAGTCCAACTCAAAATCATCCTTGATTGGTTCCTCATTCGATTCCCACCACATTTGAGTTGCAGTATCTTTTGGTGGGCAAGGGCCTTTCACCATTGCCTTATTCTATGATTCAAAATCGAGCAATGCGAGAACCACCACATGGTGTTCTCTCATTTCTTTCCCCTCTAATATTATTCTTGCTTGGGACTTAAACATGGTGGAAGCCACCAAGGACACAGATTGGTAGAAAGTTCATGTGATTTATAGCTTAGAAAAAGATGTTTAAGATCACTTGAAGCTACATGAGGATTTGATTGAAGTTAAGGACTTGAATGGTTTCTTTTGGTTGAATCCTCACTCACACATGGAGTTGTGTAAAGCGAGGCTTTATAGGGGCTAGATTTCCCAAAGCATCATTGATCACTTTGGTCCCCCTTCTCTCACCTAATACATGGATAATATGGTTTCTAGTCATTTACCCAAATATTATGTCTTTTGGTTCAATCCGTGAAGGTGGAAAGATGCCATAGTTCCATGAAGATCCTTTAGAATTTCTCCTCCCTTTGGTCATGCAAGATATCAAGAATTGTTGGTGAGAAGCCTTCAATAATTGATCTTTCCCCTCTAGGTGTTGATCGATGCCATCAAGATGTCTCAATATATTTGTAAATCCATAAAGAGAACCAAAGAATAAAAAAAAGAGAGAAGAGAGATGCTTTACAAAAGTCTTAATTGGCTCGCATCTGAAGTGAAAACGGGTAATTCCCATCTTCAATAGTGACTTATCAAGATTATACATATTATTAGATATTAGGAAGAGATTAAGAAAAAAATGCAATTGTTATTCAAGGATTGGTGCATGAGGAAAGTGGACAAGCCCTCAAAGGATATGTGTAGAGTCTTGAAAATGAAGCAGCACAAAGGAGACCTCCCTAGATTGATGAACCAAGTAGCTAAATAATGAGGTTCTAAGAATGCAAATGAAAAAGAGGATCTCATCTTTGGTGCTCTTCAAAGATGCTTGAACAAAGGTTTCATTAAGCTCATCCATAAGAACACAAAATAGGGTTAAAAATTGGGGTCCAATCACTATGTTGCAAACAGGCTACAAGGCCTTTGTGAAAGTGTTAGTTAATATGTTGATATATTTTGTGGTGATGTGTGTGAACACACTTAGGACTTCCAAGGCTCTTTTTTCCCTCTAGAGGAGGTTTTTCCCCCTCGCTTGTATTTATGCATATAACCCTAATGGGTTACTTATCTTTGTACATTCATTTGGTAATACATCCAGCATTGTGTGTTATGCTCCAAGCTTCTTCACTAACCTTGTGTTGTTCATGTGTTTCCACAAACCTCAAACTCCAAAAATTGGTATGAGGGGAGGTTGCCGTTTCATCTAGGGTGTCACTGACACGCCTCCGGTCACAATCTCAGAATCCCATGAAAATTGGTGAACATACTCAAGTCAATTAGGAGCTCAAAATGGATTTGCTTTGTCATGTCAAAATCAGGATATGAGCTTGTTTCAGCCCACGAATGTACTATCATAGTGCTTATGTAGGAGATTTCATCCTTTTGTGCCAAACATGTATACAAGTTTTGGTTCACCAATACAACCGACTTGAAGTCTGCTACAAGTTGAGTGGATCTTGATAGGGTAGTTCTATTCAACTTTTTGAGATGGATTCATTTTTCTACATCATGGTATTTTCGTTAGTGGCCATGGCTAAAAGCAATGAAGTATTCCATATGTTTTCTATTAAGGACACGTTAGATGGTACCAATTACCCATTGTGGGTATATATGATGCATCATGTATTGGTCACAAAAGGACTATGGAATATTGTGTAGGGTGTTGAAAAACAACCTCCTACACCTCCAAATACAATTATTGAAGGTGATGTAGATGGCACCAAAGATGATGATCTTCAAATTCCTATTGGTGTTGTGGTTCTTTTTTTTATATAAAGGAAGTTCGGCCTTAGCCTACTCTTCCGGACTTGAATAAAATAAAGGAAAGATACAAAAGAAGGGGACTAGTGCCCACGGGACCCCCCGAATCCCACAGAGCGGGGGAAGCTTTTACAGAGTGTAGCTGGCTTTACAAGAGAAAGGTTAATCGCCCACTCATCCACAAGCAAGGCCCATGTGGGTAAATAGAGTGGTTCCGTTTAATCTGGTGTTGTGGTTCTTGTTGCAGCTATTGCAAAGTAACTTCAATGGTATTGTAAAGATGCTCAAGTACATGCATTTATAGTTTTGTCGATGAGATGTGCCATTATCCCTCATATTGACTCTTGCAAAAGAGCAAAGGATGCTTGCGATACACTTACCACCTTATAGTAGGCAAGAAATGAGGTTGGTGTTGCTTACCTCTGAAAACAATTGGAGAGTGAGCATATGAATGAAGGAGATTCTATTGATAGTTTTTGGACAAAGGTCAAAGATTTAAAGGAACAATTGATTTTTGTTAATGAAGTCTTCCCACACTCCACTTATGCATATTGTACTGAATGGTCTTCCACATTCATATTAGAGTTTTGCTTCTACTCTCCATTTGATGATGAAAGAAAATCCAAATGCCTTAACATTTGAGGATTAAGTCTCTGTTTTGTGCCAAGAAGATCAGTCCAAGCAAAACAGGTCCATTATGCATGTAGCAGATCAAGCTTTCTTAGCTAGTCAAAAGGGAAAAGGTAAATTGAGCTCATCAACTAGTAAGAAAAAATCTGTCAATTCTACATAGTCAAAAAAGGAATATAAAGATGAGAAGAAATCAAAAAAGCAAAACTTGTTTTGCAAATACTATAAAGGAAATGATCATGTCATGAAGAGTTTTCCAAAACTGGTTGCAAAAGAGGCAAAGAAAAAAGAGGTTGGAATGGTTGTTGCAGAGGCGAGGCCTCTACAACCAAAAAAGAGTCTACTAATCTTGTGCTGAATGAAGAATGGGCATTTATTGCTATTTGCAATTATGACCCATCTTCTCATGAACAGTGTATGTTTGTAGTAGACTTAGATGTTTGGTACTTTGATAGTGGGGCAATGAAACATATTACCTCGTCGTGTAGATTCTTCGGTTCATTTAAGGTTGCCTCTACAAGGAATATTGTCACATGTGGCAACAATTCCTCTAAACTATTCATGGGAGTTGGTAAGATGATTCTAACTACTATTGATGGTAGTTCTTTTACATTTTTAGGTGCTTTGTTTGTGCCAAGGATCAAGAAAAACCTATTGTCAGTTTCAATATTATCCAGGATCAGCTTGATTGTCAAATTTTTCGATGATAGATATACATTTCATGATTTGCCAAATGACGATATTATTATTACTTCGATCATTTTATGTCGTGTGCTGTATAAGCTCATAGCCTATAGAAAATCTTTCAATGATTCAGCATGTTCCATTCAAGATTCTTGGGCTATCTCAAATTCAAATCTTTGGCATTCACACTTTGCTCATCTGAATTTTTCTAGTTTGCTATGCTGTGGAAATCTGAAATGGTGTCCTCTATTGGAGCCAATGTCTAGATGGTCCAACACCTCGAGATGTGACTATACGGTTTGTATTCCGTAAAGGCTTTACAAGGAATTGTTGGTAGCATGGCTAAATCATGGACCTCTTAGAGAATCTACCTAGGTTTGATTCCCACAAATAATAGCACCATGATCACCTTTCTACTAAGATCCTTTTTTCAAGTTGTGAGTTGTGGCAATTGATTTATTCACAATGCTTTTTAGGATTCGTGGAAATGCCGATTTGATGAAGATTGTAGCTTTTTGCATTGTGCTTTTCAACAATCTTTCTCAAATACTATATAAGAAGAGGTTGGCCTCACTTCATGATCACCACTTAAGCATCAATAGGAGACCTTGAAGGCATCTTCTTGGAGTAAGAGTGTCTAGACACTTGGAGGTGATCAAGGAGGTGCTCAAGCTTCAAGGAGACTCTACACTTGAATGATAAGGAGGTCCTCTACTTGGAGGAATTGTTCTCACACACTTGGAGGAGGTGTGCTCTACATCAAGAGATCTTGGAGGATTTCATGTCAGCTTACCATCAGCATCAGCTGTTGAGTTATTATGAGTAACTAGTATATTTATATTCCTACTTGTTAGTTCACTAGTTTCTTATTTAGGGATAATAAGAATTTGGGTTTGTTGTAAAATAGCTCTAAATTGTTCATATTCTCCATATCCTCACACACACACACACACACACACACACTCTTCATACCTCTTAGGCATGCAATCTCTTGTATCTAGTTCTTTTTATTTCCTAGATTAAGATATCAATAGTTTGTATCATATTCACACATTATAATTTGACATTGGAATATAACATAGTGTAGGTGAGCATCCAAGGTTATCATTGTGAAGAGAGATGGTGGATGCAATCCAAAGATGAGTTGGTGCTGCTACAACCAGCTTCACACCAGCCAACTGAGACTTCAGAGTTGATTAGTAGACCCTTTAAGCTTCCTAAATCCACCAAAATATTAGCCAAGTACTTTGGAACATGTATCCCAAAAGTTTAAGTCAAGACAGACTAGTTGCGAAATGACTAGCTCCCAAAACTTGCTATTTTTGGACATACACCTGCTGGAAAAAATGAACAGTGCTCTCAACCTGGTAGGAAGCCTCTTCCTCTAGCTCTTCCTCTACCTGCAAAGTTTTCTTGGAAAGATCTTCCTTCATCTTCATTCTTCCTATTCTTTGACTTGTCCTTGACCTTAGCTTTATCAGAATATAAGGCAGAAGTTTGATTACCTCTTGAGGACTCACCACCTTTGCTAATCTTTGCTTCATGAGTGAAGAGTTGGCCCATGAGTGTGTTGAGGTTGGGTACATGCATATCCATGTATAAATCCATGGCTGTTGTGAATGACTCCCACTTATCGTCTGCTTTGATTCCATTCATGATTTGTCTTATGATTTGCTCCTCTTCAATTACCTCTCCAATGCTTCCAAGTTGGTCGGAAATCTCCTTCATCTTTGTGACATAATCAGTCACATTTTGCTTCGGGCTTTTCTTCATTGTTGTGAACTCCATCCACAATTGGTTCTTCCTTGCTCGAGTGTTGGAAGAGAAGAAAGAAGCAAGTGCATTCCAGGTCTCTCTTGATGTCTTGCATCCCTTGACATGAGGTAAAAGAAAATCAGAGATTGAGTTTAGAATATAGGACCTTGCAAGTGCATCCTTCGAACACCAATTCGAAAGTCCTTCCACTTCTTCATGTGATGGTTGCCCTTTGTTCCTCATGGTTGGCATTGCTTCATCTCCGGATATGAATCCATATAGATTCCTCCCTTGAAGGTAAGCCTCCATCCTTAGAGACCATGCCAGGTAGTTGTTTCGATCCAATTTGTCAATTGTTGATGGAAATCCATCTCCCATGTTGCTTGACTATGCTCTGATACCACTGTGAAGAGACATGGTGGATGCAATCCAAAGATGAGTTGGTGCTGCTACAACCATCTTCACACCAGCCAACTGAGACTTCAAAGTTGATTAGTAGACCCTTTAAGCTTCCTAAATCCACCAAAATATCAGCCAAGTACTTTGGAACATGTATCCCAAAAGTTTAGGTCAAGACAGACTAGTTGCGAAATGACTAGCTCCCAAAACTTGCTATTTTTGGACATACACCTGCTAGAAAAAATGAACAGTGCTCTCAACGTGGTAGGAATTAGAAAAATTCCTTTTGGGCATAGCAAATAGACATAGCAAGCTTCCCAATCCAAATTAAAACACTTCAAATGATGGACTGAGCACTGAGAACAAGTTTCATCAATTTCTGGAACATGCCCACCATTCTCGGGGCTCTGTAGAGATAGACCAGTGAGCAGTAAATTGCAGATATCTTGAAAACTATTAATCCAATGACTTTGAAACATTATAGGTAAAAAGTAGACAGTATGAGCTATCCAACGCAAGTTAAAGCACTGAAAATAGATCCGTAGAACTCGAGATATGACCTTCTGAAGGTACTGCTTTGAGTGAGTATAGCAGAGAACAAAATAGAGAAGTAGATGATAATAAATGTATAGATTCACATATGATTACAACCACATTGGCAATGAATCTTTGCACAATGGGAGTAGAATGATAGAGCTATGGAGTAAGCTCTTCAATCTCTACAAAATGACATCAAGTGGTCACGTACAAGGCTTGCTAATCGCCTCTTCCTTCTTGCTCCTTTTATAGCTATTCTTGGACGGAGTTTTGAATTCGAATTCGAATGGCTCCACCTAAAAGTGATCCCCAAAGTTAGGAGATATTCCCTCAGCTCAAAAAGTCGTGGGTCTTGGTAGTTAGAGCCACGAAATTTCTTTTACATCATGCATGAGGTAAGCCATCCTTTTCCTTTTTTCTTTTTTCAAATACAAGAGATAAAAATGAACTCTTTTACAAGAGGTGTTCACATGACTACTCATGTGACTTACAAATGAGGATGATATCAAATATATCAAGCATGTAGGCTTGGGTAAAATGCACCAACAATCATGCACTTTGAAAACATATCTACTCTCTTTCTATCTCTCATTCATCATCTTTTTTATTATTAAGGTGTGTATGCCAAGGTCCATGTGGTGGAAGATCCTATAAACATGTGATTATTGTTATTGTGGCCCACCCAACTTCCAACATTTGGCATCAAAGCATAGTTGACATACACCCTTAACAAGATCAATGACTATAGACTTGAGAATGAAGACAAGCTTGAGGGAATGTCTAATTATCACAAGGACTTTCATATATTGATATGGGATTCGAGAGGCATATTATACCTCAAATCAGGTCTTAGGAAACCTCTTGTTAGGCTTCGTTGGTTAGAGAATCTCTATTAGAGAAAAAACCCTGCTATGAAAGCTCATTTAAGGAGAAAACTAGCATACACAAGGATGAAAGTTGGTGAATCAGTTCAGACACATGCAGAGACCCTGCTATGAGAGCTCATTTAAGGAGACAGCTAGCAAACACAAGGATGAAAGTTGGTGAATCCGTTCAGACACATATTTTGAAGCTCAAAGATTTACAAGATCACGTACTCAATGTTGGAGTCAACACTTCAGATGAAGAGATAGTAAACACACTTCTAAACTCACTTCCATCAACATATCATACTTTTGTTACTTCTTTAGCTCTCTCTACAAGAGATAGAGAACTTTCATTTGAAGAGCTACAGTTCCTATTACTTCAATATGATGATCAACAAAAGAGTATGGAAGAGAATGATGAAACCATGTTATCACCATCAAAGGCAAAGAAGAAGAAGGAGAAGAAGATTCAACAATCTAAGAAGTAAAGTAACTCTTCTAATCCTAACTCTTCCAATCCTCTTCCTAGTGCTTCCTCTATACCCAACAAAAATTCTTTGACTACATCTGATTCAAAGAAAGGAGCATTTCATTACTATAAGAAACCAGGTCATTACATAGCAGAATGAAAAGCAAGGATTTTCAATGAGAAGAAAGCATCAGGTAATAGTGTTGAAGATGATCCAAAACCTAAATCTTCAAAGCTAGATTCATATGCATGTGTTTCTATACAAGAAATAGCTTTTGATCAAGCAGCATTAAATGAAACCTCAGATGATCCTTGAATTTTTTATTTTGGAGCCACTAAGCATATGACAAGTTTCAGAAAGGTATTTTCTTCCCTTTCTAAATCTTCAAGAAGAAGAGTGACCATTGTAGATAGTCATGATTTAGATGTTTTTGGTGTTGGAGAAGTGAACCTTAAGTCAAAAGGAGGTAGAAATTTCACCATTTCCAATGTTCTTTATGTTCAACGCATGTAGAGGAATTTTCTCTAAATCTCTACTTTCTTATGAGATAGTTATAAAGTTATTTTTAGAAAGATTCATGTCACATCCTCTCACCTAATGAGAATCATTGTCTACTTCAAGGTTAAAACAGAAGTGACATGTTTGTATTGTCCAAAATAATTCATTCTAATATTTCTAGTTCTACAACACCTAAGGAGAATATGAAGTTATGGCATGCTAGATTTGGCCATATCAATTACACAACTCTCAAGCATATCAAAGAACAAGGTATGGTAGAGAGTTTGCCTAGTTTTGTTGTACTAGATGATACAAAGTCATGTGAAGGATGTCTTGAAGGAAAGCTTCGCAAACTTCCTTTCAAGATGCATGGATACATCACGACCACAAGGAAGTTGTAGATCATATATTTAGATGTGAATGGTCCAATGAGAAAAAAATCTATTCAAGGTTTTAGGTACTTTGTTACTTTCATTGATGATTTCTCAAGATATTCATGGATTTAGACCCTTAAAGTGAAGTCAGAGGTTTTTCCTACTTTTAAGAAGTTCATAGCTATGGTTGAAAATGAAAGTAAGTCAAAGATCTAGATTTTGAGAAGTGATAGAGGAGGAGAGTACATATCTAAAGACTTTAACTCTTTTCTTGAAAACAAACGTATCTCTCATCAACTCAATATTTCTTATACACCAAAACAAAATGATGTTCTAGAGAGAAAGAATAGTATACTTGTTGAGATAATGTGTAGTATAATGTTATCCAAAAAGCTTTTTCCCAAGTTTTGGCTTGATGCAGTGCATACAACTAATCACATTCTCAATAGATCTTCCACAAAAGCTTTGAAGTTCATCATATGTTATGAATTTATTGTGGGAAGGAACCCAATGTGAGTTATTTCAAAGTATTTCCTTCCCAAACTTATGTTCATATTGAGAAGAAGGATCATGGTAAGCTTGATGCAAAAGCCATTAAAGTGTTCTTTATTTTTTATGCAATTGAAAGCAAAGGATACATATTCTATGTTCCATATACACGTGATATCTTACTCTCATGCAATGCATATAGAGTAGAAAGTCATATTTATGATAAGAAGGAAGAGATTCCAAATTTCATAAAAGCATATGACTATGCATTTTTCAGAAGGAATTTGAATTCTTACATTTAGCCATACAAGGGGATGATGAACCTACTCAAAACCTAAGAGATGCAAGTGAAGAGAGAATTTCATTACATATATCAGTACCTAGTCCATCATTAGTACCTCTTGATGTTCCCACTTATGAAGTTGGAGAAAGTTCCAAAGTTTTAGAAGAAAGAGATACTGAAGAACCAAAAAGGATTCCACCACTTTTCAAGAATACAACAAAGTGGTTATATCAAGCCTAAAAGGACAATGGTATAAAGGAATACACTATAAGAGCCAGAAGTCAAACAAAGAGACAACAAATAGATCAAGTAAATTATGTAGAAAATTTTGAGATTCATAGTTTTTTAGCTCTTAGTTCACTTGAGAATGAACCAAGTATTGTTCAAGATGCGCTATAAAGTGACATGATTATCATAGGTACCAAAGATTCAGATCTTCAATTGTTTAAAGGACAACTTAAGAATACATCATATGTAAATGACTTATGCATTTTTACATTATTAACTTGGGATTGAGTTCAAGTACAAAGATGAGTGTATCTACATGACATAGTAGAAATACATTGAGAAATTATTAGAGATGTTTGAGATAAAATATTTGAAGGCTATGCAGACACCTATGGTTGTTAATCTATCATTACAGTCGAATGAAAATTCAAAACCATTTGATGTTACATTATATAGTCAAGCAGTTGGTTGCTTGATATGTCTATGTAATACACATCGGGACATTCAATTTGCAATTTCTCAAGTATCCACATTCATTCATAATCAGCTCATGATACAATGGAAACCAATAAATAAATATTTTTTGACATCATAAGTTTTGCAGGTTATTAAACCTTGTAACATTATGACATTGACGGGGGGATTGTTGGAGTCAATGTCTAGATGGTACAACTGTTGGGAGAGATGGTTGGATGTACTCAGAAGATTGAGTAGATGCTGCTAATCCTGCTTTGCACCAGCCCTTTTTACTCCAGATATGCTTAGTAGACTCCTTGAGCTTCCAAATGATACCAAAATATGCTATATGTACTTTGGAAAAGGTTTGAGTAATGACTTGATCAAAACAGATGAGTTTGTGAATCACAAAGTTCAAAAAACTTTCTATTTTTGTCTTGATACCTGCTCAGTCTTTCCACTCAGTATGACCAGTACAGTTACAATTGGCAAAATTCCTCCTAGAGGTATTCTATTAGCTTAGTAAGCTACCATTTACAAGTGGAATGAGATAAAATGATAGACTATACTCAAAGAAATCACTTTAGCAAAATTAGGGACACTCTCGACTTTTTAGGAACTCTGCAGAAAAATACCAGAGAGCAGTTCGACGGCGATTTCTCGAAAATGGCTGAATCACTTTACTTAAAAATTTTTAGGCGTGTAGAAGACTTTGAGCTGAATCCAATGTGCTTTGAATCATTTGATTTGAATAAGTAGATCCTGAGATATGACCTGTTGAAGTTGACAGACTTGGAGAAGATAACTCAGAGAAAACAGAGTTGATCAATGTAAGTATATGTATTGACTAACATTAGTTTACAAACTCATTGGCATGCCAAGCATTGCCTAATGAGGTAGAGATGTATGGTGTAGCCTTCTTACACACTCAATACTAGCAGAAATGAAGCTCGGATGTGCTCACACTATCCCGCGAGTTTTTTACATGACTTTTATATGTGATGGAGATGTATTTGAATTTCAAATTCAAACTAAGGCTCCCTAAAATCACTCATCCAAAAGTAAGGAGATATTCTCTCCAATTACACCATCCATTTTTCCACGAATCTAATCAAGTAGGTGTAATCATTTACATGCCAAGTCATTTAGACTTTTACAAGAGAATAAAAATGGTAATAAGTCATAAGAATAAGTTCCTATGGTTCTTGCTTCATATAGTGATATCTTTCAAGGGTTCCAAGCCAAATGTGAAGGCTTGAATTGCACCAACAACAACACTTGGAGATGCAACTATATGGTTTGTATCTTGTAAAGGCTTTACAAAAACTCATTGGTAGTGTGGCTAAATCATGCACCTCTCAAAGAATCTATCTAGGTTTGATTCCCATAGATGGTAGTAGTACGATTAGGTTTTTTACCAAGATTTGTTTTGCAAGTCATGAACAGGAGTGGTCGATTTACCTTGAATGCATTGTAGGATTCGTGGGAACATTGATTTAATGAAGATCATAGCTTTTTATGTTGTGCTTTTCAAGAAGCTTTCTCAAATATATTGGGCTCACTTCATGATCATCACTCAAGGATCAGTAGAAGACCTTGGAGATGCCTTTTTGGAGGAGGAGTGGCTACACACTTGGAGATGATCAAGGAGGTGCTCAAGCTTCAAGGAGACTCTACCCTTGAAGGACAAGGAGGTCCTATACTTGGACGAAGTTTTCTCACACACTTTGAGGAGGTTTTCTTTACATCAAGAGATCTTGGATTTCATGTGAGCTTACTATTACCATTAATTGCTGAGTTATTGTGAGTAACAAGTCTATTTCTATTCCTAGTTGTTAGTTCCCTAGTTTCGTATTTAGGGATAATGAGAATTTGGGTTTGTTGTAACACACTTCTAAACTGTTCATATTCTCCACATTCTCTTACACACTCTCTTCATACCTCCCAGGCACACAATCTCTTGTATCTAATTCCTATATTTTCCTAGATTAGAATATTTCCAATTTGTACCATATTCACACATTGCAATTTGACATTAGAATATAAGATAATATAGGTGAGCATCCTAGCTTACCATACACTTTTAAAACCTATCTACTCTCTTTCTATCTCTCACCCATCGTCTTTTTGAGTATTAAGGTGTGTATGCTAAGGCTCATGTGTCGAAAGATCCTCTAAACCTGTGACTATTGTTATTGTGGCCCACCCCACTTCCAACATCCTCTCTGCCTAAACTTGTAGCACTTGGTAAACATGTCTGTCTAGGTTTTATTTTGGGAAAACTGTAGTGTTCCTCCTTCCCAAAAGATGGTTCAGTTTGAGCTTCTAAAAAATTGCAGCTTGTTCAAACTAATACCTATGTTCCTATGCAGACACCTTCTTTTCGCAACTACCTTTATTGCATGAATTTTATTGATGATTTTTCTAGGCATGCATGGGTGTATCCATTGAAAGCAAAGCCGGAAGTCTTTATGTGCTTCAAGTAGTTTTTGGTTCTGGCTGAATATTTTTTTGCATGTAAAATGGGCACCCTCCATTTTGATCCAAGGGGAATACATGTCTTCTAACTTTAATGCATTTCTGGTTCAGCGTTCGGATAAGACATCAGTGTACAATTCAACATACACCTTAAGAAAATTGTGTTGCTGAAAGAAAGAACAAGTCTCTCATCGAGATGGAAAGGTGTATGGTCAAAAGTCAAGCTTTATCACATGGTTTCTTGCTTGAGGCTAGTACGTGTGCATTATATGTACTAAATAGGTGTCCCACCAAAGAAATGTAGTCTATCAGTCCATATGAGGCGTGACATGGTTGCAAGGCATCTGTTGCTCATCTGCATGTCTTTGGTTGTTTGGCATATGCATTAGTGCAGGAACAAGAATGTAGAAAATTGGATGATAAAGCAGTGAAATGTATTTTCATTGGGTACCGTTTTGAAAGCAAAGGCTATCCTCTATATCATCCAAAGACTAAATGCATTTTGTGGGATTTGAACTCATGACTTATTGGCTAGGAGTATGATGGGCTAACCACTTTCCCCCAAAAGCCATGGTTGAGGATTACTTCCTAATATTATCTCTTAGGGTGTGGTTCAACCATTTCTAGCCTATCATTTCATGAGTCTAACACTCTCTTCCCCCTCTAGAGATCATTGTCCTCAATGATCAATCCTTGAAATCCCCTTGAATTGATGTCCTCACCCTTGCACTCTCTTGAGCCTTCTTGTTCGCAACCTTGGTCTCTTGAACCTTGCCTTTTTGTTTCTTTTCAACTTGCCTACGGACTTGCCTTGCTATCAACCTTGGTTTCTTGAGCCTTGTATTTCCACTTCTTAGCCACTTGCCTATGGAGTCACCTTGCTTTCACCCTAGGTATCTTGAACCTTCCCTTTCCTCTTCTTGGCTACTAGCCTACAAATGTGCCTTGCTCTCAACCTTGGCCTCTTGAACCCGGTTCTCACCCATGGAATGTATCTTGGATCCTTAGTCTAGTGCTTCCATTGGAATGATCATTCCAAGAGCTTTCCAATGGTATCTTAAATGACTAAATCTGACCTACTAATTGGGATATACACTCTAATCTTTGATGGGCTCATCTTTGAAAGCAACATGCATGCCTTCCAACTAATTTTCCTAAGCCTACATCCTAGGCTCTCATACCAATTGTGGAATTTGAACTCATGACCTACATGCCACAAGTATGATGGGCTAACCACTTGCCCCAAAATCCATGGTTGAGGATTACTTCATAATCCTCCCTCCTAGGGTATGGTTCAAACATCTCCTACCTGTCATTTCTTGAGTCTAACATATTTTGGTTAGTTGTAATGTTTTTTTTTTTTTGTGGAAGATGCAATTCAACCATTACTTTCATGTACTAAGGAGACGTCAGTTAGCTCCAAAAGCATGTATGACACTTTGTTTCTTCTTTTAGAGGTGGATAGTTAAGTGCTAGTCCAAATGAGGTAATTTCTTAGCCATTATAGGTTCCACATGATGATGCAAATCATTCCAATTCTGATGCAAATTTACATGATTCACTTGTTGATGAGAAGACTAATATAGAGGAGGTGAAAATTTTGCCTAAATGCTAGTGCAGACTTTGTAGGATAGCAAATTAGATGCATCTCTATCATATCATACTGGTTCAAGATCTTATAGTGCTTCTTTTGCATGAAAATGCCATGCAATGGCTCCCTCTAATCTTTGTGATGAGAATGAGGCTATTTCTTTTGATGAACCAAAAACTTCAAAAAATTGGATGAAGCTATGCTATAAGGATATGATGCTATTATGAAGAACGGTACTTGGTTGTTATGTGATTTACCTCTAGGAAAAAAGGCCATTGACATTAAATGGGTATTCAAGTTGAAGTGTAAGCATGATGGAACAATTGATAAGTATAAGGCTAGGCTTGTAGCAAAAGTTTATGCTCAAGAAAGAGGCATTGATTTTGATGAGACATTTGCAACCACATGTTGAATGACTACCGTCCATAGCATCTATGTACTTGTATCCCATCAAGGTTGGAATGTACATCAGTTGGACATTAAAACTGCATTTCTGAATGGTGGCTTATATGAAGAAGTGTATGTTTTCAGCCCCATGGTTTTGTGAAAAAAAGGGCATGAAAACAAAGTTTGTAGGTTAAAAAAGGAATTATATGGTTTGAAGCAAGCACCATGTTCTTGCTATGAAAAGATGCATGCCTACTTTATTGCACATGGTTTGGAGAACAATCCAATTTAGGGAGCTTTATATGTTAAGTGTGCATGATCTTTTTTTTCTATTTTTTTAATGACACACTACTCATTGGTCCTAATGAGAAGCATATTTCTGATTTTAAGGCCGATTTTCATGCCTCATTTGCGATGTCAAATTTGGGGCATTTGGATCATCATTTGGGCATTTAGTTTATGCAAGTTGATGGTGGAATAGTTCTCTATCAAACTAAATATATTGACACATTATTGCAATGTTTTGACCTTCAAGATTGCAATCCAATTACCACTCCTACGGAATGAGGTTTATGTTTGAGTCTTCATGATGATGGAGATGCATTTGATATGAGGAGAGTGTAGGATTCTTAATTTACGTATGCATAACTCAGCCTCATATTCAATTTTTTGTCTCATAGATGAGAACGTTTATGCATTGCCCATGTGTCAAACATTGGCAGGAATTGAAGCATTGATTTGAGTGGTACCCGGCTCCTTGGATTTTTTATCCCAAGGAGGCATCACTACTACCAATTTACATGCTTTCTATGACTCTGATTGGGTTGGCTGATATGAAAATTGTGTGTCCACTAGTTTTGCTTCATGCTTGGTAGCTTATGCATATCTTGGTTGAGGAAGAAGCAACCTACGATGGCCACTTCTAGTTGTGAGGTTTCATATAGGGCAGCTTTCACAACATGCGTTGAGTGTGTGTGGCTCAGGTACCTTTTGGCTAATTTTTATGTTGGTCAATCTTCTGCCACCACCATCTTCATTGAAAGTCAGACTACATTGGTAGTTGTGAGGAACCCTATGTTCCATGCTCAGACAAATCACATTGAGGTGCATTATCATTATGTTAGGGAGAGGTTGTCTACTAGAGAGATGAGTTTGACATGCGTTCCTACACATGATAACATTGCAGATCTTCTCACAAAGGCTCTATCTTAGGAGAATTCTGAAGCTTTCTACAAACCTTTGGGCATACTTCCTTTTGTGAATTCAGCTCTTTCCACATAGCTTGGCACTTCCTTATACATGATGTCAACTCCTTGTTCACTACATCACTGCCAAGGGGGATTTGTTGATATATTTTGGTAGCGATGTGTGTGAACACACTTAGGACTATCGGGGAACTTTCTTCCCTCTTTAGGAGGTCTTTTTTCCAAGGTGGTGCTTATCTTTGTACATTCACTTGGTAATATAGTTAGTATTGTGTGTTGTGCTCCAAGCATCTTCTTCTTCCTTGTGCTGTTTGTGTGCTTATGTAGACCTCAAACTCCAAATAAAATCTTAGACCATCATTGATTTTTGCTTCATGAGGAGCATAAGGGATTTCTTAAAGGGAGATCTATTCTTGAAGTGATTGTTGACATTTGAAAGGTCTTGAATATGATAGAGGACCCAACCAAGGCATCCTCTTCCTCAACATTGATTTTTGATAAAGCTTATGATAGATTAGCGTGGAAATTCATCCTTCAATCCCTATATTTCTCTTGCCCTTGTTGATCTATCCTTAGTATATGGCCTTGCTTAGTTCGTGACCTTGTCAAAATGAACTCAAAAGTATAGAGAAATGTCTTTGGACAAGGGTTGCGAGAAAACTTGTATTAATGCAATTTCTTAGTCATACGTTTTGGAAGTACTTGCTAGGTCATCATTGTCCCGGACATGAGAATACCATTTTAAAGGTTCCTCATCTTTCAAATGGTTTCAATAGTACTCTCATTCTCAAGTAAAAAGAATGCACTCCTTATTTTGAAAATGCTAGCCACCAAAGAACTATTCAATTGCATATTATTGCTAATCTCATGTTCAAGGACTTCAAGAACCACAAAGGGTTGATTGATTGAGTCATTGGAGCTCAAGCGGAGATGAAACATCAATTGGTGAAGAGTAAAGGGGAGGCACAATTTATATGTTCGTTGTATGTTTATAACGGAAGAGTAAGACTAGAGGGCAACGGAAGTACAAAGACTTTGTATGTTTGTAAATGTGCCATAAATGCCTATCTGAGTGAGCCAGGTTAGGATCTCAATTAGACTAGACTAGAGGGCAACGGAATTACAGAGACTTTGTATGTTTGTAAGCCTCTCTGAGTGAGCCAAGCTGGGTTCTCAATGACCAATCCTCTCTTGAGTTTGTCCTTTGAATTCATTTTTTGCATTTCTCCCAAAAACAAACTACTATATGTGGATTGCCCACGAAGGATGCATATTACATAGTAGAATAGTCTAAGTCAATGATGGTGACATGGAACTTGGAAGCTGAAAGTTGTCAAACGAATACCGATCTTCTGAGTTGGGCGGAGCTTTCATGCGCCGGGTCCTTCTTTCAAGGTTATGTATGGATGGCTTTGATATTCCACTTGGAACTGATATAGCATATATATATATATATATATATATATATATATATATATATATATATATATATATATATATATATATGGAGAGTACAATAAATTGGAAACACACACATGCAACTTCGTTAGGTTGAGGCCCCATCTTTGAGGAACTTAGAGATATAGAGATATGTTCAGCCAAGACATTGAACTCAAGGTTTCTCCCAGAGACTCAAGGCGTCAAACCATTAGGCCATGGGGGTTGACTCATATAGCATAATTTTCTTTTTGAGGATACAATGAATTGGAAACACACTCACACAGCCAACCTCATAAGGTAGAGGCACCCATCTTTGAAAAACTCAGAGATATGTTCAGTCGAGACATTGAACTCAAGACTTCGTCCCAAAGACTCAAGGTGTCAAACCACTAGTCTACGATGGTTTGGACTCATATAGCATAAGTTGTTCCACAACCCATCTATTCGCACTTGAATAGAAAACGATGGCAGAACGAACAATGAAAATGAATATTCTATAAAACTTTTTGTAAAATTTTGATGCAAATAAGTTTGAAAATATTTGAAAATATTACATTTATAATGTAAAACTCCACGTGGAACCGTATACACTCTTGGCAGGAGAAGGGGGGTTGGAACGCTGTAAGAGGGTTTTGTGCCACCTAGTCAACAATCTAATTTTTTGCTCTACCACTGAGTTTGAATGCAATTGAGGAGGTACTGAGTATGAATGCAATCGAGGAGGGTCTTATGTGGCACAATGACAATCGCATGTCCAAAATTCCTAGAATCAAGGTGAACATGGACTATCATATCATGCTTAACAAGAAGTGGTGCCTGACTTGAACAAGGTTGCAATGAGAGTTGAAGTTCATGTCTATCTGGCATCCCCTCATCGAGATCAAAAGATCAGTTCTCATTTGGCAAATCCTCGACCGTGGTATCTAGACCAACCTAAATGCCAACAAAATGGGTAGAGCTGCACCGTGGTGCAAGCGATGCCATCACAACATTGAGGATTTGAGCCACATCTTCTTCGCTTTCCCCAAGTCTCTCTAGATTTGGAGGACCCTTGGGAATATTTTGAGACCACAGACACAGATATCCTAGAAGCAAGTGCTGCTAGTTGAAGCGATCGGCTTCTCGGCACCACAATGGAATGCTATAGGAGGGGAACCCACTGGAAGATCAGGAGAAAGTGGTGCGCCAGCATTTTTGGACACCCCCCTAAAGAATGGTTGATCTAGAAGTTGCTATTCCTCCTTGGTAAAAGAATTCTCAACTCTAAGAGGTCCCCACCTTTTAGGCATCACAATGTGTTTGTCATCGAAAACAACAAGGTTAAAGCCAAGTGGGCCCCGCATGAGGGGGACAAAAGGGTTGTTAACCTCCTTTGTAACACTCTCTAAACTTCCAAACTCTACCCCTGCATTGTGGGATTTGGGGGTGCCAAGGGCATTAGTCCATTCACTTGTAATTCCTTTGTCTTTAATTAAAGTTCGGAAGACTAGGCCTAGGCCGAACTTCCTTTTGATAAAAAAAAATTGGCTTCAACTTATTGCATTGAGAGGGTGGCACTCTGCTGCCGCCGCTCAGTCTGAATCCTGCCTATGGTTTATTTTTTTAAGATTATCTTTGGTCCGCCATGTAGATCATTTTATGAGTGCAGTTTAAAGAAGTTTTTGAAATACGATAAAAGGAAATCTTTAGGATTTTGCACTCCTTAAGAGGAGCGTGCACTCAACAGATATCATACCACGGGCTCAAGATTTCGGGATACCCACGGGCTTTCATGTTCAAATTTTTATTACCAATCAATTCATTACCACAAACATATGGTGTATGAATTTTATGGTATACTATGTGTAAAAAGAGGGACGTATATGGAATAGGGTGTGTTTGTATATCAAGCATTTGCAATTCGTTCATAAACACAAAATGTTTGATATACAAACACACCTTACTCCTTATATGTCCCTATATATACAAAGTGTTTTATACAAACACACCACTCCTTATATATACAAGCACTTTGGTATGTATGGTCCACAAACACAAAATGGTATATATGTTAATAACGTTAACTCCTTAGTTATATATTAAAAACTTATCCAAGTATCATATAAGTGCATCACTAACAATTAAAATTTCCATCCCAATGATTTTAAGTTTCATTAGTAGCCTTGAACAGAGATTTTGAAATACTCACTTTTTAATAAAAATGGGGTTTCCAAGTTTAGATTTTTTACAATTTATACAAGCATAGGGGATTCCATGGGATGGGGTGTGAGTGTGTATGTACTTTGATTATGATTAGATCATATATGTATGTATGTACGTACCTATGTATGTATGTATGAATGGATGGATGCAGGTATGCATGCATGTATGTATTTATGAATGTATACATGTGTGTCATATATGATGGCATGAGGCAAACAAGTTTGGGAATCGTTTCCCGTAGAGTAGGTAACTTAGAAAAAATTACATAAAAATTACATAAAAATTACATAAATTAATAGTGATGATGTCTAGGCATGTCTTATACAAAGTAAAACCAACGATTTTAATTCAAAACGTTCTTAGAGAAATTGGGATTTATGGTCTATTGTCTACTCTCCCCAAAGATTTCTATTCGTTGTCAAGCAGGTGATATCTAGGCGTTTTAATCTCCCTCATCAATCAATGACTAACAAACGTTGGATGGATTACTCATAAAGCTGGATCTGTAGATGGATTACTCATAAAGTTGTATTCTTTATTGTGTGGATGGATTACTCATAAAATTGGCTACAAACCATCGTATATCAAGGTTCACAAATGTTTTGAATTTGGACATAAGTTTTGGAAGGATCTGCAAGATCATCATAAGCCCTAGGATGATGATACCATTCTAGCTGAGATCCCTCATCTCTCATATGGTTGCAAGAATATTCTCATTCTATAGCAAAAAGAATGCACTACTTATTTTGAAGTTGCTACTCACTAGAGGCCTATTCAACTCCATATTGTTGCTAATATAATGTTGAAAGACTTCAGAACTAAAAAGGATCAATTGACCTGATCATTGGAAAGATCAATTAGAGATGGAAAATCAAGTGGTGAAGAGGAAAATCAAGTAGTGAAGAGGATAGTGGAGGTACAATTTATAAATGCTTGGTTTGTCCCAATCAACATCAATTAATCAATTCTTCAATGGCTCCTACTTCATAAAAGTGTTCGAACTAATAATAAATTCAAAATTTGGAATGTTGAGTGACGATAAATGTAGAAAATATGGAGAGGAAGAAGTCCTACAACATCAACATCTCGTTGTGAACTGCAAAATCTCTTAATCTCTTAATCTTTAAAGAATATCTTTTGGGTGAATGGTACAACTTGCTCCTATTGCACTACTACCTTTGGAGATGTAAATTCTTGTGGTTAGTTAGATGTTCCAAGAAGAAAGGTAGAAAGCATTACTTCTGTCAGGTCAGAAAAGTTGTGAAAAATGTTGTATAGATGGAAAGGGTCCCTCCAACATTTATGTATGATGGCCCATGTACTCTGATTTGTCTTTTGATTGAACTATGTGCTACAATGTCCATTGTACTTTCTTTTCTTTTTGAATAAGTTTTTGCATTCTTGAAAAGAGAAGGTGGTGGTTTAAATAATTCACAACGTTTAAGTCAAGAAGTCATATATCTTGGTCCGGTCCTCCATAAAAGATTAGCCACATCTTTGGTGGTGGGCCTCGGGATGGTGTCATGTGCTTGCGTAGGAGTCGCGTGCGTGGGTGGAGTTGTCACATGACCGTGTGGCTGAATATCCGTGCTTTTTTGTACATTGGCTTCTTCTACAAACCAATTGGGTGAGTGCATCCCACCCTCTCACATGACACTTTGCAATCAAAGAATGGACCCCCAATGTTCATCAAGCATTGTGCCAAATACCTTGAATTTGGACATAAGTTTTGGAAGGATCTGCAAGATCATCATGGTCCCTAGGATGATGATACCGTTCTAGAGATCCCTCATCTCTCAAATGGTTGCAAGAATACTCTCATTCTCAAGCAAAGAGAATGCACTCTTTATTTTGAAGTTGCTTCTCACTAGAGACCTATTCAACTCCATATCGTTGCTCATATTATGTTATGTTGAAAGACTTCAAAACTAAAATGATCAATTGAATTGATCATTGGAAATCTCAATAAGAGATGGAGAATCAAGTGGAGAAGAGGATAGCTTGGTTTGTCCCAATCAACCTCAACCAATCAATTCTTCAATGGCTCCTGCTTCATAAAGGTGTTCGAGCTAATAATAAATTCAAAATCTGGAATGTTGCTGACGATAAATGTAGAAGATATGGAGACCAAAAAGGCCTACAACATGTCTTTGTGAACTACAAAATCTCTTAATCTTTTCGAAAGGTCCTCCATCGCTTCTAAAGAAACCTTTATCCAAACTGGTGCACTCTTAAAGAATTTCTTTTGGGTGAATGGTACAACTTGCTCCTTTTGCAATGGTACCTTTCGAGATGTAAATTCTTGTGGTTTACTTGGCTCAACATGAATAGTTAGATGCTCCAAGAAGAAAGACCCATGTATAGATTCTATGTCTTCGCTCTCTATAAGGATGAGAGTTTCTTTGATGTAATAAAAGCAGTCCCCTTTTGTAGATGGAAAGGGTCCCTCCAACATTTATGTACGATGGCCCATGTACTCTGATTTCTCTTTTGATTGAGCTATGTGCTACTATGTCCATTGTGGTCCGGTCCTCCATTAAAGATTAGGCAAATCTTTGGTGGTGGGCCGAGGATGGTTGCTTGGGTGGGTGGGTTTGTCACATGGGCGTGTGGCTGAACGTCCGTGCTTTATTGTACATTGTCTTCTTCTAGAACCCAATTGGACGAGTGCATTTTTTAATGTAAAGGATGTTCGGAATTAGCCTACTCTCTCGGACTTGAATTAAATAAAGAAAGAAAAGTACACGAGAAGGGGACTAGTGCCCACGGGACCCCCCAAATCCCACAAAGCAGGGGAGGCTTTTACATAGCTTAGATGGCATTACAAAGAAGGTTAATCACCCTCTCATCACCCTCATGAGGGGCCCACTTGGGTTTAAGCTTGTTATTGATCAAAAGGAGAACTTGATGATGCCTGAAGGGGGGGGGGGGGGGATTTCTTACAGTTAACAATCCTTTTGCCAAGGAGGAACAACGATTTCTCAATTGACCACTCCTTGGGTGAGTCGCCAAAGTTGAGAGCACATCTTTCCTGCCAGATTCTCCATAGGACCTCCCCTCTGATGGCGTTCCAAAGAGTTGCGGAGCAGCCGATCGCTTCTCCCAGCAGGGCTTGTTGCCAACTGAGATGTTTCTGAAGTCTGATTTTCTTTCCAACCGTCTGTCAGAGTCTGTTGGAGTTGGGGCAGGTAAAGAAGTTGTGTGGAGCATCTTCGATAGACCGGTAGCAGCGTTTGCACCAGGAAGGAATCCCACAAAGTTTGCTAGCCTTAAGGTTGGTCCAGATTGCATGATGAAGAATTTGCCATAAGAGGACAGACTTTTTGACTTCTATGAGGGGGTGCCAGATAGCCATGAACTTCATGTCCCACCGAAGTTGTGTCCATGACAAGCACCACTTCTTGTTGAGGTTAACCTGATAGTCAGTCGTTTCTTTGATGTTCAGGATTTTTGATAGGCTATTCCCATTGTGCCATTTGAGACCAAGCGAGCTGGATGTATCGTGTCCCATGAGAAGGTGAGTTTTGTGTCGATCCCAGGCAAGACATCTACTTTGCAAAGTGTTCCATTCTTCAAACGAAATGTTGATGCAAGGGTCAATATCCTCGAAGTTGATCGAGCGGTTGGTGCCTTGTTTCCAGACATGTTTCCATTTTTTGAAGCCTTTGTTCCATAGCTTCTTGCCATTTTGAATGTTCCAAGATTCTACACTCCGGATGCCATGGATCGGAAACCAGATAGAGTCGTTCTGTCTGATACTGGCAGCCCACTTCCAATCTTCACTAATTCTTGTGTAGCTTTTGACTTTATTCCAACTCTTCCATAGGGAGCACACGAGATTAGAACCTTTCGGGGAGACGGGGATCGGGGAAAACAGCAAGGTCAAGATGTTGAGATTCTTCCAATTTGGGAAACCCATGAGAGCCAACTCGTTTTTGTTTCTGAAGATCAGCTTGGCCCACGAGGCCTCCCCATCGCACCAAGCCTTAATCATCCATTTGGCTGCCAGTTTGTTAGCCATGCACCCAATGTCCTCGATACCAAGGCCCCCAATATCTCTATGGCTAGTGCAGATGGACCATTTGATTTTAGGCACCCCCTTCTATTGTGATAGCCCGTCCAAAGGAAGTTTCTACAAATGCTATCCAGCTTGGAAAGATCTTGCTCTTTAGGTCTCCAACAAGAAAGGAAATAAATGGTAGAAGAAAGGAGGAACGTGTTGATAACCATAGCATGACCAGCAAGATTGATTTGCATACCTCTCCAATAGTTAAGCTTGTTTTCGAGTTTGGCCAGCACCCAATTCCACCGCTGTTCCATAGAGACGCCAAACCCCAAGGGGATCCCAAGAAGCCGAAAAATTTGGCCCTGCGGAATGATTTGACAGCCATGATCAATGAGAAGGCCGGGCTAAGACCCCACAATAGCTCTAAAGGCAGTCTTAGAGTGGTTGATTATGGATCCAGAGGCTTCACAAAAGGTAGCAAGACACCTCCAGAACGTCTCCAGGCTGGTACTATGATTATGAACAAACGCGTTCATATCATTGGCAAAAAGTCTCATGGTGATCTGACTGTGGTCGTGGGGCAAACGGAGACCTTTGATATTACCAGCTTCCACCTTGTGTGCCACCAGCCTGCTAAGCCCCTCCGTGGTGATGGCAAAGAGAAGGGGAGCTAATGGGCACCCTTGTCTGATAGATCTTCTAAGTTTGATCACCTTCGAAAGTTTGCCGTTAATTTTAATTTGGGTCGATGCGTTTCCGAGAAGGGTCGCGATCATCTTGGTGAATTTCTGACTACATCCGATCTTGGAGCGACTGCAGAATATAGTCCCATTCAAGCCTGTCGTAGGCTTTATCAAAGTCGATCTTGAGGAAGACCACATCTTGTTTAGACTCATTTGCAAATTCAAGACCTTCCCAAATATCTATAATGGTTTCCAAAATTGACCTGCCTTTGATGAAACCTTTTTGGTCCTCGCTTAACCACGCTCTTAAGTGGCAAGAGATTCTGTTGGCAATGACTTTGGCGATGATCTTGTATCCTGTTTGGAGCATCGTAATAGGAAACCAGTTCTCTATTCTGTTCTTTTCCCCTTTTTTGTGTATTAACTTGACAATACCATTGTTGAGGCAAGAAGTAAGTGCGCCAAACTTGAGTGCCTCTTGCCAAACCAGACGGAGAGGGGTGGCAACCACCAACTTGAAGGATTTAAAGAACTCATTAGTGAGCCCGTCGGGTCCCACGCTTTTATCGGGAGGGAGGGCATCAATGACCTCAATGATTTCTGCTTCAGAGATGGGGGCATGTAGCAAGGACCGGAGGTTGAGTGGTATCGTGCGGGGGAAACCCTAGATATGGCTGCCATACAGTCCCTTCTATGGTGGGAGAGGGGGTTCGAGGTCCCTAGGAGTCTCGTGAAGTGCCCTTCAATGATCCCAAAATTATCTTCTTCCGTATTGAATACATTGCCATTTGAGTTTAGCAATAAGGGGACCAATTCTCTCTTATGTTTCCTTTTAAGGATGCGGCACATCTCTTTGGTGGGTTTGTCAGCTTTGCCAGCCCACCACTCCTTGAAGAAAATATGTAGATTTTTCCTTTGTATTTCTTCCTCGTATCTCAACAACGTTCTAATTTTTCGAAGACCTTTCTAGGCTTGGGATTTTCCTTTGTTCACTTCCTCCTCGAGCCTCCAGAGTCTGTGATAAAGAGCTTCTCTACGAGCCCGCTGTCGGAAGGATTTCCTCACTTTAATTGTCATATGGACAAATAAAAATATTTTGTTCTAGAGTTGATTAATTGATATTTCTCCCACATATTTCTGTAATGCATTGATTTTGATTGACTAAATTCTTCTCTTGGTTACTTGCAGGAAAAAGAAGAAATCGTATTCAGAAAAATGGGATAATTGATCAATATTTTCAATCTTCATTTTATGTCTTCTATGTGTTTATGAGATCATGAATGCGTTAGCATTAGCTTACCAATATCGTTATGATTAGATGTATACTCGTAATAAAATAAGTGTGAGTTATTAACTCTTTGTATGGTTTAGGAGTATGAATCACCATGAAGAATATAGGTAAAATATCATTTTCTTATTTTAACAAGTAATATCTATATTAATATAAGTTAAAAAACTTATAATCTCTCAAGTTTTACGAATCATATGTATGTGTATCTGTTTGCATGGAAATAAAAGGTAAAACTGACACGTGCAACTTTTAGTGCGCATGAGTTGACATGTGGCTATTGCAAAAAAGGAATGCACGCATATATGAATATGTATATATATCTCAATTCGTTGAAGAAATTTCTCTAATGATTTTTCTTTTTCAGGTATAAATATTTTCTTTATCTTCTTCATGTCATTCTCATTTGTTTTTTGTTGTTGTGTGTAACTCAGAGAGAGAGAGAGTGAATGAGGTGGTAAAAAATAGATATGGGGTGTTGCTAATAGAGAAAAAGAGAAGGGCATGTTCCCTCCTTCCTGTTTCAGGATCCTCCATCCTCGTTCTTGCTCATGGATCTGTATGTTCTAAAGCAGCGGAACTCTCCATTCATTCTATAACAATCATAATGACTAGAGATCGGAGGAAGAGTGTGTTTTTTATAGTTTTAAGCATTACCTAGTGATTTGTCTGATCGCTCGTGTTGATATCATTGGGTTGGAGTTCTCTCATTCCTCTATTCATGCTCTTGTAAACTCTTAGAGAATTCATGTTGCTCAATAGAGGAAAGAGGAAAAGAGTTTGAGGAGGAGATTTCACCATATCTCCTTCCTCTGCTCCTTCTTTCTTCGACAATGTTTTTTTTTAGCAACGCATTATCTTCCTCCTCGCGCTTTGGTTCTTAACTCTTTGTTTATTATGTGTGATGTGAATCAAAGAAGGTGAAGTGCCTGGACTACATTAGACGTTCAGAGACATGTTTGAACTTGTGCACGAAATCCGACAATAGTAGGGAGAGAGAGAGAGAGGAAGAGAGTCTGTTTGTTTGCCTTTCTTCTGGATGACTAAGAGAATGCTAGATATGCGTGACTTGTAATAGAAAGAGGGAGCCCCTTTCCTTCCCAAATTTCTACGAGCATCACTGTGTATTCGCGTTCGGGGTGTGAAAGAAATATAGATCTGTAATAGAGAGAGGGGAGAGAAGGAGTTTTGTTTTCTTCTTTTCCCCCCTCCCCTCGCAGCTTCTGCAGAATGTTTCAGTCATCCCCATTTTTTTTAATGACGGTCCAAGATCATGCATGCATAATCTTTTTCTATGTATGCACGAATAGAGAGAGAAAAAGAATTATGTGACATGTTCACCATTGGATATGTGTCAACTCAGCTCGATTGTGCTTATCAGATAACTTTAGAATCTATCAAGCATACAGTATTAGCGCAACACAAATATTACATAGGCCGTTTTAGAATCGATAGTTATCCTATTAATGTTTAGTGCATATGTATTATTGATATGTGTCTCCCTCTAGTTCAGCACGATTGATGTAGCGCTCTAAGCTTTTGCAGGTTGTGCAGTCATGGTATTCAACGGAGAGAAATAAGTTTCACTGAATATTAATCAATAGTGTTGAGCTCGGGTGCTACCATGGCAAATGATATGAAATTGCTAAGCATGTTGTTGCATCATGCTCATTGATCTTGATTATCAATGATCCCTTGTAGGCGAGATGTCCAAGTGATTCCCCTGCATACTAAGCTGCATGCTTTGTTTGAATGAAGAGGTCTTCTATGATATGTTAATACATGTATACAAGGTGAGAGATTTTTTTCCTTTTCTCCAATCAGCTGCAAGCGTGTAATTTGTAGAAGAGAGTGCTCTGAGGCGGAAGTAGGTTAAACTCAATGAGAGAGAGAATAATTTTGAAAAGAAGGGATGCTGGAACATCGGGTATACTTAGAAAATTAATCATCTATTCTACTTGCTGTTCTACCTATGCTACACTCTTTAAAGCTTTGCTGATGCATTTCTAAATAGAATTCCATCGGTCTCTAGCTGGAGCAAAGCCATTTTTGATTAAGCAGAGTAACATAAATTAATCGACTGTGTTCACATTTTACTTTGGATAAGAGTGAGGAGAGAAGGAAAGATGTTTTGTTAGAGTTTGGCTCTCCTCGTATCAGATCTTGCAGGTATTCTTTTGACTCTGTGGATTATTTGCATTCTCCTACGAAAGGGCGCCATAGTTTTTCCCCTCCAGTAGCATCTAGATCGAGTCAATAACCAGATGTGATAGTGATACTGTAGATGTTGCTCGCACATCAGTAAGTAGGCTGGAAAAACTAGTGCAGAGAATGGTGGAAGTCATTAGATGCTCTCTATCGGCATATACATATACAAAAGGTGTGTTTCACGTATCCGAGTTCTGAGTGATTTTAGGGGCAGGCTCTTCATTGATTGCAGCATCATAAGTTGAGAGAACCCAAATTTGGGGTCAATATGAAAATAAAAGTAAAGTACTTTCATTACCTTCTGTGCATGTGAAGTGTGTTTGCATATATACATGTAAGAGTGCATGTCTATATTAGAGTTTATACATGTGCATATAAGTGTGTGTATGCATAAGTAAATGTGTTGCATGTACATGTTAAGATAGAATTAGCATGTGTATGCATGTGCATAGTACATATGCATGTATGTTATGTGTGTGCATGTGCATGCATGTTAGTATGCATGTATACATGAATGAGTCTATGCATGTGCATAAGTGAAATATAAGCATATGATGTGGAAGTGCATGTATGCATGAAAATATAATGATATACATGAATGTATAAGAAATGTTGAAGTATTGTATGATGCATATTTGTATGGAAACAAATGTATGTTTACTTTCATTTAAGTAAATATTTACGTAAGTATTAAAGATAAGAAGCTAAAAAAGTTTGTATACAAATGTTAGTTTAGGTTTAACTTATGTATTGAATGTTAAAATATTAAATGAGTGTTTATATTTATTAAAGCATACTTATGTCTCTCTAATGATTTTTCTTTTTCAGATCATTGAAGAGATTGCAAAGGAGAATATGAGATTTCAAGTTTACAAAATTACGACATTTGAAGATTGAAGTTTTTTTTTTTTATGATCATCTAGAACTATTAATTTGTATAGGATTATTTATAAGAGATTGTATTAGCACTTATGATAAGCTTTTGTATAGGCTTAAATCCTAAAGATTTCTAGCACTTCCACTTTTCGATATAATTAAGATTTTATTTTGAACTTTCATATGTCTATACATTTAGCAAGGATAAGAAAATTTGTTATGACAAATAAAAAATTAGATAGTTCTTTTGAATCTTAGTTTCTAGATTATACTCCAATAGATTAGAAACCTATAACCTTTATCACTCCTAAACTGCAAAATCAACCTAAGACCCTAAGCATACTTAGAAGCACCCTGCGTGCAATCACACGGTTAGGTTAGCGTGATTATTTTAGATGAACGTCAACCTCCCTTCACACCCCTCTACGACAACCTTGGTGAACCCGACGTGAAGCGTGACGATAGTGTACCTAGGGCTTACATTGTATTTTCAGTTTTAATTTAATTTCATCTTCCTCTTGTATACAGGAAATTGAAGATAGAAGCTATGTCAAAACAAGAAGAGTTTGTTGTTTCTTTTTTCCCTTCGTGTTGAGGGCTGGTCGTATGACCTGAGCGCCTCCACGGGAAGAAGGACTTCCAACCAGTGGAGCTTCGTCATTTCATTCCCCCCCTTCAATATTCAAGAGAATCAAGACATATTCACAGTAATTTTAGTTTTTGTGTTTATGATTGTTTCACGTTCACTTTAGAACCTCTTCAGCAAGCAAACATCAAGTAAGGTGTTTTTTTTCCTTTATTTTTAGTTTACACACATCACTTAAAAAGAAAAGTTGTTTTCATTTGCACTTAGGATTCAAGCACTTTCATATTTGCATTAAAAGAGTATTTAAATCTTTCTTTTGTGTCTAATAAATATAATTTTTACTTAAAGCATTTAAATATCTGCATTTTAGATTTCAGGAAAAGCTATTGTTTTTGCATCATCAAAAAGAAAAGATTTTAAGTTTTGAAAAAGAAAGATTCTTTGTTTTATTTTCATTGCATAAAAAGAAAGCTTTTAGCATAAAAATAGTTTAAAATTAGGTTACTTTTGACTTATAGTTAATTCTTTTATTTCTTCAAAGAAATTAATTTTAAAGAAATTAATAGTAAACTAAAAGACTTAAAATCAAGAAAAACTATTTTATAAAACATATCTTATAAAAAAACCCTTGAAAATTGAAGACGTTTAAAAAATTTTAAAAACTCTAAAAAAAAAGTTCTAAAAGAGTAAGTATAAGAGATAAGTCAAAATTTAGGTTTTTGAAATCAAAAATATTTTAGAAAAGAAGATTAGTATTAGTAAAGCCTAGGACTAGGGTAAAGCCATCCCTGGCTTTATCAACTAGTGATAGATTTAGGCAGTTTAGAGAGCAATTAGATTCGGCTATTAGGGACCTTCTTCTCCATTCGAGGCGTTATCAAGAACGCAAAATGGAGGAGATGTTCAAGAACATGATGATAGAAAAGCAAGGAACTCGTACAGTCCAAGCTATTCTAAAAGAAAAAGGAAAATTTACTGGATTGAACATTACGGAATACCTGGATGCATTTGAAGAGCAAGTGCAAATCCAGGGATCGCCTAAAGATGTTTTAGTTAAATACTTTAGTCGTGTTGTTTCTAGTTCAATTCTAGAATCTATACAAGAGCATGCTTAAAAAAACATGGGAGGAATTTAGAAAAGAACTACATAAATTGTTTTACCTCGAGGATTTTAGCCAGCACAGCCGGGAAGGTTTTCTGCGTTGGTTAAACACTGTTAAGAGCAATGAGTCTTTAACTCATCTTCACGGTGAGTTTATGAGACGTGTGGCTCAACTTCCTGAAGATGATAGAAATGCTATAAACCCAGATGTAATTATATATTTTCTTAAGGTACTTAATCCTGAGGATAGGGCTGAAATTGAAAGACGAATTGAGGAGCCAGGAAAAAGGTATGGGTTAACTGATGACTGGGCAAAGGTCAAAAAAGAGATAGAGGTTGTTGCTCAAATGAAGCAAAGGCAAACGATTTTGTATGCTAAACCTAATGTTTCTCAGCCTAGAGAGATTCCTACTACAAGGCAAGTTGATATGCCAATGCCTACTATTATGGCTACGGCTAATAATTCAGCTGCCACTAAAGCTCCCATAGAATTTCAACTGGATATTCTATGTAAGCAAATGGAAAATGTCATGAACATGCAAGCATCTCTTTCAAAAGAGGTTGCCAATTTGAATAAACAAGTTTATTCCATGAGCTTTAATGATCCAGGGGCTAGCAGTAGTGGTGTAGGGCAAGCACCGCCTATTCAACCAGTTATGCCTCAGTATGTTCCACCTCAACCAGTCTTCCAGCCAACTCCTCAGTTTGCTCCACAACCAGCTCCACAGTTTGTTTCACAGCCACCCTTTCAAAGAAATAATGAGAAAAGAGGGACTCGCGGGAAACGCTGTGTTTGGTGCGATAGTCAGGAGCACGCATCATTTGTTTGTGAAGAATTAAAAAGTGCTAAGGCGAATCAATTAGTCGTAGAAATAGACAGAAGATTATGTGACTTTAGATCACGTCTTCCTTTATCCGTCAATTGGGCAAAGGAGGAATGAAAAAGCTTTACGAAAATTTAACAGTCTCAAATGCGACTGCCAGTACTTCGGCTACGAGACTAGAGCCGGTCGAGGATAGGCCTCCTTTAATGCCTAACCAAAATCCATATTCAATAGAGGCACTGGTACGAGCTCGAGATGAAATAATGTACAAAACTGCATGGAAATCTCCTGTAGATCAATCTTCCGTTTTTTCTCACATTGCCAATGTTGAGGAAAAACGGAGACGAGAAGATGTGCAGGACGATGTAGAAGAAGGTGATAGAAAAGTGACTAGGAGGCAAACAAGAGAAGATGAAAAGAAAACTGACAAAAAAGAGTTTGATGAATCAAATTTATCTCAAGAAGAAAAGACAAAAATGATAAAAGAAGGCAAAAAGCCGATTGATGACAATGTTCAATCACAAGAAGAACAGAAGAAATCAGAAAAAGAAACCTCTAAACCTGAAAATAAAGAGGATCAAAAGCAAAATGAGGAAAAAGAAAGAAAAAAGGGTAGAAGAGCTCCACGTGCTATTATGATTTCTGAGCTCGAAAAGAAAAATGATGCTAGGGAGATTTTAAATGACATTCTTCTAAAATGTCAAGTAACGATGTCACTTGAGCAAGTGTTTTCCATATCGAAACCAGAGTTCAAGGACAGTTTTATTCGACTGATTAGAAGAAGACGTTTTCCTTTGCCACAAGACGAGGATATGCAAGATGTGGCAGAGGAAACTCTGGCTATGAATGAGGCAGTTACTTTGAGTGAAAGTGACTATGAGGATGATGAAGAATTTGCAACAGGTAGTGTAAATAGAAATTTTCTAGGACCTATACAGCCTGATGAAGAGGTGTTAAAGAGTGAAAGTAAATTCGATTCTACCTTCTGGGCACGAGGCACACCAGAAGTGAAAATAAGAATCGGAGATGAGAAGGATTCCTGTTTAGCTCTAGCTCTCATTGACTCAGGGTCAGAGATAAACGTTATTTCAAAGAAGTTTTTCGACAAATTTAGATGGCCAATCGATAAAGAGCACGGTTGGCGGATGAAAACAGCTGACAATGGCTCTGGCATATTATTAGGAGCATGTGCGAATGTGCCTATAATGATAGGTGGTGTTCGAGAAGAGTTTCACTTCTTTGTTCAAGATAATTGTTCGTATGAAGTGATTCTCGGGCAGCCATTTATAGCTGAAATGAGAATGGAAACAAAAGCAATGAACGACGGGTCAGCGTATGCAAGAATTCGATCTAAATCAGGGATGGATTCTTTGCAAGTTATGATAGTGTGCCCAGACCACACTAGAAATAGAAAGAACTTAAGAAGAAACCCCATTGACTTAATCAGTCATATATGTGATGATTCACCAGTTGTGAGAGAATATGGGGCATATTATGATCAAAATTTCGGTTAGAATCCACTATTGGGCGGGACAATAGTGGACATTGTTTTGATGTCTCGCTTAATGATGTACATAAATTTGAAGATTTTTTAGTTTGTACCCCTACGACTAGTTTACAACTTATTACAAAAGAAGAACTTACAAAAATATTTAAAAAGCAAAATGAAAAATATTTTAGAAAATTAGGATTAATTTTACCAGATGAAAAAATTGAGTGTATAATTGAACTCTCAAAAAGTTCTACTTTATTAGAAGAGTTAGATTATATTTCTCATGAAAATTTAGAATCAAATCTAATAATTCTTAACTCTATTCAAGAGTATAAAATTATTAGTGAATTCATCCTAGAACATGAAGTTAGCATAGAAACCAAATACAAGACTGTAGAAAAGAAAATAAAACCTGTAGCTTAACCCATACCCAAAGATAGTCATGATTTATTTCGGTGAGTATCAAATGACCCAATTCTTAGAGATCGATCTAAGATAGGTCACATATTTACTGATAAGAGTAAGAAATATATTAAATTTGGTGATGAATTTCTTTCTCAAATTGAAAAAGAGCAGTTTACCAAGATGATTGTTCGTCATGGTAAAGCTTTTTCCTTATTCCCACACGAGATAGGATGTGCAGACCCAAAGTTAGTAGCTCCGATGATTATTTTCACTGTACCACACATTCCTTGGAATGTTCGTCCAATTCCAGTCCCAAAGGCTCACTTACCTAAGCTAATGAGACTATTAAAGGAGAAGATTTCCATGAGAATCTTGGAACCGTCTTCAGCACCATATTCCAATAGGTGGTTCACTGTACCGAAAAAGAACGGGAAGCTACGCTTTATTCAGGATCTGCAGCCTGTGAATAAAGTCACTATTAGGAATGTAGGAATGGGACCCATTGTAGATGAGTTTGCCGAGGCATTTGCCGGTCATTCCATCTATTCAATGGGAGACCTGTATTCAGGGTACGATCAGTTTCAATTAGCAATTGAGAGTCGAGATGTGACCACAATGAAGACTCCTTTGGGGTTAGTATGCATGTGTACTTTACCACAAGGAGCCACGAATTCTGTGGCGCACATGATGAATGCTATGAATCTGGTCCTACATGACTTTATACCAAAAGTGACGATGCCTTTTATTGATGACATTCCAATAAAAGGGTGTGTGGAAACAGAAAAAGATGAAAGTTTAGATTCGTCTGGTTGTAGAAAGTTTGTTTCTAACCATATTTCAGATTGTGAAAAGATATTTGAAAGATTTGAAAAGGTTGGACTAACTTTCTCCCTAGAGAAATCAACTTTTGGTGTTAATGAAGTGCTGATAGTTGGGCATTTATGTGGCCATTATGGTCGTAGGCCCTATCCACAAAAAATTGATGCCATTAGTAGGATTTCTGAGAGATGTCACAATGTTAGTGAAGTAACGAGATTCCTAGGTGCATGTGTTTTCTATGTCATCTGGATCCCTCACTTTGCTCATGTAGCAAATCCGCTTTATGATTTATTGAGAAAAAGAAAGAAATTCTTTTGGACTGATGAGCATTCTAGAACAATGATTCTTCATGATACTCAAAAGAATTATGGGGATTAGTTACAGCTTTAAAAACAGATAAAGAGTACTTTATAGGAGCTAATGTAATAGTAGAAACCGATTGTCTTCCGTTAATAGGTTTAATAGCTAATTGTTCCTCTCCAGACATAGCTATGCTACGATGGATAGCCTTTATTAAATTCATTAATCTTGCTTTTGTACATATAGCTAGTAAACATAACACTATTGCTGATATGCTTTCAAGAGCAAAATTCGACAATGATAGTGAAGCATTAAATAATCATATTAATTTAATAAATTATGAAAAATCTACCTATACATATGAGAGATTTAGAGAAAACGATTATGAAGGAGAGTGGCAAGATATAGGAAACTATCTGAGTTCATTTCAACCTTCCCCAAGCTAGTCTTCAAATCGATTCCGGAACATCAGAAAGAAGTCTTTTAACTTCTTCTTGAAGGATGGAGATCTTTGGAGGCATGCCAGAGGAAAGGTTCAAAACCCTCAAAGACTTCTAGGTTTGAAGGTTTTTCAAGTGCAAGTTATGCAAGAGATGCACGAAAGCCTTTGGGCTGGTCATAAAGGCTTTGTTGCTACATATGAAAAGATTAGGGAAAGCTACTGGTGGCCGAGGATGTATGTAACTGTCAAAGAATTTGTAAACACTTGTAGTATGTGCCAATTACATTCCTCTGTCAAGCATAGAGACCTCCTTCACCCGACCTATCCACCTTGTATTCATTACAAGTGGGTTTCGACCTTGTGACCATGCCTAAAAGCAATAGTGGCATGAGATACATCGTTCTTGCACGAGAGGATTTGACAAATCACGTCGAGGGTAGAGCGCTTCGTTCCAATACTACTTATAATGTATGTGTATTCCTTTTGGAAGAAGTACTATCCAGATTTGGATATATAGAAAAAGTAGTAGCGGATAGAGGTGAGTTAGATGCGAGAGAGGCAAAAGAATTCTTTGCACAACATGGGATTCGATTGTCTCTTACGACTGCTTATAACCCAGAAGCAAATGGCAAAATAGAACGAGGGCATCCTTCCATAGTGAAGGCCATTTCTAAAGCTTGCCATGGAGATATTGGTCAATGGCCAAAATATCTCCCATTTGCTCTTTGGACTGATAGAATGACGTACACGAGAACAACTAGTTTTATGCCGGCTGAACTCATGTACTCTCAAAAACCATTATTTCCTGTTCATACTCAGATAGTTAATTGGATGAGTCTAGGTTGGAAGGATAATATTTCAAGAGAATATTTATTAACACTTAGAATTAAGCAATTAAAACAAGGAAATGAAAATCTGAAAGAAGCAATAAAAAAATTAAAAACATCTAGATTGAAAAATAAATTATATTTTGATAAGAAACATAGACTGAGACCGCAACCAATAGAGAGTGGTGACTGGGTGCTTGTGTATGATAGTACGTTTGATACTCAATACGATGCACGTTGGAAACTAACTAAACGTTGGTTCGGACCTTATGTTGTTGTTTCAGTTTATGAAATAGGTACATATAAATTACGTGAATTTGATAGTTCTATATTAAGAAACTTGATTGCAGGGAAAAGAATTAAGCTATTTAGAAGAAGAAAAAGCAATAAATTCGAATTGGATGAAGACTTTCTAGAGGACTAAGATGAAGATGAAGAATAACCAGGTGACTTCATTCTAATTATTCTTTATTGTTTATAACAATTTTTCTTTTTCATGCATTCATAAATAGGGATTTTCTTTGTTTCTGATATAAAGAGGGAATTTATTAAAATTATGTAAATAATGAACGAGAAATTAAAGTAGGAATATGCATATAGGTTGAAAGTCTGATTTAGAGAACTTGTAATGCGTTGTGAAGATAGGAGAGCGGAAAACTTGAGCTGCGATCCCTAGTAAAAGAGAAATTTACTTTATACTAGTAGAATTCTTTACTTTCTGAACCCATCTAATGAGATCCTAATTCTAGCTGTAGCAAATTTCTAGATCCTCTGCTCTGATTAGGGGTTAAGCCTTTCCCCTTAAACAAAAAAGTTGCGAAGAAAAATTAAGAAAAGAGAAAAATGAGAACATCAAGCAGTATATTAATGGCTACTGCAATAAAAAAAAAAAAGAGAATACAAAAGAAAAGAAAAAGAAAAATATGATTCAGTTGTGATCTCGAAACCACTTCTGAAATATTATGCGGGCTATATGAGGCGGAGGTTTGCTGCAGAAGAGTTAGTTAGATGCATCTTATAGCGGACATCTAGGAAATAAAAGAAAGCATACTTATATAAATCAAATTTTCCTTAAGAACAGGGTTAATGGAATGGTAAGTACCTCAATTATCTAAATAACCTTTATAGGATTTTCTAAATTTGTATTTTTGACTATATGCATTGATCGAAACGATTTCTAATTCATATTTATGTAATTTTAGAAATTTTCTTTATTATCAGAAACATAATTAGAAATTAGAAGCATTTTTTATAATATAATTTAGAGATAAATTATAGATTTTATCAAAGAATTTGATACTGCTTCCTATTGAACTGCAGGTTGGCCCATCGAGGGCGATGTGCAAGTTTGGTGGGGGCAAATGTCAGAAGGATATCCTCACTTTAATTGTCATATGGAAAAATAAAAATATTTTGTTTTAGAGTTGATTAATTGATATTTCTCCCACATATTTCTGTAATGCATTGATTTTGATTGACTAAATTCTTCTCTTGGTTACCTGCAGGAAAAAGAAGAAATCGTATTCAGAAAAAAGGGATAATTGATCAATATTTTCAATCTTCATTTTATATCTTCTATGTGTTTATGAGATCATGAATGCGTTAGCATTAGCTTACCAATATCGTTATGACAAGATGTATACTCGTAATAAAATAAGTGTGAGTTATTAACTCTTTGTATGGTTTAGGAGTATGAATCACTATGAAGAATATAGGTAAAATATCATTTTCTTATTTTAACAAGTAATATCTATATTAATATAAGTTAAAAAACTTATAATCTCTCAAGTTTTACGAATCATATGTACGTGTATCTGTTTGCATGGAAATAAAAGGTAAAACTGACACCTGCAACTTTTAGTGCGCATGAGTTGACATGTGGCTATTGCAAAAAAGGAATGCATGCATATATGAATATGTATATATATCTCAATTTGCTAAAGAAATTTCTCTAATGATTTTTCTTTTTCAGGTATAAATCTTTTCTTTATCTTCTTCATGTCATTCTCATTTGTTTTTCGTTGTTGTGTGTAACTCAGAGAGAGAGAGAGAGAGTGAATGAGGCGGTAAAAAATAGATACGGGGTGTTGTTAATAGAGAAAAAGAGAAGGGCATGTTCCCTCCTTCCTGTTTCAGGATCCTCCATCCTCGTTCTTGCTCATGGATCTGTATGTTCTAAAGCAACGGAACTCTCCATTCATTCTATAACGATCATGAATGACTAGAGATCGGAGGAAGAGTGTGTTTTTTATAGTTTTAAGCATTACTTAGTGATTCATCTGATCGCTGGTGTTGATATCATTGGGTTGGAGTTCTCTCATTCCTCTATTCATGCTCTTGTAAACTGTTAGAGAATTCATGTTGCTCAATAGAGGAAAGAGGAAAGGGGAGTTTGAGGAGGAGATTTCACCATATCTCCTTCCTCTGCTCCTTATTTCTTCGACAGTTTTTTTTTTTTAGCAACGCTTTATCTTCTTCCTCGCGCTTCGGTTCTTAACTCTTTGTTTATTATGTGTGATGTGAATCAAAGAAGCTGAAGTGCCTGGACTACGTTAGACGTTCAGAGACATGTTTGAACTTGTGCGCGAAATCCGACAATAGTAGGGAGAGAGAGAGAGAGGAAGAGAGTCTATTTGTTTGCCTTTCTTCTGGATGACTAAGAGAATGCTAGATATGCGTGACTTGTAATAGAAAGAGGGAGCCTTATTCTTTGCTTCCCGAATTTCTACGAGGATCGCTGTGCATTCGCGTTCGGAGTCTGAAAGAAATATAGATCTGTAATAGAGAGAGGGGAGAGAAGGAGTTTTGTTTTCTTCTTTTCCCCCCTCCCCTCGCAGCTTCTGCAGAATGTTTCAGTCATCCCCATTTTTTTTTGATGACGGTCCAAGATCATGCATGCATAATCTTTTTCTATGTATGCACGAATAGAGAGAGAAAAAGAATTCTGTGAAATGTTCACCATTGGATATGTGTCAACTCAGCTCGATTGTGCTTATCAGATAACTTTAGAATCTATCAAGCATACAGTATTAGCGCAACACAAATATTACATAGGCCGTTTCAGAATCGATAGCTATCCTATTAATGTTTAGTGCATATGCATTATTGATATGTGCCTCCCTCTAGTTCAGCACAATTGATGTAGCGTTCTAAGCTTTTGCAGGTTGTGCAGTCATGGTATTCAACAGAGAGAAATAAGTTTCACTGAATATTAATTAATAGTGTTGAGCTCGGGTGCTACCATGGCGAATGATATGAAATTGCTAAGCATGTTGTTGCATCATGCTCATTGATCTTGATTATCAATGATCCCTTGTAGGCGAGCTGTCCAAGTGATTCCCCTGCATACTAAGCTGCATGCTTTGTTTGAATGAAGAGGTCTTCTATGATATGTTAATACATGTATACAAGGTGATATATTTTTTTCCTTTTCCCCAATCAGTTGCAAGCGTGTAATTTGTAGAAGAGAGTGCTCTGAGGCGGAAGTAGGTTAAACTCAATGAGAGAGAGAATAATTTTGAAAAGAAGGGATGTTGGAACATCAGGTATACTTAGAAAATTAATCATCTATTCTACGTGCTGTTCTACCTATTCTGCACTCTTTAAAGCTTTGTTGATGCATTTCTAAATAGAATTCCATCGGTCTCTAGCTGGAGCAAAGCCATTTTTGATTAAGCATAGTAACATAAATTAATCGGCTGTGTTCACATTTCACTTTTCATAAGAGTGAAGAGAGAAGGAAAGATGTTTTGTTAGAGTTTGGCTCTCCTCGTATCAGATCTTGCAGGTATTCTTTTGACTCTATGGATTATTTGCGTTCTCCCACGAAAGGGCGCCATAGTTTTTCCCCTCCAATAGCATCTAGATCGAGTCAATAACCAGATGTGATAGTGATACTGTAGATGTTGCTCGCGCATCAGTAAGTAGGCTGGAAAAACTAGTGCAGAGAATGGTGGAAGTCATTAGATGCTTTGTATCGGCATGTACATATAGAGAAGGTGTGGTTCACGTATCCGAGTTCTGAGTGATTTTAGGGGCAGGCTCTTCATTGATTGCAGCATCATAAGTTGAGAGAACCCAAATCTGGGGTCAATATGAAAATAAAAGTAAAGTACTTTCATTACCTTCTATGCATGTGAAGTGTGTTTGCATATATACATGTAAGAGTGCATGTCTATATTAGAGTTTATACATGTGCATATAAGTGTGTGTATGCATAAGTAAATGTGTTGCATGTACATGTTAAGATAGAATTAGCATGTGTATGCATGTGCATAGTACATATGCATGTATGTTATGTGTGTGCATGTGCATGCATGTTAGTATGCATGTATACATGAATGAGTCTATGCATCTGCATAAGTGAAATATAAGCATATGATGTGGAAGTGCATGTATGCATGAAAATATAATGATATACATGAATGTATAAGAAATGTTGAAGTATTGTATGATGCATATTTGTATGGAAACAAATGTATGTTTACTTTCATTTAAGTAAATATTTACATAAGCATTAAAGATAAGAAGTTAAAAAAGTTTGTATACAAATGTTAGTTTAGGTTTAACTTATGTATTGAATGTTAAAATATTAAATGAGTGTTTATATTTATTAAAGCATACTTATGTCTCTCTAATGATTTTTCTTTTTCAGATCATTGAAGAGATTGCAAAGGAGAATATGAGATTTCAAGTTTACAAAATTACGACATTTGAAGATTGATTTTTTTTTTTTTATGATCATCTAGAAGTATTAATTTGTATAGGATTATTTATAAGAGATTGTATTTGCACTTATGATAAGCTTTTGTATAGGCTTAAATCCTAAAGATTTCTAGCACTTCCACTTTTCGATATAATTAAGATTTTATTTTGAACTTTCATATGTCTATACATTTAGCAAGGATAAGAAAATTTGTTATGACAAATAAAAAATTAGATAGTTCTTTTCAATCTTAGTTTCTAGATTATACTCCAATAGATTAGAAACCTATATCCTTTATCACTCCTAAACTGCAAACTCAACCTAAGACCCTAAGCATACTTAGAAGCACCCTGCGTGCAGTCACACAGTTAGGTTAGCGTGATTCTTTTAGATGAACGTCAACCTGCCTTCACACCCCTCTACGACACCGCCGCACAGTCTCGAGCATCTTCCTGGATCTAATCATGATTTATCGAGACTTATCGACCGCACTTCTCCATCACTTGGTTGGGGACAAGCCGGAGGCGAACGCCTCCTTCCACACATCAGCGATTTCTTGATGGACGGAGGGGAGAGAGAAGGTGGGCGCACTGGCGTGGAACCAAGGAGCCTTACGGATCTTGTTGGAAGTTTGGAAAGTGATAACGATCGGGTAGTGATTAGAGATGGTGAGATCGGTGCATTGCGCAAGGGACAGGTGGCCCCACTGATGAGTAAAACTCTGAGAGATGTAACATCTGTCAAGTCTAGCTTTCCTCAGGTCCTTGCCCGCTTGGAGATTTGACCAAGAAAAGCCATTCGAGTCTTTGAATTCGACCAAATCCAAGTGAAGTTTGGTTTTGTCCCACGTTTCTTTCTCCCGACTATCAATGACCCTACCCTTGCCCATCCATCTGTCCATAGGGTCCTCCACCATGTTGAAGTCACCACAAATAAGCACGTTGTGGGGGAGCGAGTCCAAGGAGGCCCATGTGTTCAGTCTCTCTAATTCCCCGTTAGGGGCGCACGAAGAAACCAGAGTAAAACAAAGAGGAGCACCAAAAGAAGCACCGATCCATCAATGGCTTTCATCTTCAATGGAGTTCTCAAGCTTTTCAAATGAGAGTTGATTAATACCGATTGCCGTTGCACCGGACCCCCGGTCGTGCGCCGTTGAAATCCAAACATGGGTCGAGGAGACCTGTCTAAGCCGTTTTTGAAGGTCTTCTCTCTCAATTTTAATCTCTTGAATACATATAAATTCTGGGTTTAGGCTAATGTCGCGAAGCCATTGACCAATGATGGTTGCTCTTGAGGGGTCGATTAGCCCTCTAGCTTTTAACGAGATGATGATCATTGTCGTAGTGAGCCCTCTTTGCGGGAGGGAGCTTTGTCCTTTCTTTTCTTGGATTCATCTTTCTTTTTCACTGGGATCGGATCCCGAATTAGCAGTAGGTTCTTGTGGGGGCTTTTCCAGGGTAATTCCATAGGTTGTTTTCCTTTGTGGGATGTCTCCTGCTGGGAAGATTTGGGCACGGTTTTCGACACCGTTTCCGGAATAGTCGATCCGATGATGGAACTTTCACTACCCATGTTGTCTTCGTTACTAGTGGTAAAGCCGTCTTCTTTGCTTGTAGTGTAGCCCTCCTGGGAGGTTTCTTTATTGTCAAGGATCTCTAGGGCTTTGTCGATGGTGTCCACCTCAAGTTGGTTCCCACCTGGGTAGTCAAACTCATTGATCTCCTTTTCCAGATTGCAATACAAATCGCTAGAGGGGGTAACTGACATGTTGTTTCGCTCACAAGTCGCCCTAGGGATTCTTTTCCTTCTTCTTCTGACTTCGATGAACCCGTCTGTGTATGGGCCTAGCACCCATAGGAACTCTCAAATCTCATAAATTAGGGGTAACTTAAATCCTTTCTTTTTAAGAAAACAGAAATTAAGATTAAATTAATGGAACCTATTACATTTTATGCAGGGAGGCAAGATCCAATAGAAAAAAAAAGGAGCCAACCCTAACATAGGGCAAAACAGGTCACTAACCACAAAAGCCATCGTACACTAGTGGGCAACATCTCATATATAATACAAGGAGAAGACCTTGATGAATCTCTCGTTAGAGTACAAAGCTAACAGAGAATCCCTCCACTTGTGAGAAGCAGGTTGGATAACAAAGAGAACACAATAGCGTGACTATCCAAAGCATCCTTGATTGACTTCAAGCTTTGACTACCAGTGGAGAAAAGGATCTTCTTAGAGGAATGATGAAATCCTTCATAACATACCCAAAAATAGCTTGATTTCTACTAAGCCACATAAACCAAAGGATATGGCTTTTCCAAGTCTGCCACAGTACAAGGAGGGTTGATAACATTACATCAAAGGTTGAAAGCCCTTTTGTCCCCTCATGGGGGCCTCACTTGCTTTTAATCTTGTTGGTCTTGAGGAGAAATACTCTGTGATTTCTAAAAGGCAGGAGTTTCTTACAATTAAAAATTCTTTTGCCTTAAAAGGAAACGAGATTTTTTTATCGACCATATACAAACTATATATAAGTTTCATATTGATAAATAATTTCTTTTAGAAATCAATTGAATTGTTGCTATCCTATAATACAAGCTTTGCAAGATTTTTAAAAGTCCGAAAAAATCTAGGAGAAGGAGCTAGTCCTCCTCGTAGCATTGCACAACACAAATCTACGATATGATTTGTTGATACCAAATGCTTCAAGCATCTTTATATTACCATGTCTAATAGTACACACTCATCTTGTTCCATGATCAAATCACAAATTTAAATTGAATTATGAGTATTAAAATCGATTGATACTCTATGTTAAGTCCTATGGACCCCATGACATTGCGAAGAAGCTCTTGAATGTCCAAAATTATTGAGATTCCAAGCTTTTAAATTGTGTAATTCATTTGATGAAGATTTCTTTCATTATATATGTTGGTTGAGATTTTGTTTTTTTGTTTGCGTCCCAAAGGTTACAAAACATTTAATTTGAGACAAGTTGTCAATGCCAAAAGCTTCAAAACATCCATGGGCTGTACTTCCACCCTCTCACATGACACCCTGCAATCAAAAAATGCACCCCCAATGTTCATCAAGCATTGTGCCAAATACCTTGAGGGGGTCCCCGGGTTTGTTGCTTCCAAACATTGTTGTTGTCCTTTACCGTTTTGGGCTTTTACAATACAACTAATAATCCACATGGGTTGTCATGGGACATCGAGGCTAATGGGAAGATGTGTTTGGAAATCTTGTCCAAGATGAAGAACCTATAGGTCAATTATTCCAACCTACTTGTGCATCTATGGTCCTTGTATGTCCAAATGGTGAATGAGCGTTAAACGTTTCAACAAGCAATAGGCAGTGCTGCTTGATATAAATACCTTCAATAAATTAAAAGAAAAGGCATACAAGAGCCAGCCTTGCAAATTTGAGCCAGCCTTGCAAATTTAAGACATGCCTGAGAAGATCATACATAGAACATAGCAAAATTATCTCTACTACCAAGAGAAGGTCTCCTAGCACCCAACCCTCTTATGGAGTGCTACCTCTCATGGGTGCTACTTTTATAGAGCATCATCTACTTCATATTTAGGTTTGAAGAGCAGTTACTATCAATTACCTTGTTCTTTCATGGCACATTTGCCAAAACCGAGGTGATCTTTTTCTTTTCGTATCAGCATTTCATGTTTGGGTTTGCTACTTCCAAAGTTCCACGTCATTATCATTGACTTAACATTCTGAATTATTTAACATTCTACTATGCATCCTCCACCCGTGTGGGCCACGCTAATCCGTTTTATGATTTTTTTTTTTTTTTTTTGTGAGACAACAAGGAAGATAAATAAATTAATGAAGGATATTACATAAAGTGCAGGGGCAAGATCCCACTTAACGGCATTCATGCCTACAAGCTTTGGAACACTATAAGAGGGGAAAGCCTCTCGAAGATTTGGAGGGACCAATGTGCCTACAATTTTGGACACAGTCCTAAAGAGTGGTCGATCGAGAAGTCTATGTTCCTCCTTGGCAAAAGAATCTTCAACTGCAAGAGGTCCCCATCCTTTACACATAATAAAGTGTTTCTCATCGACAACAACAAGCTGAAACCCAAGTAGGCCCCATATGAGGAGGACAGGAGGGTTATTAACCTCCTTTGTAACACTCTCTAGATCCGCATGTTTTGTTCGTGTTTTGTGGGATTTGGGGGATCTCAAGACCACCAGTCCCATTTACTTTTATCATTTTCTTCCTTTTTTTAATTAAAGTAGAGGAGAGTTGGCCAAGGCCAAACTTCCTTAAAAAAAAGTAATTCATGTCAAAAACACTTTGCCCACAGAATGACACTCACGCTACGGAAAACATCATGAGGAACCTTCCCCTAAATTAAAATGATAGCAATATGTCTCCCCACTTGTTATGGTGCAGCTCTCCTAAGCCAATGGCAAGCTGAGAATTTTCACCAGGGGCATTAAAGATGGCTTGAATACTTTTAAGCAATGGCAGGATGAAATTTTTCATAGGCAGTGAGTTTCAAGATAGCTTTGAGGGGCTATAAATAATCTTTTCTTCGAGCTTTAAACATCAACTAGTTGCTACTATTCCAAACATGCAAGACGATGTAGCTTCTCCATATTTTTCATAAGGCAAGTTTCATCTTTTTGCAGTAGCCAAGCAATATCTCTTTAGTCCCTAATATAGAAAAGTTATTTTTTATCAAATAGAGTGGAAGAAGCTTCCAAAGTCTCTTATCATGAGTACAATAAACAAAGGGGTGTGTCAAAATCTACCTCTCTATCACATAATGCACATAAACCTTCATTAATTTGGTTCTCTTAGCCCTGCTAACAATCCACATACCATTATGAATAATGAGCCACTTAAAGTAGGACAATTTGATGCAAGTGGGAAAGGCCCAAACACATTTGAATCTCTATCTTCATTGAGCATTAGAACACTCTAGCTTCCACCTATTGTTGAGCTTCACAATATTTTTGGAAATCGATCCACAAAGTCATTTGAACTTTTGCAGCATGTCACCAACAACTTTAGCAATTACCAATCTTTTAGTACAGCAGTTGTCCATCTTTTGCTTCAAATAGCCTCTATACTTGATGGGGACTTGTTGACAAGAAAAAGATAAATTGGATTATTGACGCAAGCTTTATAGTTTTTCACAGAAATAAATGAATTTTCCTCTTAATCATGTAGGTCCATAGGTCATTGAGCATAGGCACCTGAGAATCGATTTGGCATCCATATTATGAGATATTTTAGTAGGGAACAAAATACCGATCCCACCTTCATTTTTAGGAAGATAGTATGTAGACCAAGTAGCTTGGGAATTATTGGCATGAGAATTACCTCCCTACAAAAATCTTCTAGCAAAGGCAATAACTTGGGATGGTTGTTGTTTAGAAGATAACCAACAAACCATGAAGTAAGTGAGACAAGGTAGGAGATAGTGATTAAGCACAAAGGTCATGTGAGCAAGGGAGCTTTGACAATTATAGCATTTAAGTAGTCTACCTTTGAATTTTTCCATAACCTTATCCCACCTTTGGTTGAAGGAAACATTGAACCCCATAGGAATGCCTCGCAGGCAAAATATTTCATCTTCTTTAACAATTTCACATCCTATTCTAGAGACATAGTCAGAAATAACATTCTTATAAAATTTAAAACCAGTTTTTATATGATTCACTTTAGAGCCACTAGCAAGACAAAAAAAATTCAAACAATCCTAAAAGGTAGCAATAGAGTTAGAGTCATCGTTCATAGTCATGTGGTATCATCAACAAACATTTGGAGCCCAAGTTGAGAAGGAGCATTGGGGACTTGGATACCCTTGATGGAACCTCTATCCATAACATCTTCAATGAGCTAGCCAAGAGCATCACCAGTTATGCCAAAGAGGAGAGGAGCTAAAGGATAACCTTGGATAATGGACCTACAAAGTCTAAAATGTTTAGAAATAGCCCCATTTATAGAAACTCTAGAGTAAGCAGTAGAAAAAATGATACTATTGTATGTAATAATCTTTTTACCAACTCCAATATCATGAAAAGATGGAGGAATTGAATCCCATTAAATTCTCTGATAGGCTTTGTCAAAATCAAATTTAAAAAAGTAAAACTCTTGCTTGAGCTCACTAGCATGTTCCATACCCTCCAAAAGAGTAATTATGGCATCAAAACCAAATTTGCCTTTAGCAAAACCTTTTTGTTTATGCAAGATAATCTAGTTCATAAGGGGACTAAGTCTCGTACCCAAGGAAGAAGTGAAAATCTCATAAATGATATTCAAGCAGGTTATAGTTCTCTAATTATTAATGTCATCCTTATTTTCTTTCTTGCAAATAATTTTAATCACCCCAATGTTAATGTGAATAGGGAGAGTAACGTTTGTAGATCTTCCCAAATCAAGAGAATATAATGAGTTAAGAAGTCTTTTAGCTCAAGAAGAGTTCATTAGGAATCCTATCCAAGTGAGGTGATTTATAGGGTTTAAGTTTAGTAATGGTCTCTTTAATCTCATTGGTAGTGAGGGGAAGGTTGAGTAAAGAGCCTAGGATAGTAGGAATCAACTTTTTCCTTTCTAAAGCAATGGTACCTCTAGCTCTCTAGAAATCCTCACCCCAACAGTCCCAACATTCCTCTTTTTCAATAAGGGGATGTAGTTCTTGATTGTTTTTCTTCTTCATTGAAGAGAGCATACACTTACGAGGTGTATCAATATTCCCAATCCAAAAATCTCTTGAAGAAGCAAGAGCCCCATTAGCATCAAGGTACTGCTCATGTCTAAGTCTTTGTTGAAGATAAAAGATTCTTTGATTATGAATATGACTATAAAGACTAGCCATTTCTTCCATGATCTTCTCTAGCCTCTAAGCTTTCTTCTTCTTAGTTTTCTTATAATAAGTGAAAAGGATTTGAATGCCCTTAATAGACATTTCCAAAGACTTAGAAAAGGAATCACCTGAGGAGAACTAGTAAGAGAGGATGTCCTTAATCTTTGCAATGATGCTAGGTATCTTAATGAGGTTAGCATCAAGATGAGGCGAATTTGCCTTCTAAGAGGGGAAACCCCTCTTAAGGACAATGGTCAGAGGCCTATACTTAGAGATAATGGAGTTGTCAAGATCACAACGAACATTCAAAAACTCTTGACGGTAATTAATGTTTGAGTAGCATCTATCCAATCGAGTAGCAAGGTAGGATCCTCCATTTTTTCCATTATTCTAGGAATACCTAGTACTATGGGAATATCAACCATATCATGGTAGGTACACAACCTATACCACACAAATGTTTCAATACCACTAATAATGTTGCCTTTATTATCATGCCTATTATTAATTGAGGTAACCATGTTGAAGTCCCCAATTAAAACTAGAGGACCATCAAGGGCAACAATTTCCTTCCAACACTCCTTTCTCACTTGGCTAAGATTAGAGGCATAAATGCTAATTATGGTAAAACTGAAAGGCTCTTTGACAAACAAGGTAGAGCATTGATGGGCCTTGCTATAGGAAATTCTAACAACTAGGTGCCCAATTGAGGAATTTATGCCAATAGCATGTCCATATTTCCCAGATGCATGCTATGTGAAATACTAGTCACCCGGAAGCACAATCCTACGATTAACTTTCATATTAAAGCTCCCTAATTTAGCTTTCTGAAGACAAAAAAGATCAAGCACGAAAGATAAATTTCTAATCCGACAACCAATAACTTTGGCTCTGATGGGGTAAATGATCCCTTCAGAATTTAAGGAAACAATTTTGATAGAACTCATCTTATATAAAAAGGCAAAAAAAACTAAGACAATGATCTGGAACATCACAATATGATGTAGGGAAAAGCAAAAAACCACTTCATTTTCTATTTGCTTTAGTTGGCTTAATCAATGACCTTGAAGTTCTTGCAACGTCCTTCCTTTTAGGTTTGAATTTTGGCTATTCGGGGTACGCACAGACTTCATACTGTGTCATTGGGACATCATCAAGAGTGGGATCATCTTGAGCCATCATTTCTAGCCTTGTCAAGAGCATTCAATTCTTCTATAAAATCACAATCTGAATTATTTAAGTCTCTGTTATAATTATTTTATTGCCTTTGATTAATGTGTCCTTTGAGGACTTCGCATGTTTCTTGTTAGCAATAGGACCCAATCATCTTTATCCACCATGTTAGGATTCTGATTAGAACCATAATTACATGTTGAACCATAATAGAATTATCAACTATATTTTCAGGAGGAAAATTCTCTTTATCAACATTCTCAGCGTTTCTAACATTATGGTTGACTTCATCAAGTGGATTAAAAACACGTTCAAGAAAAATATGAAACGTTTTATGAAAATAGATGCCTTAATAGGCTTATCAATGTGTATTTCCACCATGATTCCGGGATCCCATTTTGTGTTAATACCCCCTAGACTTGTGATCTAATAATTTACCCAATATTCCACCCCAAACTAGATCTAATACTTTACCCAATATCCTCCCCAAACTATCTACTGACAAATAGTACTTGATCGGGAGGTTAGGAAAATCCACCAATACTGGGATCTTAGTCGGCTTTGAGCCTCTAGGATTAGATCCTATGTGCCCTTTAAAGAAGGTCATGAAGATACTTGAACGATCCATTTCCCTTGGGAGATAACCTCCAAGGTGATGTTTGAATCATTAAAACAAAAAAAGAGAAAATAGTTATTTGGTAAATATTGAATGTGTTTGATGAATAGACCTCTAATTTCCCAATTAGATGGATGAAAGCATGTTAATGTGTTTAATGAATAGACCTCTAATTTCCCAATTAGATGGGTGAAAGCATGTCCGATTTACCTATTTCAAAAGCTATTTATATAGCAAAAAACTAAATTCATAATGTCCTCTACTCGATTACGATCATTCATATGAAAATGATTTTTGAATATTTTCAACTCATGTGAAAGAAGTGAAGTATTTTGATGCCGATGCACCAAAGTGCGCTCTACTTCTCGAGAGCTCCACGATGATATACTCCGAGTAGAAAATCAAGCTCTGGAGCCCGCACACAGTATTTCGCACAGATTCTACATAATACACAAAAAACACAGTACATAGGGAGCACGAAGACAGACTTCTTAGGTCTTACAAATGCAGTCGAACTTCTAGTTTGTGACTGACCAAGCCACTATATGTTTTATTAAAGAACATATACAAGGAGGTTTCTGGTGGCCATTTGGCCTTTCACATGGACACTAACGATAACAATCTCCCACTAAAGGCAAATATGGCCAAAGTAACTATGGGAGAAAAATAAAGAATGATAAAGAATACCTAAGTGTAAGAATACAAACTATACCTCCCACCTGATGGGCATGTTACACAGTATACAAGTGATTGTGTCACATCAAGAATCAAGTAACCCCCATCAAGTGACAACAGTGTCGAAAGCTATCTTGTGGTAGAGCTTTAGTCAAAGCATCTGCAACATTATCTCGAGTGTGAACCTTCTCAAGAATAATGCGCTCAGTGGCTAAGCAATCTCTAATGAAGTGATACCTCACCTCAATGTGCTTGGCCTTTGCATGATAGACTCGATTCTTAGTCAAAGCACTGGCACTATGACTATCACTGAGCAAGTGAGGTACATGCTGAGGTAAAACCATATCACAAGCAAGAGAAGAAAGCCACAATGCTTCCTTACATGCCTCACTTGTTGCAACATACTCTGCTTCTGTGGTAGAAACAATTGTACATTTTTGAAGACGAGATCTCCAAGAGATAGCACCGCCATCAAAATGAAAAATGTACCCTGCTGTAGACTTACAATTCTCTACACAACCAGCATAATCAGAATCTATGTAACCAATAATGGATGCTTTCCCTCTACCTAGGCACAAACACTTGTCCTTAGTGCCACTACGATATCTCAAAATCATCTTGACCGCTTCCCAATGTTTCTTACCAAGATTAGATATATATCTGCTCACAACTCCTACTGTAAATGCAATGTCTCGTCTCATAGCTACCATAGCGTGCATGAGACTACCAATAGCAGACTGATAGGGATTTTTGGTCATGATTTCCTTTTCCTCATCTGATTTGGGGCAATCATCCTTGCTCAATTTCACATATGTGGGTAGAGGTGTACTCAATGCCTTTCCACCCTGCATATTAAACTGGTGAAGTACTTTGGATATGCATTCACTTTGAGACAAGTATATGCATCTTTTACTCCTATCACAAGTAATGCGCATGCCAAGAATATGTTTGACATCCCCCAAATCCTTCATATCAAATGCATGACTCAACTTCTTTTTGAGAACTAACAAATCATAAGAGGACTTCCCAGCAATCAACATATCATTGACATAAAGCATCAAACATATCAAGCTGCCATCTGAACATCTCTTTGTGTAGAGACAATGATCCTCATTGCTTCGAAAATAGCCTTGAGATTTCATAAAATCATCAAACTTTCGGTACCATTGTCTAGGGGACTATTTAAGTCCATACAAGCCCTTCTTAAGCTTACAAACTAGACTACCCAATAGAAGCCAACTAGGCTTATTGAGCACATATGAACAACTATCATACATCTCGTATGGCGAGGCTAGGTAAGTCTTCCACCTGCATCACCACGACCCTCTTTTTCAAACGTAAAAGGCTTTATGCAAGAACGTAACTGCTATATCAATGACCACATGGATGTACATAAGTGGTATCCACATGAGTGTACATGGTGTGTATGTGCTCAATATATGTAGTAAAATGTCACTAAAAGGCTGAATGCATAGCCCAAAAACTAGCCAACAGCACCTGCAAGTATCTGTCAAGTCTGATGTTTTAGGCTCAAAAGACTTGCATAAATTTGCAATAGTTGCTCCCACCAAAACTGAAAACCTTTCCAGAAGCCTGTAGTTTTGTGAGTCAGGCTGAAAACACAGCCACAAAGGTTGATACTTATTGTCTTAGAAGTACAAAGAACACTCTTCTTGATGATCGTTGACCTGTGTGAAGAGAACTATGTGCAAAAGTACTCCAAAATGGCTCCAAAAGACACCCAAAAATGCTTCAAAAATAGGCTTTGAAAGCAAAGAACTTGAAGCTTTGAGGGACCAAAACATGTTCAAGCTAATGTCAACCTTAGTCTTTCCCCTTCTTTAGACACCACAAGAGTGTAGCTTAGTGACACACATTGTGCACTATGCTCACTATGACATTGTACTCAGTCTACTCACTATGCTCACTATACTCACTCTACTCAATGTGCTCATTGTGCTCACTCTGCTCACTATACTCATTGTGCTCACTATGCTCACTATACTCATTGTACTCACTGTGCTCAATGTGCTCATTGTACTCCCCGTGCTGCCTATGGACTATTTACTATTCGAGTTTGGCTCAGTTATGAAATTCATTTATCAAGTTCGGTTATCAAGTGCATTTATCAATTTGGTTATCCATGTAGTTAATCTTGCAACTTATGCCAAGGGGTCAACTAAGGCATGGAAGTATGGCATAACTTTGGCCTCTTTGTCTTCTTTGACACTCATGGTCCTCTTGGTTCACTTTGGTTCCATTGGCAGTCGTTGCTACGTGCAAACCAACTCTAATTTACACATGGCAATAAGAGCATCCTTATTTCGCTAGTTAGCCTACTTATTTCTCTAGTTAGCTTACTTAGTTCCTTATTTAGCATGGATTTGAACCCACAACCTAACACTTACAAGAGATGCTTTATCCAGTAGCCTATTTTCACTTATTGATACTCTATTCCTTTTAATTGATATTTAACATAACTTCTAACACTCTCCTTCCCTTATTTATTTATTTATTTACTTATTTGGAACTCATTTATTTATTCATTTTTTATATATATTTCCAAGACAAAGCCTTTCCTTTTTATTTCAATTTAAATGTTGCTAACATTCTTTTCACATGTTTAGTAATAGGTTTTGGGTCTCTATAAGGCCATGGACCCTACCGAGGATTTTCGTAAGTTGTTTATCAAATGTTATTTATTAAAGTTATTTTTCCTCATCATGGTAAGTTATTAATTATATGTATTTTTTTGCACCATGGTTTTCCAAAAGTTATTCTACCAGATTGAGATATTTGATTTTATAATCATTTTCTTGGGTTACAGTATTTCAACATTTAGGTTCTAAAATGTTGATATATTTAGGTAATGATGTGTGTGAATACACTAGGACTGCCCGGGCACTTTTTTTCCCTCTTTAGGAGATTTTTTCCCTCGGATTGTATATATGCCTATAACCCTAACACGTTACATTCATTCCAGGAATCTTCACATTTGAAGTGAACATCCTACTCACTTTGTTTCCTTTGGCAACCAATCGTCCATTCTGCTTGTACTCTTCTACATACAATCCATCAACATTGAACCTGACTTGTAATCCCAGGTCAACCATTTGTCCAACAGAAACCAGATTCTTTGTTATATTTGGAACATGCAGCACATCAGCAAGATGTTTTACCTTCCCATCCTCCATAGACAATGCTATGTTTCCTGTATGCTCAATAGGATGCGATGTATCATCACCTGTTTCAACATATCCAGGAACTCACATTTTTTGCAAACTAGTAAACCATTCTGCATGATTGGTCATGTGATTTGAAGCACCTGAATCAACATACCAGACATTATCATTTGATTTTAAAATACCAGCAGACATCGTATTCATCATGTGATGTTGAACCATGAACAACTTCTCAGAATCATCTGCACTTGTGGATGCATAGTTGTTTTGCTGCCTTCTATTATTTTGATTCTTCAACCTACAATCACCTTCAAAGTGTCCAGGTTTACCACAGTTCAAACATCCTTTACTATCATTACCTGAATCATTTCTTTGGAAATTTTTGTGACCTCTTTGGCTCCCCCTGCCTCGAAACTCTCCTCTTCCTCTTGCATGATTCTGTTGTTGACCTTGGTCTTGGTTATTGTTTCCTCTTCCACTTCCAAAACTTCTACCTCTGCCTCTTCCTCTGCCAGAGTAGAATACCTGCTTAGAACTCGGCTTTCCTTGGGAGTTTGAATCCTCACCAAGATTCTTTTCTTCAATAATCAGCATGGATACCAAATCGGCAAAATTCGGAATATTTTCTCTGGTCTGTATAGATGTTCTCAACTGCTTATATGCAGCTCCTAAACCACAAAGGCACACTTCCACCTTATCATCATCATCTACATTCATGCTAATAGATGCAAGTGACTCACATATGCTTTTGATTTTCAAGGTGTAGTCACTTACCGACATGCTCTTCTTCTCCAATGTATGTAGCTCGTTCTTGAGTTGCAATTTCGTGCCTTTGTATTGGTCTCATACAATGTGACCAAAATGTTCCAAGCCTCTTTTGGAGTCTTGGCATCCTGTATGTGCCCAATCATGCTATCATGTATGCTAACAGATAGCCAATACATTACCTTTCGTGCTCCTTGATTCCATTCCTAATATGCTCTTACCTGATCTCCAATCTGATTCCTTTCTGATAACTGCAGAGCATTTTCATTCTCTCCTTCGATGTACTTCCAGTAGCCTTTTCCCATTAAGAAATTTGTCATTCTGAATCTCGAAGCATGGAGGTTGTTCTTGTCTAGCTTATCGCTCATAAGCTGACTCATTCCATCTACGTTTGCCATTTCTACGCGAATTCACAACACTGCAAAACACTACAAGCAGCACTTCTGATTGAACATTGTTGCACTATGCCATGACAATTCGATCTCCAAAAAAACACAGTTTTTGTGTATCAACAGTACACGGAATCGCTTGAAATTCTAATCTAGAATATATGAGTGTTGCCAAACACAACTAAAACTGACCTGGTTTTTGTGTGGGCCCCACCTTGCGGGCTCGAAACGGAGGTCGAGATGGTCTTCTACCTTCATGCCGATTTTCGTAGCAAACGGAGGCCGTTTGTGAAATCACGTTTTCTCCACACCTTGTGGCATAGTCTTCACGATCGTCTTCTCCACGAGCTCTCTACAGCCACGCTGGCTCTGATACCATGTCACGAGGAAGGAGATAAGGAAGAGAGCTTACTCACACACTCTCACT